>CM016564.1:29940573-30040573 GCA_003412495.2 Echium plantagineum
AATGTTAGTTCACAATTCAAACAATGTAAAATAATATCTTACCATATAATAGCTAGATTTATGGGTAAATAGTTAACGAACATGTGTAGAAATCATCATAAGTAGACATTGACTATAAGGTCTACAATCAACTTTGAAATACCTCGACTCATGTATTTCCATCATGAAATGGCTTGTAAAGAGAACATATTATACTACTTTTAACATTTTACAAATATTGAGAATATTAGACCTATTACTACAAATATCAACTTAGATGACATCATTTAGATAGTGCATTTTTGAAATGCTATCTAAGTTGGTGCTTGGATAGTCCTTTTTGATGTTTCAATTTTTATTTTAAGACAACAAAATTAAAAAAAGATTGATCACGGTTTTTTTATGTATATGAAGCTAAGTTTTTTTATATATGTTTGAAGAAAGTGAATTAATGAGCGAGGTGTATGTATGAGATTCTTGAGAGTAAGAATATATAAATTTGTTTCCTTTTCTCGGAATTGGTGAAAAAATTTATTAATGATCAAATATTTGAGACACATGCGGAAAGATACTGAAGTTATTTACAAGGATAAAAAAAATTGATTATATTAAATGATGAATTTATTAAAATTAAAGTGTCTTAAATATACTGAAGTTATAACCTGAAATTAAGATACTGAAGTTAATTCAAGATATAACTCCAGTATATTTAATACTACCTCGAATTTTATATTGTCTGGCAATCATAAGACTTGCCAAGCTCAATTTTATATTGTTTCTGATTCCCGGATCCATTCGACCAAGTCCCACGATAGTAGGTACCCCATTCCGGACATAAAATCGACGAACGGGTCCATGCTACCGCAGGGTAGACAAAACCGTAGTATAAGTCGTCTTTTGGTAATGGCCTCAACGACTCAACTAATTCATCCAATCGAAGATATAAGTCATCGTCTGCTTTCATGACATAATCATAAAATTCATCACCCGAAGAACTGTTGAACATTTCGGGCATGCTTGAAAAATAAGTATACGTCTTGCCATCGTTCATATTTTCTTTACAATTGAGTATTATTATGTCGTCGTAATGCATGATTTCCAATGCGATCAGAGTTTTTTGTTCTTCATTCGCCAGGTTGCAGAACACGAATTTAACGTTTATTTTTGCTCCAACTATAG
The DNA here is from genome assembly GCA_003412495.2 of Echium plantagineum. Taxonomy (NCBI): domain Eukaryota; kingdom Viridiplantae; phylum Streptophyta; class Magnoliopsida; order Boraginales; family Boraginaceae; genus Echium; species Echium plantagineum. The sequence continues at coordinate 29,941,732 of CM016564.1, forward strand.
GAAATTGCGTCCCATAAACAAGACGCAAAAGGTTACGCCTCTCGTACTTATTAGGGATCGTACTGATACCAATAAGAGTACTATAAATAGCATTGTCCATATGGAATTATGGTTTTGGGTGATGTGGAGGGATGTTTTAGCAATTTTAAGTGGGTCAAACTTTAAACTCCAGAACTATGAGTATTATTTCGACATTTTTAAAAGCAATCATATCGTTTGAATGATTTTTTTTTATATATAAACTATAATAAATGAACAACTATCTCTCCCACAGTTCTATACAACTCTTTCCCGTCTAATGCACAATAAACAATGTTACAATATACTACTACTTTAGTGTATGCATGCTTAAGAGTGCTTAAGAGTGATGATAACACAAGACAAAAGAGGCAGGCCTACTGCATGCTCTACACATTTTTTTTTTCTTTATCGATGTTGGAGTAGGGAAACAATTTTGAATTTGAATATATCATCTTTAGTTGAGCCAAACGTTTTTAGATCACAATAATATTTTGCCTAACATATTTTAATGTATATATTAGTGATGTCGAGATTCCATTCAAATGAAAGTTAATATAAATTGTCAAATTAATTAATTGTGATCATAAATCAATCAAGTTAAGTTTAGTACATATATATATGATGAGCTCTCCACCCATTTTCTTAATTAATATGGTGAAGTGACCTAAACAAAGTAACAAACAAACACTAATCCTTTTCACGTTTTCAATAGATATGAAGCATGCTTCAGAATCAGACCAATAAAAAAATGTGTAATAAAATTGAAACACTAGCATGTTTGAGATGAATAAAAAGATGTGTTTCAATATTCCACCAAAAACTGTCTACATGTCAGCATGTCTCTATTTGATCATATGTCTTAAATCATTTAAATAATGGCTAGCTAAGATGTTATCATATGGCTAAATATTATGTCAATAAAACTTGAATCTGTCTAATAGTTAAGTCAACATTATTCATCTATATTCAAGAATGGAGTATGAGTTATCAAACATTGAGGCACAAATTAAGCCATCTTCAAATGTTGCCAACTTCAACAAACTCAATCATCCTATCACATTGAAGGTTTGGAGCTATATATTGTTATTATTGTTTTTGTTTATTATAAAAAGATACAATTTTTATCATTTCTTGGCACTTGGTAGTTGACGTGGAACCATTGACTTTTTCTAAATTGTGTTTTGGATTTTTTTTAATTCCATTTGATTGTTTTTCCCTTGGAAATTTTGCAAATATGAGAACTTGATTTGCCTAGTGATAAAAGGCTCTGTTATTTTTGAATTATGATCATAGTATAGGTCATAAAAGACAATAATCATGTTCTTGAGATTGGTATGAAAAGGGAAGATTAGTCAGCATATATGTTGTTTTGTTGCTCTTTGTTCTATTAGGACAAAATGGTGCATACAAAAAAGTTGATTGTTGTTTTGCTTTTTGTAATATATTCACTTAGTAGTCAATGTGAATGGCAATTTCTTCCCTTTTCAGAACCTCTATATAAATTGTTGAAAGTACCACTGTGCTCCATTTCATCAACTAAGCAACAATAACTAGTTTGACAGTGTAGCAGTATAGCTACGGCGTCATGGTAGCTAGTGCTACACCTCGTCGCGGAAAATTGCGGCGCAATAGCAGATTTTTGGAGCTTCGCAGCTACGGACCGCTATATGCTATTACTAACAAATAAAATGTATAGGTGATTAGGTTCATTAAATGCAGAATATAATGGTATTGAAGTTTTTTAACTCGTTTACTGTTTAGTGTTTTGAGTGAACATTCAACATTCTGTTCTCATATATTCAATATCAGTTGCTGTTATATTCTTTAAAGACTAATGTGAATTACACAGTTTGAGGATGTCGTTTACGGAGTCAAATCTGATGGCCGAGGGAGGTTCTTTTTGCTGAACAAAAAGAGCGTAAAGCCGGACGAAAAATTGATCTTGAAAGGTGTATCTGGGATTGTACGTCCAGGAGAAATATTGGCCATGTTAGGCCCCTCTGGCAGTGGTAAAACAACTTTACTCACAGCCTTAGGTGGCCGACTTGGTGGTGGAGGTCTTGGTGGTTGCATAACATATAACACGGAGCTCTACTCCAGTGCCATTAAGCGAAATATTGGTTTTGTAAGCCAGGATGATATATTGTATCCTCACTTGACAGTGACCGAAACTCTAGTTTACACCGCTCTCCTTAGGTTGCCTAACACTATGTCCAAACAAGAGAAGACCAGTCATGCTCATGGGGTTATCACTCAACTAGGATTGACAGCGTGCAAAGATGTTATAATTGGAGGGTCGATGTTGAAAGGAATATCTGGTGGAGAGAGGAAAAGAGTCAGCATAGGTCAAGAAATGATAATAAATCCTAGTTTGTTGTTGTTGGATGAACCTACATCTGGCCTTGATTCAACCACGGCTCAAAAGATTGTGTCAACTCTTTGGGAATTCGCTAATGGAGGCAGAACAATTGTTATGTCAATACATCAGCCTTCAAGTAGGCTATTTTACTTGTTCCACAAGGTGTTATTATTATCAGAAGGGAACTCATTATATTATGGGAAGAGTGAAAACGCTATGGATTACTTCGCAAGTATTGGCTTTGCCCCATCCGTTGCTATGAATCCCTCAGATTTCTTGTTAGATCTCGCCAATGGTAAGTGGTAACATTGCATGATTGATTCATTCAAATGCCATTATGTCTAATATTTTGATTCTTGTAAAATATGTAGGTGTTTCTGAAAACCAATCATCAGACGATACAGTTGAGATTAAACGTACCTTGGTTTCAGCCTATAAGTGTAATTTAGAAGGGATGGTAAAGGCAGAACTGGAAGGAGTAGATAAATGTCCTCAAGTAATAGTTGATGGTAACAAACAGTATTCGAAATGGCAAACATCGTGGTGGGAACAATTTCGAATATTGTTGATGAGGGGACTGAAAGAAAGAAAACATGAGTCCTTCTCCAACTTGAAATTTGTAGAAGTAATGCTTGTAGGTTTACTAGCAGCTTGCTTGTGGTGGAAATCTGACATTACTCATCTCCAAGATCAGGTATATTTTTCACTCGACCTCTCGATGGGCGTGGTTCAGAAACAGTTTTACTTTCTATATGTAATTTTGCTTTTGTCTGCAGACATCGCTGCTCTTTTTCAGTGCTACTTATTGGGGCTTTGTTCCTATACTGGAAGCCATATTCGCCCTCCCAACCGAGAAACTAATGTTAGAGAAGGAAAGGTCTTCAGGGATGTACAGGCTATCATCCTTCTTTATGGCCAGAATAACTGGTGACCTTCCTATGGAATTAGCCCTGCCAACTGTGTTTGTCTTCGTGACTTACTTCATGGGCGGGCTAAAACGCTCGCTTGGAAGCTTCTTGTACTACTTATTCTCACAATTACTCGGTGTGCTAGTTAGTCAAGGACTGGGGCTTGCTCTTGGTGCTGCATTGATGAATCTAAAAGCTGCAACAGTGCTAGGAATGGTGATCATGAATTCGTCGCTTTTGACGGGTGGCTATTATGTTCAACATGCTCCAAGTTCTATAGCATGGTTGAAGTATCTGTCACTAACTTGGCATACTTACAAGCTTATGTTAGGGTCACAATACAGTAGTGGAGAAACTTATCCTTGCCAAAGTAGTGATGATAGCAACAATGGGAGTTGCTTGATTGATGATTTTCCTACCATAAAACCAGTAGGGCTAGGTGGGCAAGTATCTTCAGCCTTGGCTTTGGTCATAATGATGGTTGGCTATAGGCTTATTGCTTACATATCCCTTATGAGGATTGGTCTCACAAAGAAATGAATTACTATCACTAATTTATCTTCGGTTTTTCTAGGATGTGCTCTTAGGACACATGTTAAGATGTCAATAAAGGAAATTATTTGACAATTATTTCTCATTTGTAATCTTAGCATGTGTCATAAGGGCATATTCTAGATAAATTGATGTATCTTTTGAGACATTTCTTTTAGATTCGGAAGTATCATATATTAAACATAAATATTATGTATGTCACCCTTGCTTCATATATACTTATGCAAACCAAGGAGGGCAAAAAAATTCAACCTCATGGCTTAGTGTTGCAACTTGTAACTCTGAAGTGTTTTGTGCTACTTAATGACTAACGAAGAAGCTGGCATGGACTACTTATTCCTATTAAGTGAGCTTGTTCTTAGGCTCGACTCAACTCGATTTATGTACAATTTTAAGTATTAATTCATCGCTAACACTTCAATACATTGATTCTTCACATGATGCCTTCAATAATGGATTGTGATTGATGTATGATAAGCCGAACAACTCTAAAAGATTGCACGAGGAAACATTAATACATTTATAAATCCTTGACTTAATACTTGTACCTTCAAAAACATCTTAAAATTATAGTGATATGCAATAGATTGCGAACAAAAATTAGAAAGAAATGCCCAAAAATACATTCGCAAGTTGACTAACATGTATAAATCAAACAAGACAATACACCAAAATTCAATCACATAAAAGACGAATGATTCGTATTGGACAATGGGGTTCTGGACCATCTTTTATTGTTGTGTAATTAAATCTTACCTTCATCATGAAATTGAAATATTAAGGAATTAGACGAGTAAATTTTTTTCTAATTTAACACGTCGTATTCGGTTCAACTATACTCAACATCCAACTTTTATTTGAAATTCAAGCTCAACCTTAACTATATCGAACTTTTCAACTAATTCACGCCCCACCACTAAACAACTATAAATTTTTTCAAGAAAATGGACTCCGCCTTGGTAAACAAAATCTACCTCAATCAGTACTGCACTGTTAATTCTCACTCTTTTTCCTATATTCATCTTTTTTCCGATTACCAAAAATCTGAATCCAACAGTATATAAATATATATATACTTCCCAAAAATCATTACTCTAATTTATCATTTTGAACTTGAAACTATTGATTGTGTGAAACAGTGATGTGAACAAATCTTGAAAAAATGGCGAATTTCTTAGCTCAGCTTCAGAACATTAAAGCCTCCTGCGATCGCATCGTCGTTGCTGGTAAGTATCGTTTACTGAAGATACCCATTTTTCAATTTTGAACAAAAGATCAATTTTTTACTTTAAATAATATGTATATGCTCCATTTGAAGTTGTGGGAATTATTTAGTGTAATTGTTAGCTTCATTTTACTGATTTTCTTAATTTTTTTTGTTGTTGGATCGATCAGTTGTACTACCTCCATCTCAAATTAGTTATCGATAGGAAAAAGATAAAAAAAAATTGCCTTAAATAATCTGAATATGCTGAATTTAAAGTTATGGGCATTATTTAGTGACATTGTTAGCTTCATATTACTGATTTTCTTGAATTTTTTGGCTGGTTGGATGAGTTAGTTGCATTACCTCCATCCCTAATTAATTGTCAGGTTTCACTAACGAATTCGAGAACAAATTGAGTTTTTACAATAAATAATATCAATATTTTAAATTTTGAAGTTATCGGCATTACTTGGTCTAATGGTTAGCTTAATTTATTGAGTTTAATTTTTTTTTTTAGTTTTTTGGGTTGTTGGATTATTAGTTGTAGGATCTCCATCCCAAATTAATGATCAGTTTGAAAAGATCAATTATTTGCCTTACATAATCTGAATATTCTCAATTTTGAAGTTATGGTGCATTATTTAGTGTCATTGTTAGCTTCATTTTACCTATTATTCTTGATTTTTTTGGGTGGTTGGATCGGTCAGTTGTACTACCTCTATTCCAAATGGATTCCAAATTAATAGTCAGGTGTCACTATTCAATTTGAAACAAGATCAAATTTTTTACATTAAATAACATTTATATTATAAAATTTGAAGTTGTGGGCATCTTTAGTGAAATTCTTAGCTTCATTCTAGTGATTTTATTTGTTTTTACGGGTTGTTGGATCAGTTAGATTGAAAAACTATCAAATGCTTTAACCAATCTGAGTATTCTCAATTTGAAGTTATGGGCATTACTTAGAGATATTACGAGTTTGGTTTCAATGTTTTTCGTTATTCTGTGGGATTGTTGGATCAATTAGTTGTACTACCTCCATCTCGAATTAATTGTCAGGTTGTACTAATGAATTCGAGAAAAGATCAAATTTTTACCTTAAATAGTCTTTACAATCTCAATTTGAAGTTATAGCATTGTTTAGTTTAGCTTGTTTTTTCGGGTGCTGGGATCGATTAGTTGTACTAAGGCCACCCACATTAATCAGCACTTTTCTCTAATCAATCAATCTTTTAGTTTTTCCTTACAAAATTATGACCTTAAACAATCTGAAAATTCTCAGTTTGAAGTTATTGCCTTTTTAGTGACATTGTAAGCTTGATTTTACTCTCTTTTTTTTGGGTGGTTGGACATGTGATTAGGCATTCCAATTGTCATACAATGTCGGTTTCTTTGAATATATCTTTACTGTTGTAAGTGGGAGCCTAGATTCGAATGCAATTACTTGTTGGCTTTTACTTTTATAAGAACATATTGGATATGAAGTTATTAATACTACCTATGTACATAATGTTATTAGTGATGAATGCCTTTGGGTTCAAAAGCATTGTTGAAATGCGCTCTGGCTTAGAGGAAGTTTTTATTATTGTCGAGCACATGAATTGGCTTAGAGAAGTAAGCTAATATGAATATAACCTACTAATAGTGTAAGCGTATCAACACATCTTACATATATTGATCACCACTAGTCATCAATTTTTGGTTCTTATTGATCCGCAGTTGAAGATGTCAGCGACTTGTGGCCTCAAGTAAAAGCTTCTTTTGAAGCACGATTGCCCTTTAAAAGAGCTCTTCTGAACAACAAGACTCGTAATGCAGTGCTAGTGGATGAGTTACCTGCTGATTTTATTCTAACAACAGATGCAAGGCTCCGAAGTCGGTTTCCCCATGAACAATCATTGTTTTGGTTCCGTGAACCTTATGCAACCGTTGTTCTCGTCTCATGTGAGGTATCTAGTCTTTTTTGTTAACTACCCTCTTATGCAAAAGGCCGATAATTATTATGATAGGTAACATGTAAAAGCTTGCTCCCTTTGTAAGTTATAAGCCTCAGGAGAACATTCTTTCTTTTTGTTCGTAGTTAAAGAAATAATTCCTTTTCTATCCCCAATATGATGTTTCAAGTGTTCTGTTATCTGCTGATGATTCAATTCTCTCGTAGGACCTTGATGAGTTCAAGACCATCCTGAAGCCACGCCTGAAGTTAATTGTACAAAATGAAGAACGAGAATGGTTTATTGTGTATGTGTCTAAAGCTCCACCTCAGTCTGATCAGGCCACCAAGATGGCCAAGAAAGTATATGCCAAAATTGAAGTCGAGTTTAGCTCTAAGAAGAGGGAAAGGTAAGATTTAGCTCGTTGTGGTGACATTATTTTATCTTCATACTTGAATGTGCATCGATGTAGTTTTTGCATTCTTTTGGGGTTTGAATGGTGCCCTAAATCCTTATAGAAGAAGAAAGAAGACCAAAACATTCTGTCAGTTTATTGCTTGTACCAACAAAATATATGGCACTGTTTACCTATCTCTAACACCCATTTGCACAGACATTAGAAAAACATGGAAATAAATATGCCAATAACTGGAGGTGAAGAGTAAAGGAAATATCATAATTTAGACAGGGCAATCCATCTTGATCTTGTGATAGAACACAGAAGTAATTGTAATTCCCTTCTATCTTCTAGTCGTGGATATATTTTTAGTTTTCTTTGTGACTAACATTCTGGTCTACAACCATAATTATCATTGCAGCTATATACTACATTTAAGTTTTTCACCACTCTCTCTGCCCCCTTCATGTACTGGATTGTCTCCTGAAGAATTCAGTATAATTCAGCTTAATTTCATACTCAATTAATTCTAGAGAGCATCTCTTTTTTTTGGCTTCTTAAATCGAAGTGTATATCAGACACCAAGGTTCTTGTTGCTTTTCCTTTTTCACTTCTGATCTATCAGATTCTTTTATATGCTAGAATGTTGAAGAAAATAGTGGCATCGTTTGCTTGCTAGTTATAGTTTGAGAGTGAAGAAAATTATTTGCTTCATTTGTCTCCTCTTTTGATCATAAGAGCCTTTTCAGATGTTGCAAACTTGACCTTCAAGGAACAGATGCAAATTTTTGGGAAGACTTGGAGTCTAAAATTATGGAATGCGTTAGAAATACCCTAGATAGACGGATCCAATTCTATGAGGATGAAATTCGCAAACTCAGTGAGCAGAGATTTATGCCAGTATGGAGCTTCTGTAATTTTTTCATCTTGAAGGTAATATGAGAGAATTGTTTATCGTATATTAATAGATGTAATTGTAAGATACAAGGAAGCCTTCATCTAGTATATTAAATTTTAGAGGACTTCTTTGCACTGCTTTAGCCATCTGTTCAGACTTCGGAACAACTAAAAATCTTGTCACTACATCTCTCTGGCATAATTTTACGATGTTCAGTTTTCATTCTTTTATTTACATTTTCTGAACTTCACTGCTAGCTACAATCCAACATTCTATAACAGAATGCAAAATGTAAAGTGTCCCTCTATTTTATCATTATAAACAAATGCTAGAACTTGCAAAGAAGGTATTTTGATACCCTTCTAAACTCTAGTTCTAGATAAATTTACATGATTGTATCTTATTCTGCAGGAAAGCCTAGCTTTTATGTTTGAGATTGCTTATCTTCATGAAGATGCTTTGCGTGAATATGATGAATTGGAGCTCTGTTACTCGGAAGCAGGTGCTTTATACTTGTCTTGCGTTAGTCGTGACTTGCTAATATATTATGAAATGTCTTATTATGTTACAGAAGGATATGGTTATATAGGGTGTAAGGAATTTCTGTTGGAGCACGCTGGCGATTAAACATTTATTAGCTTATATTCAACAAATGGAAGACAAGTTCTAATATGTGATGAGTAACAGTTACTGAAAAATGTAATTGAAATATTAGGGACTTCGGAGCATCTAGAGTCTAGACGGGTAATTTGAGTAACATACCAAGCAAGCGGAGGTAGAAGACCTAAAAGAGGAAGTAATTGAGGTTGTGAAAATTTATTTGGATCATCTAACATGTCTAGAAAGCTTTAATCATTGACACAGATCCAGAATTCCTACTTTCGAGTCTTAAAACAGACTAAGTGAAGAAAAAGAAGGAAGATCTTAGTCAAATTTAGGCATACATGTATTATGAGTAAGTGATGCAAATATTACGTATTCATTGGCCTGCGAGATTGACAAGCTAAAATAACAGAAATAATGCATTTGTGTATTATTTGGATCTAGGGTCCTCCTACATCGTTAGATGAGGTCAGGATTTGGGACTGCTGTATTGTTATGTATTTTCCCAGAATTCATTTGTGATTTGGATTCCCATCTGCTCTGGTCTTTTATACCATCTTGTACTTCTTCCTATTGTCTTCCCTTGGAGACCAAACTCAAGCTTCATTGAAGAAATAAGTTTCTCCTACTTTTTCCTTCATAATGCAGTCAATATGGCTGGAAAGAGGCGGGCCTTTGGAGGAACTGATAGTGGGGATGATCAGGCTGCATTGCTCAATCCTGGAAAGAAACCATTGCTTCAGATTGTTCAAGATGACTCGTTTAGGGAATTTGAATTCAGGCAGTATTTGTTTGCCTGTCAAGCTAAGGTACATAAGAATGTGAATAGTGATTTAAGTTGGTTTTACATAAAAGGCTAGAGATTTCTCTATAATTCAATTTGAATCATCAATCCAGTAGTTTGAACCGCACCCTGGTCTTTTAAGCCTCTGTGTTTTGATATATCTGCCTGTCTCTCTCTCTCTCTCTCTCTCTCTCTCTCTCTCTCTCTCTCTGTCTTTTTACTCACACACACATATATAAACATAAATATACTGTATTATATATATATAGAGATATCAGCAGTTCATAGAATTTAACGTTTGCCTTCTGTTATGACAGTTGCAGCTTGCGTTGGTTCGTTTCTTATAATTTTCATGGTATATCGCTGCAGCTGACTTATAGTTTTGTTGTAATACCGATATTGCAGCTTCTTTTCTGTCTGGATCGTTCTTATGAAGTTGCATCAAGAGGTCATTCTTTCATTATTAGCTTTTCAAAGTCGTTAGCCGATCACGAGGTAATACATATATTTCATCTTCCATATTCACTTGATTAGTCAGAAATTCTTTTTCTATAAAGTTGTTATTCTTCTCCAATTAATACAGAGGATACTACCCTTCTGCACACGTGAAGTGTGGGTATTGACTGCTTGCTTGCAATTAATATCTGCAACGGCTTCTCATTATAAAGAGGGGCAAGTGGCCAGTGATATAGAAAAGGAATTTTATCGTGTTCTTGGAGACCTCTATTCACTAAGCAGGACTAAGGTAACAATCTATATCCTTAAAATGTACACTGGAAACCGTACATTCATTATGATTAAAGCCTATGATTAAAACCGTTTATGATTTGTTGTAAAGTTGGCACACATAAAAATATCAACTTACAATTGTGACTGCATCTTACACGTGTTGGGTGGGTTGTCTCTGCATAATTATGCCATATCATGAGAGCTTGAAAACTTACATACTGGCTCATCGAGGCAGACTGTACTGAAAGTTTCTGCAACTTTGTTGATTTATATTGTTATAGCTTCTTTCCTTATCAGTTACCATTAAATTGACAGTTCATGAGGCTTGCATATCTAATAGGTTATGGATCAGAAATAGAGAGAAGTGCGGTCAACAGGTAATACTGCTAGTTTTTCCTTTAACTGCTAGAATTTTAATCCACTTAAATGGATTGTCCTTGTTCAATTGTGGTTTATTATCCATGTTGCGAAATAGTTCCAAAATAATGTTTGCACAATGGTCCATTAAATGGCCTCTCTTATCATACCAGTTCTGGGCACATTTGTTAGTTCATTTTATTATCATTACTTACTCCACTTCCTTGTACTTTCTGAACAGTGCATCACTCAGCATGCTACCATGGCCTAAGCCAGCAGTTTGGCCATTGCTCCCATCTGATGCTTCAGCCGAGGCTTTGGTGAAAGAGAAGGTGTGTTTCCTTGTGATACTGTTCATATTAGGTTGCATTGCACAATGGAGCATCCTCCAATAGAGAATGAGCATAAGAAAGAAACTGAAAGAACGACAAGAAAAACGTTTCTTGATCTAATTAACCTAACTTTGCTGTATATAATCTGCATTACAATCTCTCCTTAAGTTGCTTCTGCTATATCTTTAATAAAAACCTAACCTGCTACCTCAACTTTATATTAATTTCCTCTTTAATGGTTTTATTTAAACTTGGAATGGGGATCGACTGCTTCAGTGTCAATATATTCGCTGACATTGTTGTACTGAAGATTTCCCTCATCCATGACACACATTAAAATTATAACATTATCGCTCTGTGTGTGTGATGCTTCTCTCTGGGCAACGGACCACAGTTTTTATAAACTCCTTCCTTATTCTTTATTCGAGCTTCCTGGCTGACCCTTTTTCATTCGAAAATCAAAGACTTGGCCTTCCAAAATAATTGAGATGTATCCTATCTTGCTATGCAGAAAGACATCTAACTATGGTAATGCATTCTCATCATTGTCCAATCTTCTCTGTTATCAACTTTGTAACTAATATGTTCCATGTAGCTCTGCTACAAGGGAAGTGCTAAGGAAAGACTGTGGTTTAGTTACTAAATAATGTTATTCTTTTTATAGTAACATGTGGATCTTACTTTGTATTAGTATTGGAGCTTCACATTGGCTACGTTAAAGAATACTGATGCCATATATATATATATATATATATATTTTTGTAACTTTTAAGAATCCATGTGGTTCTATCATAAAACCAATTGGTGAGAGGAGAGGTGGTCCAAGATCTTATTATTAACCAGGCATGTATTAATCGTTCCATGTGGGACGTTTCTTCACAGACTACGCTTAAATATAGTTCACCGAAATTGTTGAGAAGTTATTACACCTTCTTGTTGTAGTGTTTTGATTTGTTTATATGTTTTTATGCAGATGATTCTTCAAGAAAGTCCACCTGTTAAACACTTTGGAATTCAGAGAAAACCTTTGCCGCTTGAGCCATCTCTGCTTCTGCGCGAGGCAAATCGTCGAAGAGCTTCACTTTCTGCTGGAAATGCTCTTGAGATGATTGATGCGCGCGCAAATGAAGTTGACAGGTATGATGACCAACTGATTCACTTGGTATTATGTTATCATCTATCCAGTCGTTACTTTATTCTAGCTATCTGCATGAGGTGATGTTCCTCTTCACAGAACTTAGTTGACTTATAATCCTTTTGCATAATCCTCAAGAATGTTTTCAGGCACAGTTAAAGCTTAATGTTTGTTTGCAGAAATCTTTAGCTTGATATCATTTTTGTTCTTATTTTCCTTCCAGATCTTAGTTAGTTTCATTTGTTTCCTCGCGAAGCTTTTTAGCAACATAGCTTTTTGAGTCTTTAATATCATGTGAAGGTCGAGTATAGCTTTTCCCAAGAACGGAACTGGGAGAAATTTCTATATTTCTCCAGTTTATGTAGTTCACTGGACTCTGCAGTTGTAAATGTAAATATCGAGTCCCAGGATTTGGTATCAGTATGTGACTTTGTTGAATTCACAATATCTTATCTTATGGCGATTTACTGGCAGCTCACTTTCATCCGAAACTACGACAAATACAATATCCATGTCCCGAACTAATTCATCTCCTGGCAACTTTGAGAGCTCTATTGGTCGCCCTATGAGACTTGCTGAAGTTCTTGTTGCTGCAGAGCATGCTTTGCGAAATCTAATATCTGATGAGGATATCAGGAACTCGCTTTCTTCCTTAAAGGAATTTGAGGTGTGTGGCAAAACGTTCCTTTCTATAGTATCTTTACATAAGTAAAGAGTTTCTGAGACAATATTTGACATTAGGATCTTTGTAAAACGAAGTTGTTTCCCATATACGTTGCTTGTTCTTGTATAAAAGAAACTAGGAAATATTAATCTTATGAGAGCATTAACATCTGTCTAGGAGGTGAATAAAGCTCTGTGTTCCCTAATAGATATATAATGTTATCCTAGCAGGAACATTATATCAAAACTAAGTAATCTAGGCATTAAATGTACTTCATTGGCATGTGTTTGTGATATAATTTATATATTTGGTAATGAGAAAGCCTGCACTTTTATGTGCAACTTACAAAATTGAAATTTATGATTACAAAATTGAAATTTATGAGTTGTGTCACCAGATCATACTTCATTTCTATGCCAGGACAAATACCTGGAGCTAACAAAGGGTGCTGCTGACAATTATCATCGTTCTTGGTGGAAGAGGCATGGGGTTGTTCTTGATGGTGAAATTGCTGCTGTCTATCATAAACACAAGAGTTATGATCTTGCTGCAAAATTGTATGAAAAGGTTTGTGCTCTCTATTCCGGTGAGGGGTGGCAGAATTTATTAGCTGAAGTCCTCCCAAATTTAGCAGAATGTCAAAAGGTACTTGATGATCAAGCCGGGTATTTATCTTCCTGTGTAAGATTACTCTCTTTAGACAAAGGCTTGTTCTCAACCAAGGAACGCCAAGCTTTTCAAGATGAAGTTGTTCGCCTGGCACATGGAGAAATGAAGCATCCTGTGCCCCTTGACGTATCTTCTTTAATTACATTTTCTGGCAATCCTGGGCCACCGGTCCAGCTTTGTGATGGAGATCCTGGTACCCTCTCTGTAATTGTTTGGAGTGGATTCCCAGATGATATCACCCTTGAGACTCTTAATCTCACACTGTCAGCTATCAACAGTGCAGATGAAGGTGCTAAGGTACATCATTATTTACATTTTGAAATTTGTTCTCACTTTCATCAATAACTGAGAGAGATCTGTCCTGTTGCCTGAACTTATACTCTTATTCATCCAAAAACATTCAGGGAATAAGGAGTTCTGATGCTACTATATTAAAGCCTGGGAAAAATACAGTTAGTCTTTCTCTACCTCCACAGAAACCTGGATCTTATGTTTTGGGAGCATTGACGGGCCAGATTGGTCAATTGAAATTTAGATCTCATAGTTTCTCCAAAGGTGCCCCTGCGGATAGTGATGATTATATGAGTTATGAGAAGCCAACAAGACCTATCTTGAAGGTAACTGACAGAGGTTTATTACTTTTTCAACATAATTATTATGAAAAGGTGATAGTAGATTCCTGTGACTTCGGAAGAGTAAAAAAGTTGTTTACAAATACATTTAACTTGAAACAAAGCTTAAGCTTTCTATTTTTTTGTTGCAGGTGTTTAAACCGAGGTCCCTTGTTGACCTGTCTGCAGCAATTTCATCTGCATTACTAATGAATGAACCTCAGTGGGTTGGCATTATTGTTAAGCCAATAAATTACTCCCTGAAAGGCGCTGTACTGCATGTAGATACTGGTCCTGGTTTGTGTATCGAATTATCACATGCCATTGAGATTGAGAGGTATAAAACTGGGACTGATGATTCAAAAAGCATGATCTCCCAAGAAGACTCCACTTCTAGTGGTTCTTCTGTTCATGAAGAAAGTGAGGAGCTGACTATTAAAGATCAAAAAATTACATTACCTGACTGGGCTAGCAATATAACTTCTGTTATGTGGATCCCTGTCCGTGCTACTAGCGATACCCTAGCTAGAGGGACACCAGCAGGTTCACATTAAACAGACTCGTGATGGCATAATGTTATAAGTAGTTAATAAAATGTATTTGAACTCCTAGTCCTATTGGGTATCACATTTTGCAGGGTCAACTTCTGCACAGGGACAGAATATTGTTGAAGGCTTGAGGACAATAGCCCTAAAACTTGAATTTGGGGTTTCACACAATCAAACTTTTGAAAGGTGTAGTATCTTATTGTATAATCATGGTGGTTTGTTCTTTTGTACTTCATTGATACTGACGCCAAATCGTTTGAATACCATTATAGTACATTAGCTGTCCATTTTACGGATCCCTTCCATATAAGTATGCGTGTTGCAGACAAATGCCATGGTGATACTTTACTTTTGCAGGTACTTCATCCTATATTTGTGTCTTATATGTACATACATTTTGAAAGTTTTATAAAATATTTATGATTATGTTTTATTCTGTGTTCATCATTTCACTGATAAACGGCCAAGAGAGAAGTACTGAAAACCAGATGATGACAAATTATCTTCTAAGTTAATTTGGAGTCACAAAACACCTCCCTGACATCTTTTATTGGCCTTACTATGTAGTACATGCATGATTTAGACTTTAGAGATTTATTGTATACTCAGGTGAAGTGGAATGTTTGCTTAGCACCTTTCCAGAACAGATGGAAATGATTTATTAGTACAGGATATATTTGGTGTTTTTATTTTTGAACTGTTATTAAGACTGGAGATCTGATGATAATATTCTCCCTTTTTTTGTAAATGATTTCTACAGCAAGAAGATGTTCTGTTAATTTTAAGGTTATATATTAACATTAGCATGCTCCAATGCCTTTAAGGACCCTCCCGCCTAATAAGGGAAGGGAGGGGGTTATTTTAGTACGCAACCTTACTCTTGTGATAACGTGTCCTTTTGCAAATTAACCCTATACAAGTGCAGACACTATCTACGACTTCATAATTGATAAGAAGCATAGGTAGTGTGCTCAGCCATTATAATTTTATTCCATTATATTCAGGAGCCGTTTTTGTCAATTTTAAGGATATTTAAAAGAATAATAGTAGATCAATAAACTTATGAATGTCTTCGTGTCTGACAGTATATTAGTTATACTTTTGAACTGCTGTTCGTTTTTCATGTATAGATAAAATACTGAATAATAGTAAGGTATATCTGTAAATGTTGTTCCATGGATACATACAAAGGTTCCTAAGAGAAAAAACAAAAGTTAATACAGCTGAATTTTAAAGCCGTACAATTATACAGGTGATGCTGCAATCACAAGTGAAAGCCTCGTTATCAATCCATGATGCTTGGTTGGATCTTCAATGTGGGTTTGCACATATTGGGGAATTAAATGGAAGGCCTCTATCTGAATTTTTTCCACTAATGGTTTCTCCAAAATCAACGGCAGCTATGCTGTTCTACTTACGACTTGATAGTACAATTAGCAAAGGTTTGTTCATCATTTTTCATTGTTTTTCTTCTCCACAGAATTTCATCGGTTTAAGACATATTTGGTCTTGAATTTTCCCAGCTGTCTAATATGCTTGGTTTGTTAATTTGGAAATTTCGAATACTGTTAACTTGGTAGTTTGATCATAGGGTTAGATCTATTAGATATGTTTGGGCTCCATAGACCTATTATCTTGAGTTCTTGACTATAGACATGTAACCCGATGTAGAAATAAATAAAATCTACAGAGCTACTCAGAATGCCAATGTTGGATCTTATAGTGGAAGATTGAGGAGATATGTTGGTAGTTAACAAATCAACTCATTTTATGAAGCCAACGGAACTCTAATAAAGTAATTTTGTTCTTTTTTATTCAGATTTCTATATTTGTCCATGAGTCATATTGTAGGTCTTTCTGCCAATGATTTGTGTCGAAAAGTCTACTTCAAATTTCCTGCCCCAGCCCATCCTTGTTTCTTGGATTATTATATGTTAGTTGTTTCTGTTTTTCAAGAATTTTCGCGATGGAGAATAGTTACTTTTTCTTTGGTGGTAAGACATGTTTATCAATGCCGTTTAGAACTTTATACATTAAATTTAAATTTACTCCCTTACAGGCATGACATAGAAAAAAACCCTTTATGAGTATTTTCTAACAGTGAAGTTATTCTTTGCCAGAGGAAGCTGCAGAGAGTATTTTGAATATCAGATATTCCATATGCGGAGACAGGAACATTGGAGCCCATGACCCCATTTCAGAGAAAGCAAATGAGGTTTCTGATGCATCAAATCTAACCTTTAGGAGTGCCCTTGTATTGCAAAGACCTGTATTAGATCCTTTCCTAGCAGTTGGTTTTCTACCACTACCTTCGACTGGTCTGCAAGTTGGGCAGCTTGTCACAATGAAATGGAGAGTTGAAAGGTTAAAGGATCTAGAAGACGGAGCAGATTTGGAAAATAAAGTGAGTGGTAACATTTTTTGATTGTGATTGATTAATTGTCAGCAGTTTCCATGTCCTATAGAGTCAAAATTTATCTTCTCTAGCTCTTCTATGTTTTTGAATAAATTAAAATGGCTCATTACACTACCTGCACTTCTTGTCTATTACAAAGCAGTAGTAGATAGACTTTGCACTTCATCTTGGGTGAATTCGAAAATAGATTTTCTATTATTACATATGCAAGGTTGCATTTTATCCCTCGTCCTCTCCACCTTGTTAGGCGGGAGCTTCTTCAGAGAGGCATTCAGGCATGTTGTGTTTATAGATTGTCAGCATCTCTTCTTATAGTGCTTGATCGAAATTCACCAAGTCAGTGACCATATCTAGGAGTGAGCAATAAGTTCTGAAGTTACTCTCTAAGTTTGGATCCTGTCTTTATTATTGTTGATTCAGATACTCATCATTATGGTGTCTCCTTGATAGGTTTTTTAATAGTAACTCCGGCTCTGTTAGTTTGTTTTGTATTTGGCTCTTGCAGAATCCATCCTACCATGTCTTTCAACTTGAGCCTGTGACTGTGGACCTTGTTTAATGACCTTGTTGAACAAAAGCGTAGTTACTCATAATGAGTTTTTTATTCTTTGTAAACCAGGATGAACTGTTGTATGAGGTCAATGCAAATACTGAAAATTGGATGATTGCGGGGAGAAAACGGGGTCACATTGCTCTCGCCACACAACAAGGTAACCTTGATAGGTGTTCTTCATTCCTTTCTCCACCAGTCCACCCCCTCCCGTCTGGGCCCTGCTTTGCTAAAATGCGCCATTTATTTTTCCAATTTGGAGCTCTTAATTTCCTCATGGTCTTAACAGGCTCACGGATTGTCATTACTATAAAATGCTTGCCACTGGTTGCTGGTTATGTTCGCCCCCCTCAGTTGCGCCTTCCAGATGTTGATGAAGCGAACATAAGTTGCAACCTCCCTGGTCCTCATTTAATCTGTATCTCACCGCCTGCACTTAGCTCTTCTTTCTGCATACCTGCCTGATCGCTTTCGAACATTCACTTTTTCGGAGTATGACAAATTCATTTTTGGTTTGTACTGTAAATTTTTTGTTTCATCTCCCTTTCGGTTAGAGGAACATACAGGAATTACACCCTCAGAGTTGATGGAGCTTTGTAAGAGTATACTCATGTATAGTGTTATTTAAAATAGGAACCTTAGACACAGATACTATATCTATTCTTTTTCAGCTTATTTAGTTCAGAAAAGATACAGATAGTTCAATTTTATGTTGGTGAGTCTTCTCGAGTAACTTGTTATGTTTAGGCTTATTTCATCCGAAGTAGCTAGTGAGAGATTTTTATTTATAATTCATTCTTTGGTACAAACAATTATGAAATTTACCACCTACAGTTTTATATTAACTTTTCTAATATAAAAAGTACTAAAATTAAATAATATACTCTGTCTTATAGAGAAATTTGGCTAAATAATCATAGTCAATGAAATAAACAACAAAATACCCATTTGTTTTTTTTTTTGCCTAAATAACCAAATTCCATAGAGTATGACTAATGTACCCTTTGTCTTCCATTAAAATATGAAAAGGCATATTATTAATTCTTATTCCCAATCACTTTCTTCTCCATCTCTCTCTAACATAAACTTTTAAACTTCTCTCTAAAATCAAACCACCATATCTTCTCCATAGCATAAAAATTGAAGCTTTTGGGATATAAAGTAAGTACTTTTCGTTTTTTTTCTGTATTGTTACGTTTTTTAGTTAATTTTTTTCTGTAATTTTCGTTTTTTTCTGTATTGTTAAGTTTTTTTAGTTAATTTTTCGTTTTTGTCTGTATTGTAGAGTATTTAATAATCACACTTCCACAAGGTTTGAATTTTGTTTGTTTGTTTATTGTGTATTATTCGTTCTTGTATTATTGTGTTGACCACAAGGGTTAACTAAAAACGATGTTTTGAAATTTATTTGTTTGTATTATTCGTTCTTGTATTATTGCATTTAGTGCACAGAATCCATCCCGCCTATTTCCCATGCGCAAAACTGTCCATAGAAGCACCCAACAAAGAAGCATAAAACCTAACCTGATTTCCCATGCGCAGAATCCATCCCGCCTATTTTCTTATACCCATCCAACCGACTTCAAATGTGGAAAACCTCCTTAATTGTAGTTTCCATCTTCAACTAAAACACAAATTCTTCAAATCAATCAATTATTTAATACCATAAAACCCTGTTGAAGAATTAAAGAACCCAAAAAACCCAACAATGTCGACTTCATCGTCTTCTTTATCTGAAAAAACCCAACAATGTCGTCTTCATCGTCTTCTGTATATATAGTAAAAAAAAACACCCAATTTGTCAAATAAACTACCAATTGTTCAACGAAAATCTATGGTATTAAATAATTGATTCTAATGTACGAGTAAAATAACAAAGGACAACGCTTTTTTTAGTTTAGTTTCAACACTATGAATGAAAATTTACCAAATTTGGAAGAAAAAAAAGCACCATACATAAACCATTCGAAACTTAATTCAAGTTAAAAATACCTTCAGATAAAGAAGACGATGAAGATGATGAAGTCGACATTGTTGGGTATTTTGGGTTCTTTAATTCTTCAATAGGGTTTTATGGTATTAAATAATTGATTGATTTGAAGATTTTGTGTTTTAGTTGAAGATGGATACTACAATTAAGGAGGTTTTCCACATTTGAAGTCGGTTGGACGGGTATAAAAAAATGGGAGGGATGGATTTTGCGCGTGGGAATTTTTTTCTTCTTTTTTTGTAAATTAGTGATAAGATGAGTTTCGAACCCAAAACCTTTTAGTCACTGGCAAGAGCCTTTTTCACTAGGCTATTCGATTAACTCGGTTTTATGCTATTTTTTGGGTGCTTCTATGGACAGATTTGCTATATGGTTAGTAAAACCTAACTACTACAATGTTAGGCTCTAAGTATTAATATACTATGTCTTCTGTCCAATTTATACTAAGTTCTTTTGTACACATTATCCCTCCCCTAAAAGCAGGCGAAACCAGGATGAAAACTCAGGGGGCCAAGTTGAAACAAATATAGATTTAGTTAGTTAAATAAAATACGACATAGTAAAAATTACAAAATTTATCTGAAATGTACTCTACTCTACGACCTTTTATTTTACCATAACCATCAATTTTACTATGTCGACTATTCAATCGGTAAAACTTTTTTTAGCTAATTCATTTTCATTATCAAAATTATAATAAAGTTAAAATTATTCACAAATCCAAAAACTATTTTATTATTAAAATATTAAAAATTAAAATTATTATACTCTACTAATTATGAAGCTTCAATAATCAATTATTAACAGGTAATAAACGTAACTCTACCAATTAAGAAATACTCCATTAATATTATCTCGACAAAGAGAAATATTATGTTGGTTTATTGTGCAAAATAATGGGAGCAAAAGATTAAGGAGGATGCATACACAATATAAAGCTTAGTTCTTGAGTTTTTGTAAAATTCTAATGGAAAGCTTAATTTGTTAATAGTATGAAAGACTACTAATTATTGCTCTGATTAATAGTATTAAAGGCTATTATAATAGTCTAATTAGGAGTAATTAATAGTAATTAATATACACTATTGTCTGGGTTCGAACCCTGGCGGCTGGTGTGAATAAGTTGGGGCCTGGGAGGGGGGGGGGCAAACTTCAACTACAACAGATTTTAGTTTTTGAATCATTTCTATTATTTATGTAATTTCGTCCAAACTCAGGGTGGCTCATGGCACATGGCCCCTCCCCTACCCCCCTTCCTCCTCTATCCGCCCCTGGGCGAAACCCCTACATATGGAAAAGATAAGCAAGTTACTAGTTGAAGGTTCAAGTAAGCTTAAACAAGGTTAAATTGGTCAAATCTTTTAATCACCTTGATTTTAGAAACAACAAGTTTACATTATATATTATATATACATTAAATAATTATTTGTAATTTGTATGGTTTGAGAAAAAAATATAAAAATAATTTTTAAATCATATATGACATGAAATATAAAAATATAATTTAACAATTATTTTTATATTTTTTTTTCAAATCCTACAAATTACAAATAATTATAGGGCATGAAATACTATCTAAACTAAGTAAATGAGAATTTAACCTCTAAATAAATAGTTTCATGAACGTGATTATTATGATCCAAAATTATTTTAAAACGTCCTGAAATTAAACCCGTGACCTCTTATTAAAATATCGCTAGACTAAAAATTGGTAATTGACTAGGTGGCAAGATTTTATCCTGATTTTGTAAATCTTGTGGAAACAAATGTTACCTAATATACAGAAAGTTGTGATAATGAGATCCAATTATTATGATAATTGAGTAAGAAGTCAGAGAATAAGATACCTCGCCGCTCGGCGAAATTGGCGGACGTAGCGTGACTGATGCTAGTCCCTTTCCACTCAATTTCCCCTATCCACCCAAATCATATATTTTTAGTATTTGATTCACATTATGGTTTATGGTTATTCTTATTAATTTATGTGTCGTTGTGTTAATACCCGACATAAAAAAAATCATTTTATTATAATGATTCAATGTATTAAATCGGTTATATTTTGGGTTAAAGTCATATTTAATTGTATATATTCCTTTTTATTATTTTATCATTTGGTCATACATATTTTAATATGTTTATTTCGATCACAGATGTTACAAAATGTCTTTTTTGGTCGTTCAGTCATAATGAACGTTAAGTTTGACTTTTAAGGACAAAATAACAAGAACAAAATTGTCCAATTAAAATATCACTAGACTAGAAATTGAAAGTAAAAACCAAGTTTGTTAAGATAAGAAAAGAGATGAAAATATCTTACAATAGTCCAGGCTATAGTATTTTATGGGAACCACTGTCTTTACAGCAAAATGATCCAAATAAACCCCCTTTGATTGAATAGAGAGATGAATCTAATGAAAATGGCAATCACCATAATGAACAACTCACCATTCTAATTTTATAAAGTGTGAACAATTTACTTTTACCCCAAATAAGTAATATAAGATGTCATTTATTCTCTTTGGTATTACTCGAACATTCAAAAAAATCAGAAATATAATAATAAATTATCATAATTATATACTAGCTATATTTGCTACATTAAAAATAAGATAACTGTTTATTTGTGTGTTTTATGGTTGTCCAAACACTTAAACTTCATAAAAGATAACTTAAACACTCACTATTAACGTATGTAGATTCAACTGATAAATAAAGAGCTAGAGTGCTAAGACTTGTAACCTTGATTCTTTACGCAGCGTGAATTATATTTTTCCTGAAGAAGTGAGAATTTGTGTTGAAGTGGTTAAAAGACAAATTCTCATCTCTGATCAACTGAAGCACATCCCGTAATTTACCTCTTTCGTATATATTCTCTATGACATGGATGGGATGCTGTCAGTACGATCGTTTTATCCTTTTACAATAAATTGTCCATATAAAGTATTATCTCGAAGGACTATTTAGTTTGTTCTATATCTTAAATTAGAATGGATTTATTTTTGGAATGCAAATGAGTAATTTGCACAGAGAAAATTGTCGAAATAGTCCCCGATAGTGGGATCGAATTGGACTTTAGCCCCCAATAGTTACACAGTTGAATTTTAGTTCCCGAAAGTGGCCAAAAGGTTGCACTTTAGTCCCCAGGTCATGTTTTCCAATAAAGTTGGGGTCAAAACACAATTTTTAACAATTATGGGGTCAAAACACGACTTTTTAACACGATTTCCAATGGTTATTTTCCAATAAAGTCTACAATTATGGGTTAGCTAATGGATAAACTATAATATAATGGTTGTCGAAATAGTCCCCGATAGTGGGACCGAATTGTTAAAAATCGTGTTTTGACCCCATAATTATTAAAAATCGAGTTTTGACCCCAACTTTATTGGAAAACATGACCTGGGGACGAAAGTGCAACATTTTGGCCACTTTCGAGGACTAAAATGCAACCGTGTAACTATTGGGCGTTAAAGTGCAATTCGATCCCACTATCGAAGACTATTTCGGCAATTTTCTACCCATGAAACAAATGGGTGAATTACTCATTTTGACAAGTAGAAGGACAATATACATGCACTTTCCAATACCATAAAGGGGTAAGTTAGGTCTTGGATTTCATCATGAAAGGCATCAAGTGAGTTACCAACTACTAAAAAAAGTCGTCTTTGCCATTTTAATTTATAGTGTGAGACATATGGATTCATGCATGGTTTAATTAGGTCCCATGGACCCTTGATAATTAGGAACGCCTCCAACTAATTTCAAAGACATTAGATGTCTAAATCACTAATTTATTGGACATGTCATATAATAAACTTTATAAACACTTCCATGATATGGTTCACATATTTAACCAATGATAGGATCATGGAATAATCACAATAAAGTTATCAACACTTCCTAGCAAAATAATTCACATGCATTTAATATTACCTAATTAACTAATACATACAATACAAGTATCTCAATGGTGTTCTAATTTTTCTAAAATGCATTTAAAGGGTACATGTTTTCCATTTGATTGGATTTTTAGATTATTTGTAAAATGAATATTTAATTTGGGATCAGGAATTTACCATGCATTGAAATTTTTACAAGTTTTGGGTTCTAATAATTAGTTATCTCTTGTAACATTAATATTGTTCTCTATTTGATTGGGTTCTAATTACTTCTCTCTTGTAACATCGAGGTCCATTTGTAAATGCATATAATGATATAAAGATATATTATATTGATTTTTTACACACATCTTTAATATACTCCCTCCGTCCCTAAATGATTGTCACATTTTGACTTTTTATGGTCAATTGAAACGTAAATATCTCTTATTCTACATGCGAAAAAATTATAAAAATTTAATATTTCAAAAATATATATTAAGACGAATCTAACAAGATCCCACAAGACTATATTATTTCTTATTATTTGATGAGAATTTATGATCAAATTTTGGAATGTTTGACCACCAAAAGTCAAAATATGACAATCTTTTACGGACGGAGGGAGTATCTATCTATAGTATACATAACGTCTAAGACCTAGAATATGCGTGCTCTCTTTTTTCATTTTATTTATAATTTGGAAGTTAATCTTTTTTAATTAATTTAGTTTGATTAATTAGTTACCTAAGTACAACATCATTATAAAAATCTCCTTGATAATAGGAGTTAAGTTTAAAGTTATATTTATGTCTCATTTTTAACTCATTTTAAAATAGCATGTACATCGAACTACTTCAGTTTATTGTTAGTTTAATTTAAAGTATTAATAAAATTTATGTGCCCATAATTTTTTGGGTAAAAAGATATTAAACTATGATTTAATTTACACTGGTATTAACTGTACACCATCACTAATTTTATTAAAATTTGAAGAAAAAAAAGTTGAAGTTCAAAAAATAGTTGCTATTAGTATTTTTCTTGTTTGGGATACGTTGTAAAATTTATGAGGCATGTTAAATTATCATTAAATGCCCTTGTACCTTATTTCAATTTAATAATTCAACTTCATTAATCTTTTCAACAAGATTGATTCACCTTTATACACTTCATTTAAGATTAGACGTAGTTGCATCAGATGAAAAGTGCATCTTGTAACCTTCCTCAACATTTTTTATTACATCGTGCCGTGCCTTGTAAGTGACTCACAAAATCAAACGTTTGGATATTTAATACTCCTTATATACTAGATTACCCTACTTATTAATAGTTATTATTATATAATCATGCCACAATATCATTGTATCATAAGTACTACATAATGCAATTTATTTTTATATACAAGTTTATGGAACCTTATTATAATCAAATTTAATATTTGTTATGACGAAATGATTAATTAATACTTTCTTTAAAATATATATAATCGAACAAGACATTTAAATATTATCTTTACAAATAATTTTCATAATGTTATTTACTACCATGTCCAATTAAAAAATTTGGTTATTTTTGCTTTTTGTGAAGAAAAATTGTAATTTTTACTTTTTAATGATAAAAGTTACGAATAGTCAAATATTCGCCTCTACAAATATAAATAACAATTATTTTTTACTAGATATGTTAATATATGTCTATAACAACAAAATTAAATAAGATATGATACTTGAAAATTCAAAAAATAAATAAATAACAAAAATATAACAGAGAGTGTCACATAATAGTGTTACAGAAGATCCGAACTCAAATAAAACTGGATATGGTATTAACACCCGATTATATGAGCGTTTTAACAATGTTTAGCTAGGGTAGCATGCGGCTATCAGACCAAGTCTTCTGACTGATAATAACAACTCCAGTCATAGTCCATTCTCATAGTCATACATGATTAGGATCAACAGTTACAATACAAGTTGCTCAATACTGTTTTTTTTTTTGTCCCGAATAACTACACTCCACTAATAGTATAAAGTATTATGATAAAAAATAATAACAAAATCGAACATCACTATCGAAAATTGAGGTAAAGAAAAGTATTACAGGTTTAACCTTTTTTCTTACATTTAAAGAGTAACATCCTTAATTTTAATAATTTCATAAACAGGGTATTGACATGAATTTAATTTAAAAAAAATATAAATGATTGAAGACTTGAGGGGCTTAAAACAGCTGTTCCAAATTGTTGTTGGGTATGATTTTATTTGAAGTTAGTGTATATATTTTGAGATTCTTTTTTGAGTTGTGGGTCCATTGTTTTTCTTGCCATGTTCTTGTCTTTGGACAAGCTCTGTTAATTGACAGCCTCATCACTCTCATCAACAGCCTGGAAACAAGTGTTTTAACAGATTTAGCTCTAATATGGTTTTAAGCTACATTTGATACTCTCCTTTCAGGCCTCTGCTTCTTTCACCTTTTAAGCACTCATTACAAATCTTGAGGTAAGACAACTTGCAAAAGATTCAATCTTTTCCAGTTTTATTCTGCAAAAGCCTCTTTCCTCATTTGCCCACTTCTTTTAATTTTCTTCAACATTTTTGGGACTCTATATTTGGTATTTTTGGATCAAATATTGCATTTTGTGGATCTGGGGTTGTTGGTAATATAGATTTTTCTGTCTAGTTGGAGGTTTGGGATGTTACATTTGTAAATTTGATGGAATATCTTGAATATTGAAGTTGGTAAGATGGAAATTGATGGGACTGAGGTTTATGGTTAGCTAAAACATTGAGTTGATTTTGTTGGTTGTTGTTGAGTAGTTTGAGGATGGTGAATATGAAGATTGAAAAGATGGAGGTTTTGATTTTGTCTGTAGTTATTGTTATAGTTGGATTATTGGGAATTGGATCAAGTGCTGCATTTCATCCAGTTGATGAATACTTGATTGCTTGTGGATCTTCACAAAATGTCAGTTTTCTTGGTCAAAACTTTGTTCCTGATACATTTCAATCTAGAGTTTCTTTAAAGAGTGTGCGAGAATCAATTGCTGCAACAACCAATTCAACAGCCCCCTTTTCCATTTATCGGTCGGCTAGAATCTTCCCTAGTGTAGCTTCTTACAGGTTCGAGATTGAGAAAGAAGGCCGGCATTGGGTGCGGCTGTATTTCTTCCCCCTCCCCGGCCATGACTTGGATTCAGCGACGATGACTGTAGTTACAGACGATTTTGTGCTCTTGAACAATTTCAGTTTCAAGAACTATAATGGTTCTTACCTCTTCAAGGAGTATGCTGTCAATGTCACTTCAGATAGCTTGCTTGTTACTTTCATTCCTTCAAATAACTCTGTGGCTTTTGTGAATGCAATTGAGATAGTTTCTGTGCCGGATGAATTAATACCGGACCAGGCACAATCCTTATCTCCACCCGAGCCTTTTAGTGGTGTTTCTCAGCGGGCAATTGAAACTGTTTATCGTTTGAACATGGGAGGTCCACTAATCACTCCACAGAATGATACCTTAGGAAGGACTTGGGAGAATGATGCTAAATACCTCCATGTCAACAGTTCGGCTGTGAATGTTTCAGTTAGTCCCTCTAACATAAAGTACCCGCCTGCTCTCACCAAAGAAACAGCTCCAAGTTGGGTTTATGCCACTGCTGAAACCATGGGAGATGCAAGCGTAATTGATGAGAACTTCAATATCACTTGGGTCTTCACTGTTGATCCTAATTTTATGTACTTCATCAGGGTCCACTTTTGTGATATTGTAAGCAAATCCATGAATACCTTGGTGTTCAACTTGTACATCAATGAAGATACTGCCATACAGAGTCTGGACTTATCAAGCCGAGTTGGCAACCTGGACGTGCCATATTACCAAGATTTTGTCTTCATGTCTTCTGATAGTACAAATACCCTTACTATTAGTGTTGGTCCAGACACGAGCGTTGAAACGCTTGATGCGATCATGAATGGTCTGGAAATTCTGAAGCTCAGCAACGAAGCAAGGAGTTTGAGTGGATTGTCATCTGTTGATAGTCTCCTTGTTCAGCATCATAGAAAAAAGAGCAAGACAGTCCTTATAATTGGTTCTGTTATTGGGGCCACAGCGGCATTTGCATTGCTATTGTTGTGCTACTGCTGCTTGGTGGCCCGCGGACCGAAGACTGCTCAGACGGGGCAGTCATGGCTTCCTCTTCCACTCTATGGCAACTCTTTGACCCTTACGAAAATGTCAACAACTTCTCAAAAGAGCGGGACAGCAAGCTGCATCTCACTGGCTTCTTCCAACTTTGGTCGATTCTTTCCTTTCCAGGAAATACTTGATGCTACTAATAAATTTGATGAAACCTTGCTTCTCGGCATTGGTGGCTTTGGCAGAGTCTACAAGGGAACACTGGAAGATGGAACTACGGTAGCTGTCAAGAGAGGCAACCCAAGATCTGAACAAGGTATTGCAGAATTCCGGACCGAGATTGATATGTTGTCTAAGCTTCGTCACCGCCATCTTGTGTCTCTCATTGGGTATTGTGATGAAAGATCAGAAATGATTTTAGTTTACGAGTATATGGCAAATGGTCCTCTTAGAAGCCATCTGTACGGAACAGATCTTCAGCCCCTATCATGGAAGCAGCGTCTTGAGATATGTATTGGAGCTGCTAGGGGCCTCCACTATCTCCATACAGGTGCATCTCAAAGCATCATTCACCGAGATGTCAAAACAACAAACATTCTTTTGGATGACAACTTGGTGGCTAAAGTTGCTGATTTTGGATTATCCAAAGCAGGACCAGCTCTTGATCAGACACATGTAAGTACTGCTGTCAAAGGCAGCTTTGGATATCTTGATCCCGAATACTTCAGGAGGCAGCAACTAACAGAAAAATCGGATGTCTATTCATTTGGGGTTGTACTAATGGAAGTGCTTTGCACAAGGCCAGCTCTAAATCCTGTTCTCCCCAGAGACCAGGTAAATATTGCTGAGTGGGCCATGACATGGCAAAAGAAGGGAATGCTAGATCAAATAATGGATGCACGTCTTAAAGGTAAAGTCAACCCTGCCTCGTTGAAGAAATACGGGGAGACAGCTGAAAAGTGCCTAGCTGAGCATGGGGTTGATAGGCCATCCATGGGTGATGTCTTGTGGAACTTGGAATATGCCCTCCAGCTTGAGGAGACCTCTTCAGCTCTAATGGAGCCTGATGATAACAGCATGAATTATATTCCCGGAATTCCAACACCAACAGAGCCCTTCGACAATAGTGTAAGTATACTCGATGGGCCTAACTCCGGAACAGATGATGATGCAGAGGATGGTGCCACTTCTGCTGTTTTCTCTCAGCTGGTAAATCCACGCGGAAGATGATAATAAACAATATTCAATTTATAGTAATGGTACCGAATAAAGGACTTGACTTCGTTTCAACAAAAGAAAGCTGCTACCTTCGATTCCACATACATTTGTGATTCTATTCTTTCCGAAAGGTACATTTTACCACTTTTCACAATGATGTAAGTTCATGTGTATCTATAGTTCATTCTTAAGGTTACATTCCATCAAAAGTTGTATCTCGCTAGCGATCAGATCCCTCTTGTTATCTGTCCACTATAGTATTTTTTCACAGATTAGTTCTTGATGCAAAGTACACATTAAAGCTGTAATAATTTATTGAAATGAATGAATCAAATTGATATCTTATGTTCTTTTTGTTTATACAAATATTGTACTCTTTGTTGGATTACTCGACGGATTAGTTGCTTTTATTAGATTGTTGTTTCTCTATTCTTTGACAAAATAATTGGCCATACAACTATCAAAAATTAACTTCATTACTCCGTTCAATTCAAAATATTTATCGTTTTTGCTTTTCTAGACGAAGCTTTGATAAGACAAAATCGAGAACGTGATAATAATGTAGTCTTAACTCTTAAACTAGTAATTACTACCTCTTTTTTACAACAAAATATAGAAAGACAGGGTGAATAGCCTTCCAGCCTCTTCCATTCTTCAGAGCAACTAAACCACCTTGGCATAACTTTTAACTCTATTTTGTTTGAAGATGCAATTTTTACAGCCTGCTGAGAAAAGCGAAGCAGTTTGGTATTTATCTTCCCCATCCACCACTGGCATGGCGACGCCAGGCCTCGCCCGATTTACAAAATCGGGCTGATAAGTTCTTCCTAGAACCCCTTCAACTTGCCTAGATAAACCAAAGAATCTAAACTGAGCCTCCAAATGAGCAAAACAATCATTGAATGGTAGTTGATAATTATGCACTATGTCATCTTGTTTTGTAACAGGGACTACCCTGATAGTTACTTCAAGAACATCTTTGATGGACACGAGCACACTGTTCTTTCTTGAAATTCTCTCGATAGTTGCTTCATTTTCAGGGGAGTTCCAAAACACAAGGGCTATTTCAGGCAGGGTAATTTCCTCACCATCATAAGAGAATGTAAGATGATCAACGTTTTTGTCCCATGATTCTGCTTTGGTTGCTTGAAAAGAAAGAGTGTGGCGCCCATACATGATCCCTAAGGCCTGGATCCATGTGTAGTCTCTAGGACGACTGACGGGTTGGTGACTAACGAATCGAGCATTGATATGGAGGTTGTGGTCTGAAACTAAGCTGAAGTGTTGGTTGCTTTTTCCGTGGAAATAGAAGACGCTGCCATCTGCTCCAATGAAGCATGGGGCGAAACATGCAGCTCCATTGCCATTACATTTCAGTTTTCGATCTGTGTTGATCAAAAAGTCAAAACATCAGAAGACAAATCAGTAAAGAGGAAGAGCAACAGACAAAGCATAACTAACGATCTATTCGCGAAGACAATTAGAAAAGCTGGAGGAAGAGTTGCCATTACATTTACATTTGCTCCAGCGTCTGGTACATGTTGAAATTTGTGCTTGTTGTGCCTCAACAACTTGTGTTTCCCAGAACACAAAATTGAATAAAATGGTTATGAGTATGCATATGTTAGTTGTTGGGATCTTCATATATACTTTGAAGAACTATAAGATGTTGGAAGCAAGAAAGTATTGGATCATGCAACAAACTATTCTTCTATATTCTCTCTTGTGAATTGTAATTTGTACATGGAAATGTTCTGAGCAAGAGAAGTAGTAGTTGGATCATGCAATTAAGAAACAGCTCTTGAATATTCTCTCTAGTGGGATTATTTTTCTGTTGGAGTCCAAGTGGAGATGTCTGGATATGTTTAATGGTACAAGTAGTTCAATTGAGGTGTGCATATCTTTGACTTTCTAAGCATGAGATTGGGGGTCAATGCTTTGGAAGTGGTGATTTTGTTCATGGTTGAGTAACTTGAGTTTTAAGAGTTTGACATTTATGACATGAAGGGCTATGGTGAAAACGAGAGGGTGTAGTATTTGTTACTCCAACGTACTCTAATTTCAAGAAAGTGTCTACCTATAACTTATCCGTAAACTGTAAACGGTAAAGTGATTGGGATGGATCATGGATCGTCTCAATGTCATAAAGTGAAATATGTGTGAAGACAATATTTTGGTGAAATATTACATGGATTACTTCTGGTTTATTTTCATGTCTCATTTATCATCTCCCTTTACAAAATTATTATTAAACACATACCTCGATTTATAATCCATCTGATACAAATAACCCCTCAAAGTCTTTTTTTACGAGGTACTATACAAATAGAAGTTTCTATTTGTTTGTTACGAAACCGACCATAGATCAATTCCCTTTGTTATTTCGCGGAGTATTGACTACTCCCCCAGTTCCTGACCCTGCTTCACCTTAATTGTTATTTGAACAAGTAAGAGTTCTGTCTTGGTCCGAGTAGGGATAGCATTTTTCTTCTGCATGTCCATGGAGTTTTGAAAAATCCAAACATCTCAGAGATAGATAGAGAAAGGTTATAACTTCAATAAAAAAGAGAGGACAAAGCAACTCTAGTTTCAAGAATGAGAACAAAGTGAGTGTTATATAGATAGGAGGGGATAATCGGGGTATATATAATTCCAAGGCCCTACTTTCCAAGGCCCAACCGAACCAGTAAATTCAAGGTTGGAATGAATATCCAACCTTAGATTCACTAGTTCGCTATATAATAATAAAAAATTGAATTGTTGTTTAGAACCGAACCAATGAATCTGAGGTTGAGTATTCCTTCCAACATTGAATTCACTGGTTCGGTTGGGGCCTTGAAAAGTAAGGACTTGAAATTAATTTTTACCGGATAATCGCATGATACATGGATAATCAATGATGCAAGCTTTTGTGGTAAGTTAAATATGGGTAAGAAGATACTCAAAGTTAGCAGTCGAGTAAATGAAGTAAATCTACATGGTAAAAGGCGGAAACCTGCACATTACCAAATGCCATCATAAAAGGCCAAATGGTGGCTCAAAACCCTATCACTCTTACTATCTGGTTGAATAATCGCCATCATCATTAGTTGTAGAGTACTCCATTCATCCCTAAATGATCGATATATTTTCATTTCCATGATCAACAATATACGATTTAAAACATAAATGTTTATTATTTTATGTAGGAAAAAAATATAAAAGGTTGATATTTCAAAAATATATATTGAGACGACTAACAAGATCTCACATGATTGTATTATTTCTTATCGTTTAATAAAAATTATTGATCAAACTTTTTAAAATTTGACCACAAAAGTTAAAATGTACCAATCATTGAAGGACGGAGGGAGTATATGTTTTATGAACGTGATGAGATAATTATTAGGTAATATTGCAATACATAATATTCCTATAACAAGAGCGTATAGTCGGACCTAGAAGTCCCATTTTGGTAATGCAGATTATGAAAAAGTAATTCGAAAAAAATATTGTTTATTTATACTGTTTTTATTTTTTTTTATTTGTTTTTCTAGCAGCTATTTGCACATAAATAAAATAAAAAATAGTCAAAGTATACATTAAAATGTAAAATGATAATCAATTGAAACTATATATATAATTGGTTGGTTGATAACTTCGTAAGAAAAAAATAAACTAAAATTACATTAAAAATGTAATTTACAATTAATTATGCTAGGAAGACAAGTATTTGGAAACAAAAAATTAAGGCTAGAAAGACAAATAAAAAACAACGGAGGGAGTATTTTTTAAAATCTAAAATTCTCTATTTTAATTAATTCTATTATTAATAGTTTAATACAAATGCCTCATAACACTAAATGGGAAAGAGAAAAGGCTTTTTTTCATATAGGCACCTGAACTATTAAAAAGTTTCCAAATCAACATCTGATGAACTTTTTCCCAAATAGGCACCTGAAACAAAAAAGTGGCACCTAAACTTTCATTTTTCACATTATTATGAATTTCTCATATTTCAAAATTTTAGATAGAGGGCAAAATAGTCAACCCACACTTAAAACTAACTCAACCTAATTATAAACTAACCCAACCTCAGATAGTTAACCTAACCCCACTAAAAACATCATCTTCAACCTTACACCCCACTCTACCACAATTCAAACCAATTCACCTATTCCAAACATTCACTCTACTGTAGTTGCCGCAGCAGTGATAAAGATACCCTAACAAAGACAAACCAATTTGGCCTCAACTTTTGTCTCTTGAGTAGCCGATAGGGTAGGCTCTCATCACGACAGAAATAAGGGAGAAGGTAAGCCATTGCAGTTGACAATTGTTGACAAGATTCAGTTTATTGTGACAAATAAACATGTTTTAAGTAAAAAAATTGAAGTTTTATGACAAAAACATATCAAGAATTGATTTTGGGAGGTTTTAACTTAGTTAAATTGTTAGTAAATGACAATTGCATATTGATGAGGGCCTTCTTTTATCAAGGAGAAGACCCCCATTTCGGGTAAGGGGCTTCAAAGCCCAAGGTCAGCCCAAAAAGGTGTAGGCCACATTTTGGTGAAAGAAAGATCTGCTCAATCCTCACCGTCCACTTGTCATCATCTCAAAGCTTCAAGGCTAAGGCTCTTGCCTATAAATACTCACTCATTCTCACTTGAATGAGGGTTGGAAAACACAAGGTTGGAAAATATCAGGTTACAACATATTAGGTTGGTAAGAATTCTCTCTCAAGGTAGAAATTCTTACTCGACCCTCTTAGCAAATATTCCGATATTTCATACACTCCAAACCCCCTTTTAGAATCTCTCCTTTTACTCCATTCTCTTCTAGTCACTCCTTTGATCTCTTACTAACTTGATCGTCGGAGTGGCCGCGGCCTAGCCAGTCGTGGCCTTAGGTACCCGGAGCTGGAGCTGGAGCATTCAGGAGGAGATTCTTCAAGCGGGCATCCACCACCCGAAGCCATGGGACACAGGAGCACCTCCCAGGAGATATCTAGGAGCACTTCCATCTTCATAGAGGTCCCTAGGAGGCCTAGGACGGGATCTCACCTCTACCCCGGACATCCAGGAGCGCTTCCAACTCCTGTAATGGCCCAGGGACAGGAGGCTGATCTCCCTAGACCCTCCATTCCATCTAGGGTGGAAAAGAGACAGGAGTCCCCCATCAGACACAGGCCAGGCAAGGAGCCTATGGAGGACCCCTTTGAGGTGGAGAGCATTCCCAGGAAAAAGCTACCACATCAATTGGCGCCGTCCGAACGGATCGAACCCACCCAGGGTAGACGTTCACATTCTAGGGCTGGGGGCAATCACTCCCACCACCATCGGAGACATCGTCATCGCTCCCGGACTCCCGTCACACGACGGAGAAAGGAGCATACACCCTCCGAGGAGTCCTACTCTCAGAATTCACACCCCTCCAAGCGTAGGGGCAAACACTCCCGGTCTCCCAGGAGGGAAGACAGGAGTCCAGCCAAGAGGAGACGGAGTACCGACCCCAAGTCTCCCATTAAGGAGGCTCGGAGATCCGGCAAACCAAACTACTACCCGGACTCCTCTAGCGACGAGAGTAGGAGCCCTACACCGAAAAGGAAGACCCACCGGGGGCACAAGAAGCCACACCACAAACGGAGGCGCACTAAGGCCCCGGTGGATGATAAAGACCTCCCTCGGGGGCAGGACCATGTCGGGGGCAGAGAGGATGAGGCCACCCTTAGAGACCTTATCCGGGAGGCCATGAAGGACATGGTCCCTACCCGAGGTCCGGAGAAGCATAGTTCATTGCAACCCTACTCAAGGAGATTGAGAGAGGCAGAGATGCCAAGAGGGTTTAGGATGCCCAAATTCGATACTTTTGATGGAGTCGGAGACCCGACGAATCATCTTAAGGCATTCGACTCCCAGCTATCCTTCTGGGCAAGCCAGGATGAGATATATGCTAGGGCATTCCCCAGCAGCCTCTCGGGTCCAGCTTTGAAGTGGTTCCATAATCTACCACAGGACTCCGTGGACTGTTGGCAAGACATAGCAAACAAGTTCCTGGAGAAGTTTGGAGCTTCCATAGTGGCTGATGAAGATGAGACAGCCCTCATGCAAGTCCAACAAAGGCCAGGGGAGACATTGAGGAGTTATGTTGGGAGGTTTGAGAAGGTAGCCACGAACGTGTCGGCTACGGATGAGAAAACTTTTGAGAAAGTGGCTTTGATTGCGTTCTTCCATGGATTAAGACATGGACCATTGAAGGATAAGTTGGTGTTGGAGCCGGTTACAACCAGGTATCAACTCGCCAAACTAGTCATCCAGTACATAAAGCTGGAGGAGGTGAAAATGTTAGATGAGGAGATCAAGGGTTACAACCGGACCCCCAGGAGGGAACCGTCCAGCCCAACGAAGAAACTGAGGGTGTGGGATAGACTGCAGAAGCCAAAGGATAGGCTCAGTCTGAAGGCCCCGAAACCCCGGTCACCCAGGAGGGACAAAGGACGAGTAAAGGACACCCGGGACTACAAGCCGGAGTCCTATACCCCTTTGAAGACAACTGTTGGGAGGATCTATGCCCAAATAGGACACAAGCAGATGCTGCCTCCGCCCCAGAAGATCAAGCTCCCTCCTCAAAAGAGGGATATGAAAAAATATTGTGAGTATCACCGGGACCACGGACATGATACTGATGAGTGCCGGATACTGAAGGGGGAGATAGAAAAGCTAATCAAGAGGGGGCAGTTGAAAGAGTTTGTGAAGGGAGGAAGACCTAACAGCCCAGACGTGGGGACATCCGGGACCAAAGAAATCGATTTATGCCAAGGGAACATCCGGGATAACCCTACCCCCCAGATCACTGGAAGGATAGAGACAATATCCGGAGGACTGGCCGGAGGAGGGGATTCCTCTAATGCCCGGAAGATGTACTCCCGCAGACCAGTGTTCCAGCTGCGGAGTCCTATAAGCACGATCAACCAGGAGACCATCGGGTTCTCGGATGAGGACCTCCAGGGAATTGAGGTACCCCATGACGACCCCTTGGTTATAAGTCCTATAATCTCCAACTACGTGGTGTCCCGGATGTTAGTGGACACCGGCAGCTCTTCGGACATCCTGTACCTAAAGGCTTATGATCAGCTGGGACTCCCACGGAATCTTCTGAGGCCACTCAACTAGTGCTGTTAACGAACCGGGTTCGAGCGGGTAACGGGTTACCCGCCCGGGTTTTTATTTTGCCGAGTCGGGTAATTACCCGGTTATAACGAGCCGGGTAGCAAATGTATTACCCTCGTATCGCTCGATAAGGACACGAGCGGGTACCGAGCCGGGTTTTTTTAGCCGGGTGACGAGCGGGTTCCGGGTTATCCCCAAATTTTTATTTAAAAATTTTATTTTTGGGGTTCTCTTCAAACATATTTAATTGTTCAATGCAAATTTGTGAATTCTTTTCAATACTAATTTTATATTGGTCATTTGAAATTCAATATGATTAAAGTATAACATATATTACATATAAATATACAATATAAAAAATAAACGAGCGGGTAATCGAGCGGACCCGGGTTTTTCGATTCGGGTATCGAGTAAAAAAAATTACTCGAGTATCGCTCGATAAGGATACGAGCGGGTAACGGACCCGAGTTTTCCGAGTCGAGTAACGAGCGAGTTACGAGTTACTCGGTCCTTTAACAGCACTACACTCAACACCCCTTTGACGGGCTTCACAGGACACTCAGTTTACCCGGTGGGTATAGCCTCCCTGGATGTGACGTTAGGAGAGGCACCCCGGATGATAACCACGAGAGTGACCTTCACTGTGGTGGATATCCAGGACGCAGCATACAACGGACTCATTGGACGTCCCTTTCTAAATGCCATACGAGCCATAGTCTCTCCCATCCACCTGAAGATGAAGTTCCACACGGCTGGAGGAGTAGGGGAGATGAGGGGAGACCAAAAGAAGGCTCGGGTCTGTTATCAATGTTCTGTGCCCAAGGGGATGTCCCTGAACGAGTCGGCCAAGAGGAAAAGGGACACGGATGTCCACATGTTGAGAGTTAATACCTCCGAGGAGGATAACAGTCCGAAGGAGAGGGAGAGCTTGAAGAGGGGAGTCCCACATGAGGAGATGGAGACTGTCCCCTTCCAGGAAGCTCGTCCGGAAAGGACTTTCAAGATTGGTACCCAGTTACCCAAGAACCATCGAGATCAGTTAAAACAATTGATAAGAAGTTTTGAGGAAGTGTTTGCCTGGGATCCCCAGGATATGCCTGGGATAGACCCAGAGGTGGCGTTGCACCGATTGTACGTGGACCCCGAGTGTAGACCCATCAAACAAAAGAAAAGGAATTTCTCCGATGAGAAAAACTTAGCCATCCGGGAGGAGGTTGAGGAGCTCCTAGGGGCCGGAGCCATCCGGGAGCTGCAATTCCCCGAGTGGATTGCCAATGTGGTTATGGTGAAGAAGTCCAATGGAAAGTGGAGGATGTGTACGGACTTCACCAACCTCAACAAAGCCTGTCCCAAGGACTATTACCCATTGCCATGCTTAGGGAGGCTTGTTGATGGAAGTGCCGGACATGAGGTCTTTGACTTCCTGGACGCCTCCAGGGGCTACCACCAGATCCAGTTGGACAAAGAGGATCAAGAGAAAACCGCCTTCATCACGGAGTATGGCCTTTATTGTTGGAGAGTCATGCCGTTCGGGTTGAAAAACGCCGGGGCCACGTACCAACGGATGGTAAATCTCATATTCTCCGATCAAATCGGGAGAAATATGGAGATATACGTGGATGATATGCTCATCAAGAGCAGGAGAATGGAGGATCACCTGGGCAACCTGAGGGAGACCCTGGTCCGACTCAAAGACAGCAAGCTCAGGATCAATCCAGAGAAATGCTCCTTCGGAGTCATGGCCGGGAAGTTCTTAGGATTCATGATCAGTGCCCGGGGGATTGAGCCCAATCCAGATAAAATCGAGGCAATTCTCCAGATGACGTCACCACGAACTTATAAGGATGTGCAAAAACTCACTGGATGCATGGCTGCCCTGGGGAGATTCATATCACGTTCCGGAGATAGAAACCTCCCGTTCTTCAGAAAGATCCGGGAGGCCTCCAAGAGGGATCCAAAGATAGATTTCAAGTGGGACAGTGAATGTGAGACAGCCTTTGTGGAGCTGAAAGCCTACTTGGGCTCCCCCAAGTTAATGACCCGACCAGAGAAAGGGGACATCCTGCAGCTATACCTCTCGGTGTCCGGGGAGGCAGTCAGTAGTGTCCTGGTCCGGGAAGAAGGGTCTGTCCAGAAGCCAATCTACTACGTGAGTCACGTCCTGAGCGGAGCTGAACCTGCATACCCCTTAGTGGACAAATTCGCCTTAGCCTTGGTGGTCTCAGCCCGGAAGCTCAAAGCCTACTTTGAAGCTCACCCCATAAGGGTTATGACAGACCAGCCTCTAAAGAAGGTCTTCACCAATCCCTCCCAAGCTGGACGTTTGGTTACGTGGGCCATAGAACTCAGCGAGTTCGACATAAGCTATGAACCCAGAGGAGGAGTGAAGGCCCAAGCCTTGGCAGACTTCATCACAGAGTGCACAGCCAGACCGGACTCCGGGGTCCCAACACCCCAGGATGTCCCAGCCAGGACTCCAGAGTGGTCCTTGAACGTGGATGGAGCCAGCAACCCAAAAGGAGCAGGAGCAGGGATACTAATAGAAGGTCCCGGAGGGTCCATTTTCCAATATGCCCTCCGGTTCTCTTTCTCAGCCACCAACAACGAGGCAGAATATGAAGCCATGGTGGTCGGGTTGTCCCTAGCCAAAGCCCTGGGGATCAAGGTCTTGGCGGTTAAAGGTGATTCCAAGCTTGTCATGGAACAGATCAGGGGAGATTGCGTGGTTAGAAATGAAACTTTGAAGAAGTATCATGACAAGGCCCTGGGTCTCAAGGGGCAATTTGAATACGTCTCCTTTGAGCACATCCCATGGGCCCAAAATGAGCATGCCGACCATCTGTCCAGGTTAGCCACCACCTTGTATGAGGAGATCCCACCGGAGGTCCACATCGAACACAGAGAGCATAGGGCTTATGAGGAGGTCTGTGTCCTCGGAGTCCTGGATGAAGAAGAGGACTGGAGGACTCCCATAGCCAAATTCCTGGCGCATGGCGAGACCCCGGAGGACCCCAGTGAAGCAAGGAAGATCAAGAACCGGAGTTACAAGTTCCAGATGGTGGACGGAGAGCTATACAAGAGATCACATCTTGGCATGTTAATGTACTGTGTTCCTCAGGGAAAAACACAACAAACATTACATGAGGTCCACCAAGGAGACTGCGGCCACCACATAGGAGGCCGGGCATTAGCTCTTAAAATCACTAGAGCTGGGTACTTCTGGCCCACACTCTCAGATGATTCAGAGAAGCATGTCCGGAGCTGTGACTCCTGCCAAAGGATGCAGCCAGTACCCCGGACTCCAGCAGCTGAGATGACCCCGGTGGTCTGTCCTATCCCATTTGCAATGTGGGGGATAGACCTAGTGGGGCAGTTTGTAAAGCCATCAGTCCGGTACAAAGATGCTGTAGTGGCCGTGGACTACTTCACCAAATGGGTGGAAGCTATGCCCCTCCGGAACACGAAGGCTAAGGACATTGAGGAATTCTTATGGAAGAACATCATTACCCGCTTTGGGATACCCAGGATCCTAGTCTCAGACAACGGACCCCAGTTCGACTCAGAGCTACTTAGAGGGATGTGCGGAAGGTTGGGGATAGAACATAGATTCTCTCCTGTGTGCTACCCACAGGCAAATGGCCAGGTGGAGGTTATGAACCGGACTATCTTCACGGGTATCAAGAAAAACCTCCTGGAGTCCGGGGCGAGGTGGTATGATGAACTCCCCCGGGTACTCTGGTCATACCGTACAACACCTTCGACCTCCACTGGAGAGACTCCCTTTAGCTTGGTGTATGGTGCTGAGTGTGTCCTACCCGTAGAAGTTTGTCTTCCCAACATCCGACAATCTCACTTCGTTGAGGGTCAAAACAACACACGAATGAGAGAGATGATGGACTTCACCGATGAGCTACGAGACAAAGCCTTGTACAAAATGCAGAAACATAAGCAAGACATGGCTAGATTCTATAATCGGAGAGTCCGGGGAAGGCAACTATCCGTGGGGGACTTGGTCCTGAGGCTTTTTGAGGCTAGCAAGCCCAAACAAAAAGAGAAACTCAGCCCCAAATGGGAAGGACCCTATCGGGTAAGGAAGATCCTGGGCCCAGCTACTTACCTCCTGGAGGAATTATCGGGCAAACCCATCGAGCATACTTGGCATGCCATTTATCTCAAGAAGTACTACCCTTGAAAACAGTCCAAACATCCTTTTGCTGAGAGGATACCCACCATTTTGTAATCCATTTTGGAATTTCATCCACAAATTATCAATGGAATTGGATTTCGGAGAAAAAAGTACTTCAACAATCAAAATCAAGGTCAAGGAACGGAGTTCAGTCACCAAACTAGCTCCGGACATCCACTTGAATCCGAAGGGGCAAGGAAGGTTAGTTCCTCAACTACTTCTTAAAAATGTGTTACCCCTTGTGATACGCAATGGGCAGGAGTCCGGTGACAAACGCACTCCTGACACCCATTGTACGCGCTAGGGGCACGGGAATAGTCCTTAAACTATTCTCAACACATACCCCCTTCATTACAGCAATGGGCCGGAGTCCAGTATCAGACTCACTCCGGACACCCACTTGCTCCCAGGGGCTGGGGGAGGCTGATTCTTCAATCAACTCCCTAACAAGTGTTACCTCTTGTGATACGCAATGGGCAGGAGTCCGGTGACAAACGCACTCCTGACACCCATTGTACGCGCTAGGGGCACGGGAATAGTCCTTAAACTATTCTCAACACATACCCCCTTCATTACAGCAATGGGCCGGAGTCCAGTATCAGACTCACTCCGGACACCCACTTGCTCCCAGGGGCTGGGGGAGGCTGATTCTTCAATCAACTCCCTAACAAGTGTTACCTCTTGTGATACGCAATGGGCAGGAGTCCGGTGACAAACGCACTCCTGACACCCATTGTACGCGCTAGGGGCACGGGAATAGTCCTTAAACTATTCTCAACACATACCCCATTCATTACAGCAATGGGCCGGAGTCCAGTATCAGACTCACTCCGGACACCCACTTGCTCCCAGGGGCTGGGGGAGGC
This sequence comes from Echium plantagineum, assembly GCA_003412495.2. Taxonomy (NCBI): domain Eukaryota; kingdom Viridiplantae; phylum Streptophyta; class Magnoliopsida; order Boraginales; family Boraginaceae; genus Echium; species Echium plantagineum. Next base: position 29,982,826 of record CM016564.1, read on the forward strand.
TGATTCTTCAATCAACTCCCTAACAAGTGTTATCTCTTGTGATACGCAATGGGCAGGAGTCCGGTGACAAACGCACTCCTGACACCCATTGTACGCGCTAGGGGCACGGGAATAATCCTTAAATTATTCTCAACACATACCCCCTTCATTACAGCAATGGGCCGGAGTCCAGTATCAAACTCACTCCGGACACCCACTTGCTCCCAGGGGCTGGGGGAGGCTGATTCTTCAATCAACTCCCTAACAAGTGTTACCTCTTGTGATACGCAATGGGCAGGAGTCCGGTGACAAACGCACTCCTGACACCCATTGTACGCGCTAGGGGCACGGGAATAGTCCTTAAACTATTCTCAACACATACCCCCTTCATTACAGCAATGGGCCGGAGTCCAGTATCAGACTCACTCCGGACACCCACTTGCTCCCAGGGGCTGGGGGAGGCTGATTCTTCAATCAACTCCCTAACAAGTGTTACCTCTTGTGATACGCAATGGGCAGGAGTCCGGTGACAAACGCACTCCTGACGCCCATTGTACGCGCTAGGGGCACGGGAATAGTCCTTAAACTATTCTCAACACATACCCCCTTCATTACAGCAATGGGCCGGAGTCCAGTATCAGACTCACTCCGGACACCCACTTGCTCCCAGGGGCCGGGGAGGCTAGTTCCACAACTAACTCCCCAACAAGTGTTACCTCTTGTGATACGCAATGGGCAGGAGTCCGGTGACAAACGCACTCCTGACACCCATTGTACGCGCTAGGGGCACGGGAATAGTCCTTAAACTATTCTCAACACATACCCCTTTCATTACAGCAATGGGCCGGAGTCCAGTATCAGACTCACTCCGGACACCCACTTGCTCCCAGGGGCCGGGAGGCTAGTTCCACAACTAACTCCCCAACAAGTGTTACCTCTTGTGATACGCAATGGGCAGGAGTCCGGTGACAAACGCACTCCTGACACCCATTGTACGCGCTAGGGGCACGGGAATAATCCTTAAATTATTCTCAACACATACCCCTCCACAGGAGATAGGGAGTCCAGACCATCAGACTACTCCCTCATCCTGTCCAAAGCCTCCTGAAGCCCAGATGGAGCCGGAGCCCAGTATCAAACTCACTCCGGTCACTCCTAGTTTTCCAGGAGCCAGGGGGAGTCCGGCTCTTCAGTCACTCCCCCCAGAGGGCGTCGATCCTTACAGAACACCTATGTGTACAAAGGAGACAATTTTACAAAGGCACCCCAACAATGCAAAACTTTGTTAGGATACAGGTGTGGAGTTAGTTCTTTGACTACCTCTGAGCACCCAGATGCACCTACAAGGGTCAAGGGGCATAGACTCAGGTCTCCCCAGGCATGTGACTCTCCTTAGGCCACAATGGGAGCGGAGTTCAAGTCCTCTTCACTCCGGTAAACCCTAGCCCAAGATAGGGGTGGAGGGAGTCTAGCTTCTAAGCTACTCCTGGTGCATGCCAACCTTTGTAGAACATTATGGGCCGGAGCCTAGTTCTTTAACTAACCCAGGCACATGTATTCGCATGCAAAGGACAGCATCATTGCTCTTACAAGAATCCCAGACTAGAACATGTGTTCAAGATTGAGGATAGAAGGGCAAAAATGTTTATGAGAAGCACCTGTTACTCAAGTACCACTCATAAAAGGGGCAAGTATTGGGAACAACAACAAAGGTGTTCACTCATATGGAACCGGAGGTTCAGTAAAGGGAAAAGAGTTAAAGAGTAAAGAGGTAAAAGGAAAGGAGAAAAAAAAAAAGGAAAGGAGGAAAAAAGGGGATATGTGAAAAATGAAAACAACACATATTGGCAGTAAACACAGTGCATCAGCATTAAAGTGTCAGCAAAAACAGCCTAAATGGTTCATGCACTACCCACATGACCAAACAGAATCCACAAAACGAACAAGTTTAACAATTCATAAGTTACAAATTTGACAGTCATGATAAAAGGGTTTTCAGGGGGGGATCTATGCTATCTCCTGGATGTCAGCCTCCTCAGCCTCCTTGGCAGCCTCCTTTCCAGCTCCTCCACTTTGACCTCCCTCGTTCATCTGGCCTCCAGACCCACCAGAAGAGTCCCCGGACTCCTCACCCGAGCTAGAGCCATCCTCAGAGGAGCTATCTGGCCCACAGGGAATCAAATACTCCTCACCCAGGACATCCTGGACATAGTGGGAGAAATGATCCCCAATGGTGGGAATGTCCTTCTTGAGTCCTCTGCAGAAGTTCAGGAGGATGGATACTGAGTTATTGGTGAGACGGGTGGTGTACTCCGAAGACTCAAGGAAGTCTTCAATGGCAGCATCTTTGAGGGAGCCTTCGGACTCCTCCAGTTGGCTCATCTTGTCCTGACACTCCTTCAGTTCAGCCTGGAGCCTCTCACTGCGGGTAACCTCCAGCACCATGGCTGTCCTCAGCTCAGCTACCTCCCTGCCACGGGTGGCCTCCAGATCATCCATGGCATCCTTATGCTTCTGCTGGATCTCTTCTTTCTCCTTCCCCAACTCCTGGATAGCAGCTTGGGCCCTTTGAAGCTCCAAGGAGGTGTCTCTATGGGCAGCAGTAGCAACAGCCAACTGATCAAGGAGTTTCCTTATCTCCCTAGTAGCTGCTTCCCTCTCTTCACTCCGGGAGAGATGAAGAGCATGGGAGTAAGCAGCAGCCTGAAAGCAAAGGAATAAGGACTCAACACATGAATTAATGAAAATCCAAAAATACAAGGATAGGCTGAAAGCATTACCTTTAAGTGCAGATCAGCTATGGCTTGATGCAGCTCCTTTGGGTTCATCTCCAAGGCAGCCTCCACATCAGCACGGGGAAGGATATCCTTCAGCACAGGAGGAGCAGAAGACCCCTCCGGAGCCCTCTCTTCAGCACGAGAAGGGGGAGGGGGAGCCACTTCCCTTCTTACATCAGCCCTGGGGGGAAGGTAGGCAGGAGGAGGGGGAAAACCCAAGGAGGAGGATAGCCCCGGAGAGACAACTCGGGGAGATCTAGGGGGAAGTACAGGGGGGCTATTTAGTACAGGAGGAGTTACCAGAGTCGGGGAGCCAGCAGGAAAGCAGGAAGAAGCTTCATTGTCCTGAGGAACTTGGACAGGAGTCTTCTCCCTCACAGGAGTTTGTCCTCCAACGTCAGTGGACACAGGGGAGTCCACCAAGATAGTCCTCTTCTTCTTCCTGGACCTCTTCTTGTCCTCAGAGATCACCACTCCCTTGTTGCTTTTGGCCTCCTCACTGGCCTTCCTCTTGGACACCTTCTGCATGACAGATTGCCCGGACACCACGCCCTGGAAGGTTGTCCTATCGATTTTGGTCGCCAGAGGGATCTTAGCATCCAACAGAGCCTCTGAAATCAAGAAGGAATATGATCAGAACAGCCACAAAGTTATACAAAAGAAATAACAATAAGGCAGGAGGTACTTACTCCATTCCATTTTGGCATGCCTCACCCTTCGAGCACAAAGCCCCGCTTTGGCCATGACCTCCGGGTCACACCATACATCCGCAGGGTAGGGTTTGGTAAAGCAGGCCTTCAGGGTGTCCTTAGCAGCAAGGACCTCCGCAGATTTACTGGGCTCCAGAGTGGTAGGGGAGAAGGACCAGACCAAAGGGACTCCTTCACCAAAGTCTCCCTTTACCATCAACCAGTGCCTATACCACCTATATCCTTCAATTTTACCAGTCTCCTTGGTAAAAAGGAAGTTGGTGCCCCTAACCCTAAAGGTGGAAGTTACACCCTCATGTTGAACTCTGTATATGCTGGAGAAAAGGGGAAGGGTAGGGGTCACACCTGCTACTTGACAGGCAATCTGGAAGACAGTCAGAATGAGCCAGGAGAAGGGGTGGATCTGTCCTGGAGCCCTATCAACGGCTATCAGCACCTCCTTCGTGAAGTCAGAGAGGGGGAAGCGGAGCCCGTAGTTCAGGGACTCCCAGAATACACTGGTGTAGCCTCTATAGGCTTCAGGGACCTCCCCCACACTAGGAACAAGGGCCATATCAGGACCCTCTCCTTGGACCCCAGTCCGAATAGAGAAATCAGCAGGGATGTCATAATACCTCCTCAAAGAATTCAAATGGGTATGAACAATGAGGGGATTTCTAGTCCTAGGCAGATAATCAGCCAATTCTTTCAGATCCGCATCCGTACGGACATAGGGACGAGGACCCCCAGGCCGGTCCACAACCTCCTCTGCCCTAGGGGCACGAGGAGCAGCCACAGAAATGGGTTCAACAGACATTACCTCTGAGGTTGAACCGACAGGAACATCTTGGCTCCTTGTCCTCACCCTCCTCCTAACAGTTGGAGGCAGTTCTGGAGAAGCATCCTCTGACCCCACCTCGATTGGCGTGTCAGTGGCAGGAATTGCAGGGGTGGCCTGAAAAGGAAGAACAGGGACGTTAGGGAAAATGACCACTCTGTTTTTTGTCTTGTAAATCTCCGGCCAAGTTTCACGAGAAAAGAAAATGCCCGGAGAAAGCAAGAGGGTTCCACCAATAGCAACTACTCTACGGGCTAAACGTACCTCTTGAAGCACGTTGACCATGGCAGTGCGACCCACATATTCATGGGGCATGTTGGGGTTGACAGTCGGGTTCTCAAGGTCAGACATTGTGAGAAATCCTTGGCTAATTAACGAAGAGAAATCTGGAGAAGGAAGAATTGCTTGAGAAGTTGGAAAGTTTTGATTTCGAAAAAAGAGAAAGTGAAGATGAAAATGGCGGTTTACCTTTTATGGTGTAATAGGGAAAACCGTTTGGGTTCTCTTCCCACGTGTCAGCGCCTAGGTGCATTTGAAGATCACTTAATGCTTCCACTTCCCAAATCATTTTGAATGGACAAGCAAAAACATTAAAGGGGCAATTGATGAGGGCCTTCTTTTATCAAGGAGAAGACCCCCATTTCGGGTAAGGGGCTTCAAAGCCCAAGGTCAACCCAAAAAGGTGTAGGCCACATTTTGGTGAAAGAAAGATCTGCTCAATCCTCACCGTCCACTTGTCATCATCTCAAAGCTTCAAGGCTAAGGCTCTTGCCTATAAATACTCACTCATTCTCACTTGAATGAGGGTTGGAAAACACAAGGTTGGAAAATATCAGGTTACAACATATTAGGTTGGTAAGAATTCTCTCTCAAGGTAGAAATTCTTACTCGACCCTCTTAGCAAATATTCCGATATTTCATACACTCCAAACCCCCTTTTAGAATCTCTCCTTTTACTCCATTCTCTTCTAGTCACTCCTTTGATCTCTTACTAACTTGATCGTCGGAGTGGCCGCGGCCTAGCCAGTCGTGGCCTTAGGTACCCGGAGCTGGAGCTGGAGCATTCAGGAGGAGATTCTTCAAGCGGACATCCACCACCCGAAGCCATGGGACACAGGAGCACCTCCCAGGAGATATCTAGGAGCACTTCCATCTTCATAGAGGTCCCTAGGAGGCCTAGGACGGGATCTCACCTCTACCCCGGACATCCAGGAGCCCTTCCAACTCCTGTAATGGCCCAGGGACAGGAGGCTGATCTCCCTAGACCCTCCATTCCATCTAGGGTGGAAAAGAGACAGGAGTCCCCCATCAGACACAGGCCAGGCAAGGAGCCTATGGAGGACCCCTTTGAGGTGGAGAGCATTCCCAGGAAAAAGCTACCACATCACATATGACAATTGTTGAGTATGTTGCGAGGTTTTGATGGCTTTTTCCTCTCTAAATTACACACCTCAAGCAATTCCATTTAATTGCCACACTTTCCATTTGTTTTTCTCAGTTTTACTCATCAACTCTTATATTTATATTTCTCACTACCCCATCAAGTTATGGAAAAAAGTTTAAACTTTTGTCAATAGGGGCGGGGGCGGGGTGGCAGAATGGGGTAGGGTGGGGTACAAATAGGGAAGAAAGGGGTTTTGACTAGCCCTGAACTTTTCGCTTATTGATGGTGCCTAAATTGTCTTTTTTAATTTATTAGCACCTGAACTTTTATCGAATTTTTTTTCTTTCGAAAAATCATATTTTCAATATGACTAACTTGCCATTGGGTTAAGAATTTTTTAAATAGCAGAAACCTAAGAAATTCAGAAAAAGTGAAAAAAACAAATGTCTAGATGCCATTTTTTGGGGTTCAGGTGCCTATTTGGGAAAAAAGTTCACCAGGTACTGAATTGGGAACTTTTAATAATTCAGGTGACTATATGAAAAAAAAGGCAAAGAAACCTAGAAGAGGGATATGCATGACTAAGGGTGTGTTTGTTAAACCCATTAAGTACTTAAAATTAATTAATTCAGTACTTATTTCATTAAGTGTGTTTGTTAACAAAAAAAATCAAGTACTTAACAAATTCAGATCTGAATGAAATCCTTAACAAAATTTTAAGTCAAAATTTGCTACTTATTTTTCTCCTCTTAATGACTGAATTCCACAATTCTCTCAAGAAACCAATTTGTCCAAATCTAACCTCAGAAATTACACGTTTCTTTTCTCTTCAACACTTCTTTTCCATATTATCTTCTTCAATTGATGAGGAAATATTTGTCAAACGGATTGATAATATTTTTCTTTTTCTCTATTCAATTTATTTTTGATGTTATATATTTTTCAATGTAATTCTCTATTTCAATTATGATAATGTTATCTTATGGTTAAAACTGAATTTCTAGTTATTTTTTGCATCTTTTTGTTACTGTTATTGTTAAAATATTATTTTCATATTGATTTGGGTACATACTTTGCTTATTAGTTGCGATTGCGATTGTGATTGTTGATAATGATTTATGTTGTCAATGGTTGTGATTGGTGAACAATCCAATTACTGTACATCTTGATATAATGTGTGTATCAAGAAGTGATGATGAGGCAGTCGATACATATATATGACTAATAATCATAATTTTTTTGTTTGTTAGTCCCTGTTTAGGTTATATTTTACTTTTTGGATTTTAGATATTATAAATTTAATTAAATATTTAATTTTTGTACCTACATTAATTATCTTCTTTATAATTTTATAATTTATTGCATGACATTAATTATCTTCTTTATAATTTTATAATTTATTGAATGACATTAATTATTTTGTATAAAATTTTAATATTTATTGGATCATATTCTTTATATTTATACTATTTATAATTTAGATTATAATATTTATACAAATGAGTGAATGACTTGTTTAGTAATTTATATATATGAATGAGTATTGTTATGGACAATTTTGTCAATTTGATTTAAATTGAGTCTTTTTATGTGAACTGTTATCAAACACTTAAATATTTCAATATTCAGATTCAGTTATCATTCAGATTCAGACATTCAGTTTTTACTCACTTGTTGTCAGACTTCAGACTTCAGATTCAGACATCCAGTTTTAACAAACAGGCCCTAAACGTGATTGCAAATAAGTGACTAACGATAATTTGGTCCAAGTAAGGTTAGTAAATTACAAAATTGTTGTGGGAAGAATTTAGAGCTAATTGCTGGAATGATCCCAGTAAGTGGAGGCCTAGTGTAGTTTGGTCTTCGAAAGTGACACTGTTGTGGAAATGGTTCGTAAAAGTGTGTATAATGGTGTATTTTGGTCTCTGATCCGTTAATATTGACGGTTTTCGGCGTGAATAGTGAAGTTTTGGGGCAAAAGTGAAATTTTTGAGAAGTTAGTTACATTAATGAAACTAGGGAGACAAAATGACTAAATTACCCCTTGATAAACTTTTTTTCTTTTCTCGATTTTTTTTCAATATTTTTTTGGTTTTTTTTCGATTGTTTTTCTCGATTTTTCTTTTCTCGATTTTTTCAATATTTCTTTTTGTGCCCCTCCAAGTTTCATTAAGGTAACCAACATCTCAAAAGTTTCATTTTTGCTCCAAAACTTCACTATTCATGCCGAAAACCATCAATGTTAACGGACCAGCTACAAAAATGCACCATTATTATACACACTCTTATGGATCATTTTCAGTGTTAATTTCAGGGACCAAACTGCAACAATGTCAGTTTCAGGGACCAAACTACACCAGACCCCCACTTTCTGGGACCATTTCATCAATTAACTCAAAAAATTTACTATCTAATTATGTTGAGAAATAACGTACAATCTTTTGAACAAAATGCACACATATATATAGCTTATTTGCTTTTGGCTTCTTCCAATTATTATTACTATTATCTTTTTAAATAATCTCTGATACTATTATCTTTTCTCTATAAAATTTAAGCATTATTTTCTTTTCCATGTACATGTAAGTATAAGTTGAGGGTAATTGTGAACATTCACAATTAACTTCCTTCAATCCCACCTTACCCCCAACTAGTATTTTGGGCACAGCGATACTTGTGCATCTAATAATGATCATTAAATAAAAAATAAAAAGTTAACAATTATGGAAAACAATTGTTAATAATGTATCACGTAAAAGTATTTGTTCAAATTTATATTCAAACTAATTTATATAAAAGTATATTGAATTAATTTTTATTTATAAATGTTCCTACAATCAAGGGAATTAGAGAACATGGGGATCCACTACAAAAATAACTAATTCCCCCTTCCCCAATTAAATATAGTGCAGATGTAGATACTAAACCACCCCGTCGTTCTTCTTCCCCTCTCCCCTAGTTTAAAAGACCACAACTACCACCCCGCCACCATCTCCAACGACCCCTCCTCCGCCCTCCTCCCATGAAAATTAGATGTCCTTGAACGTATATAATACATGTTAGATCGAAAGAATTGTAGACAAACACCCCAACATGAAAATGCCAAAAAACAAGAAATAAAGAAGAAAAAATCAAGATATATTATCTTAGTTTCTCATCCATTTTACAAATGATAAAATCCAAAGAAGTATTGCCAACAACTTTATATTTTTGAGGAATATTCTTGGAGGGTTTCCAATTCCCACCTAACGTTACAGTTTCAACTTTCAACCTACCCTAAAGCATGTGATTCAAGTTATAGTATTTTAGTATCTAAATCTTATATGTTAGAGACTAAAGCTTTATGGTGAGTGTGAGTAGAGAGTAATATGAAAATGGATGTAAATTTTGGGGGAGCCAATTTAGTAACCATGGTCATTCTTAGAGGGGGTTCAAGACAACCAGATGTAATAAAATGTTGGGTGAGATTCTCTTTTTATGAAAATACCCTTGATAATCCTATTCTTTCTGGAGCGAAGCGGTCTTTACCGATTTATTTTTAGAACGTAAGCTCTACTGTCTTCATAGTTAGAACAGTCAGACCGGGGAATACATTATTAGGTAAGACGAAGGAAGAATCCTGGCAAAAAATCTTCTGCGGAGTCAATCTACTTCTATCTTTCTCTTCCGAACACATTCAACATTATTAGCAATATGTTTTTGATTACTACAATTTACATTATAATTTAATTCTGATTTCATGTCCCGTTAATCAACATTGACATGGCCATTGACGATCGTACAATATGCTTTAATTACTACTGTCTACCGTTTATATTACAATTTACAAATCAAGTGTTTGATACGAGGCTCGTCCCAAAATAAAATGGTACTATCAATTACTTGGGTTTTTTACAATAATAGAATCTAGAGATCTGCAACCAAGAGTAAATGGGCAAGGAGGCCCATATCTAGTTTACTAACCACGTGCTCGATGCTTCCTTACTTTATTTTTATTTTTGTTTATGCAAGTAGGTACTTCATAATTTTACCTTCCTATAAAATTTTCGATTGCTATTTTCATCCTTAAAAAATTATAAATCATAAAATTAATAAACCTTCACATTTAACATATACAATGTATTGAAGATATATAGTATAAAAGAATTATTGAATCTAAATATTTGTTTGATTCTCTTTATCAAGTAATGATCATTTTACTAATATTTGGCTTTGTTTGGTGTGGTTTCGATTCTCTTTGGGGTTGATTCTTAAATTGATGTGGTGTACAGGGAAGCCAAGATATCCTTGACCACTGAGGCACATTCCGCGCTAATCTCTGATATCAACTCCCATGGCAGGGGAGTTGTCGGGGCCTTTACTTTGAGGGTCTCAAAGTTTAATGTTGCACACTTAATTGCACAATGAGTTAGCGAATTAGAGCATGACGTTACTTGGAAGGCTCCACTACATTGGTTTGTTTCAGCTTTAATAGCTGATTGTAATGCTTAACATTTGCATCGGATTTATTTGCTATCCTTTTATCATTTTTAATGATATCATATCGATTGGAAAAAAAGCCATAAGTAAGACACTAATTATTATTACCCCCTATTTCTAAAAAATTTGCCTAGTTTGTCATTTTTTATAATTAACTTTTTTAAAATTTTGTAGTGCAAAATATCTTTGTATTCATTATATCTTACTTGGTGAAATAATTTAATACATTATACAAAATTCTTAAACTATTTTGGTCAACATGTATTATTCAACTTTAAGTCACATATTAGTTCAAACCATATATTTTTAATTTTGATAACATAACTAAATTATATAATATTATAAATAAATATGGTGTATAATCAAATTATATAATATTGTAAATAAATATGGCATATGGAGTATAATCCAATAATGGGTAAAGATAACAAATATTACAAATAAAGAAATTTGACTCAAATAATAAATCATCTTAAATGGGGTAGGTGAAAGTATTTGTTTTAAAGTCCTGGAGTCTAATAAATTGAGGACATAAAGTTAGATCACAAACTTTGTACAAGACGTTGAAGGACATTGGCTCAACAACTTAATTATTTTTCACTCTTTTTCGATCAAAAACATCTTGTAAGTGTCCATCTTACTATACCATTTTCTACTAAATCAATACTTTCTTGAATGATTTAAAGAACACTTAGGTAACTATATAATTATTGTTGACCTTCATTTGCTCTTATTAGTTTATTTATGTATAGTTAATTAGTTGTGTTTGATGAATTGTTATTTATGAACATAGACTTCTGAGTTATTTCATGTCTTTGATTTGTTTGTTATTCATTAAGATAAGGTAATGATTGTAATGATTTGGCTGGACTAGTTGTAATGATTTGGCTGGATTAGTTGAAATAAGTTGATCATATTGAATTTGGAAATTATTTAGAGAATTTGTTTAGAATATAACCAGATGACAGAATTGATTTAGAGCTAATAAACTAGGTTGAAAAATGAACTAATTATTGTATGGACTAGTTACTTTCCTTTCACAAGTTAATGGGGTATCACTTGTACCCTTGTTTGCTTCTTATTACGGCGTTGCGTTTGTTGAGCTTACTTAGTGGGGTAAGATTTGGTTTGGTTTGTTTTGGTTGCGTGTGATGTATGATCGATGAATATGTCTGTGGTTTTGCAGGGAGGATCTGTAGGGCTAATAATCAAGATGAATCCCCACCAAATTACAGTAGCAGTATCCTCAGTCTGTGTGATGCTCACTCTGCATTTCACAGTACAGCTTGTTAAAGACCATTTACGTTCTTGGAAAAAGCCGAAGGAGCAGAAAGCTATAGTTGTTATCATCCTCATGGCTCCTATATATGCTGTTGTCTCTTTTGTTGGTTTAGTAGATCTTCTCGGGAGCGAAACCTTTGTTACATTCTTGGAATCTATCAAGGAATGCTATGAGGCATTGGTTAGTCCTCTACCTCACATTTTGCTTCATACCTCAAACTCGTGGATTGCCTACTTCAAGTTTATACGGATTCTAAGTTCTATTGATTTTCTTATGAAATGCAGGTTATGGCGAAGTTCTTAGCTCTGTTGTACACTTACCTTAATATATCTATCAGCAAAAACATTGTCCCAGATGAGATTAAAGGAAGAGAGATTCACCATTCATTTCCAATGACTCTTTTCCAGGTAAAATTTCCGCATATAAAATTTCAATTGGGAGAGGATAATACTCCAGTAAAAATTTGGGCATGGAGGTACAATGTTAGTGATTTGCTACTACTCAAGGGGGGATGAAGATGAACACAGTGAATGTAAAAAGTGTAGGATACTAACATGAGAATACCTTCATCTGAAATATTTATTAACTGAATACATCATGTCTATTTGACTATCCATAGCCAACTAACCTGGAAGCCTAAAACTACTAGCTTTGAAGAGGGATCATAGAACCTACTATAGCTTGAGCGAATTTGAAGCATAGTGCACATACGAGAAAATATAATTCAATCTAAGATCTAGTAATACAATGGAATAGCGATGGTCCTGATTAAGCTAGAACTGATGGTTTGTAGTGAAGTAATGAAGCAAGTTTCCATTAACTTTCCATATGTTCATTATGTAAAACAGATAACTAAACAAAAAGATTTAAAATATCAAATTCATCATATATCAGGAACTCTAAAATGATGTATTGAATTCTAGTAAATAGTCGATGAACAGGCATTTGATGTTGCAAAGAAAGAGAACAAAAAGAGTAGCTCTCTGTTGTAATCTGTGGCTGAGTTTCATGCTACCCTAAAGTGTTTCTAGTTCTAACTCCCAACATACAATTTGCATTACCGATAGTGTCAATAGGTGCTCAATGCTGTGGTGTTGTACTGTTCTGTCATAACGATCTTTATGCGAATCCTTGAGCATGATGTATCAGTTCAGTAGAATAGTCTCTTTGTGCAATTGTTTGTGATCTTGGTACTTTGGAGAAACTTACCTGATGTTTATGTATAGATTTCATAGCTCATCATTAAATACTTACCTGATGTTTATGTATAGATTTCATAGCTCATCATTCGCAATAATGTAATTGATATACTGTTCTCTATACATGTAGCCTCACACAGCCCGGTTAAACCATAATACATTAAAGCTTCTCAAGTACTGGACATGGCAGTTTGTGGTGATTCGCCCTGTGTGTTCAATTCTAATGATAGCTCTTCAACTACTTGATGCATACCCAAGTTGGCTTAGCTGGACATTCACCATCATTTTGAATATTTCAGTTTCCCTAGCATTATATTCCCTGGTGGTTTTCTTCCATGTTTTTGCCAAAGAGTTGGCACCTCATCAACCACTAGCCAAGTTCCTGTGCGTCAAAGGAATTGTCTTCTTTTGTTTCTGGCAGGTAAGAATTCAAAGCTCCTCTTTAGCAAGCTACTGAGAACATACAGTGTCATCATAAATGCTCTTGCCAATTCGTTATGAATCTTACGTGTTCATTATTTATAAAAGGTTACATACCTCAGAGAAACTTCATATTTACCAATGTCGTACTGGTTTCGTAACATCCTCAAGCACGTGTCAACTGTTTCACCAGGGTGTTTACAAGTGGACTTACTCTGGTTGTTTGTGATACCATGTTAAGAGTCTATTGGGGTCTCATTCTAAAAGAAACTTATAATCGATGGAGATCAGAAAGACAGTACAAAAAATCGGGAGAAATTATATCTCCATTTGATCTTGTTTCCTTCTATTGACATTTTCTTCTACAAAATTTGCAGGGTGTTGTACTTCAGATTCTTGTAGCAATGGGAATTGTGCAGTCTCATCACTTTTGGCTTAGTGTGGAACACGTTGCAGAAGCCTATCAGAATGCACTGGTTATATTTGAGATGGTATTGTTCGCCATCTTTCAGAAATATGCATACACTGCAGCACCTTATAAGGGGGAGGCTGTCCCAGGTGCTCCCGACAAAAAGAGAGACTAGTTCTGCTGTTGATGAGCCAGGCTTAAAGCATTCAACCTTATTTATGATTACCGAGTCCATGGCATGTGTCGGTGATGTATGCTTATTATTTGCTACATTTTTGGATGACTGGTAGACATGTAGAATATATCTTCGATTATAATACACAATGGGGCAAGGCTATTGCCACATCAAGAAGGCTGTTTCAGCTGGCACAACAATTTATGGTCATTACTCACTATACCCTTGTACATTGGGCATAACGAGTGGTAAATGTGGCGAAACTTGTTATTGATGTAGTGATAGAATTTCCCTAGTATAAGATTGAGGACAGTACCTTATGTTATATTGGCCTGACCTATTTGAAATGGAATAAAACAGTGAGCTTACATTTTGCTTATTGTCGTCTTATTCATGATCTAATGGATGATGTTCACTGGAGCGATTGAGAATTCGCGAAATCTCGTTCTACCATTATAACAATATAACGGTGGTCTTGCTTCACTGTTTGATTTCTGCTTTTGCCAGGGGCGACTTCCTCCAGTTTTCGAACAATAGAGAAATAGTCCCTTCACTTAAAATGCATGAAATTTATGTTTCTTAAATCCTTTTTGCCTTTGTGTTGATAGCAATGGCATTTGAGACTGTGTGTATTGAAAAGTAGATTTTGGATACTAAAACAATTTTGGATCTTGTTATGATACTTTTTATTACATTCCGTTAATGTTATGGTATATTCGTTGTTTAACAATAAATTCAAACATTAAAAATAAAACACCTATAATGATACTAGCAGAATGTAAAAGATATGACACAAAATATAAGAGATGATCTACTTCCATAATAAATTAAGTATAATTTATAGTTGAACATTTTCTTTTTCCTCAAAACTAAATCATTTCCATACCACAAACATCATCTACTACTTCCATCACATATTGCCTGTAATGACTTCTCCTTTACAGTTTTCCATCAATCTTTCAACATTAAGTTCACCATATGATCACTTAAACAACAAAAAAACATATTTTTGTTCAAAACCCACCCAAAGAATTGCTTCTTTTTATTCAATTCATGATAATTCTACCAAAAAACATAGCTTTTCTGTTTGTTATTGCTCTGTTTCAAACCTCAAGATTGGATTTCTATGCAAAGAAAGAGTTGAGTTGAGAGTTTCGAAGGGCAGATATGGCCTTTTTGAGAGAGGAGAAGGGCAGAAAAGGAATAAAAGGGCAATCTTGGTGAGGTTTAATGAAGGGTTTGGATTCAATGGTGGTGGTGGTGGCGGTGGGAGAGATGGTAGTAATATGAGAGCTTTGGGAAATCTTGTTTTAGCAATTGTGCTAACTTATTTAACTATGAGTGGCCAGTTGGGTTGGCTTCTTGATGCTGTTGTATCTATTTGGGTATACTTCTAACTTCATCTACTAGTTGTTTGTGCACGGTTGAGCCTGAAACGAATTCGTTCATTTCATAGTATTTTTTTTGTAAGATTGATAATAATATTATTAAAGTTATGTATAACACATAATCACTATTTGAGCATTATCTAAAAAGAATGAGATCACAGGATTTCTACATGTGTGGACTCCAGGATTCTTCCGAAGGAATACTTAAATGCTTGTAGTTACTATGTTATGATGTGAAATGTTCTATTGGGTGTTCTGGATAGTTTCCTTTTGTAAAGTACCAAGCAAGAATCGATGCCACTGTTTGAATTGTTGATAGACATTGATGTTTTCTTGAGGATTATGATGCTTTACCTATGCACGTTTACCTTCATAATCGTGGTTTCGATTTTTAGTTAAACTGACACAATTCCCCCATTGTTTATTTCTAGCTTCTTGCAGTAATTGTACCAATTGCTGGCTTGGGTGCTTTTCTGTGGTGGGCAGGAAGAGACATAGTTCAAAGCAGTGTACGAAACCTAAATTGTCCTTTTATAATTCTAGAACTGATAGGTGTGGTGGTGCAACCACATATGAATTTCATTAGCCTGTTTTCGCTAATCAGGTTTATGTTATGAATGTGTTTGCTTATTATTTCCTATGCCTTTTGCAGTGCCCTAATTGTGGGAATGATTTTCAAGTTTTCAAGTAAGAAATTGATTGATGTTATGAGTGCCTTTAAACTAATGGCTGCATATGCTCTTTTCGTTGTTCTCACATAGTTAGAGTTAATATACAAAGCCGATCTCCTTTATTGCAGATCAATGCTTAATGATGAGGTCCAGCTATGTCCGTACTGCACTCAACCATTCTCAGGTACAAGTTAAAGCTAAACATATCTGAAGTCGCTGGACTCTGATTAACTTAATGTTACATCCTGGTCTTGCTAACATCATTTCCATTTAACACAACTACTACTATTGATCTATCAATCATGGTTATAAACCATAAGTCTTCTTTACCCCACTACTCCTTGAGCTTCTTATACATGTGAACTCTAAATCAAATGTCTTAGCGACTCCTATGATGTTTCCTTTCCTCGTTGAGTTGACTGAAGTTGTTTGAACTTAATTGTTATAGTTATGTATTTAAGTATATTTCGTTGTATCTGCATACAGTGTCATGCTCTATCACTAAAGTTATTGTTACTTTTACAGAGTTTGTCTCTCTTTGAATAACGTGTTGTAATTTTTTGCTATGCATCTGAAATATAGATATTGGCAAGTTTCATTACTTGATCATGGTAATGGCTTGTTTACTCCATCTAAATTTCGTTTTCAGTTGTTGGAGATGAATTTGTAAGGGATCCTGTGAAATTCTCCAACCAGACAAATCCTTTTGACCAAGTATTCAGTGATTCATCTCCTCGATCAAAAAAAGGTTTGAATATCATCCCTGTCTTACGTATAGGCTGTATGAATATAAACTTATCATCCTTGATATAACTTTATGGAGTTGCTTCAGTTATCATATTGTGTTTGGGTAGTTCTGACCACTGGAATTAAGTACTATTTCTCCAGCTAATGTCTATTAGAATGTGGGCCAAGCCTTTGAAAGGTGGCAATAATACTAAAAATGTTTATTTGCTACTGAACAATTTCATTGCCGTGTCTTCAGTTTTGCTTCTTGCTCAGTTGAGTTGCCAACAAGATGATAGATGGCTTAAAATTCATTTCTTACATCATTAGGTTCAGAAGTCCTCAATATGAGAGCTGAAACTTATAAAATCAAACTTGCTTTCCGACTCTCATTGTTGCCTTGTATATTTACATCCCTTGTTAAAGAATGCAGAGGAGGAACGAACTCGTTGGAATTAGTAGAAAGGGAGACCTGCGGTTTAGGAATTTACGATATTTAAAATATTCCATTCTTGGATTTGCATGGGCTTCTGTTCCTGGATTTGTGATCCTCTTTCAAAATAATCCTAATATTTTAGTTGCTTTCTCAACAGTATACGGGCCTCTTGATTTTTCAGGAAAAGATTATTCTGTGGGAGTAGTTGATGTTGAAGCTGAAATTAGAGATGCAGAGTGAATCGACTCTTTCATGCAGTATCTGGTGTATGGTAAGGAGCACCTTTGTTTACAATAAGGGAATCCGCACAACATACAAGCTCACTATTGTTCTCTTTCCTGTATTTTGTTGATGTTCTAATTGAAATAAATTGATACATCTTGAAATGACATAATTCATTCTGTCTATTAACCCATAGGAATTCTGAAGCTAGTGAAGGAGTGTCCTTCTTGATGTTCCTTTCATAAGAACAGAAAGCTTGTTCTGCTTGTTCGGCTGAAGGATGATTCGACACACTTCATCGTTTCCACAATTTTGTAACATCTACTAAATGTAGTACAGAGTAACGTAATATTCAGTGTATATATATTGTTAAATGTACATGTATGTATAATACTCCGATCCTTGAATGCATGATATATATTAGTACCGAAATTATGGTTGTGACAATTATCTTATTTCCACGAGCTCATATCATATGTAAGCAGTAAGCGTAACGAAACATGTCTATGCGCTTAGACTCTAAATTTGCCCTATGGAATCTAATACCCTGTGTAATGTATATATAGCGACAGTCTTTCTTTGGAATTTGGCTCAACTGATCTATCTCCCTCCCTTCTGTCATAACATTATCCTAAGGTCTGCTCGACAAGAGGTCCCTAGAGACGATGCAGGTGAAGGAACTAGTAGCATAACTAAACAGGCATTAGCATAGATATACCTCAATACCACTAAAAAGACTCCTTCTCAAGCTGGCAAGGGGGTTCAGTATGATAACAAGAAAACTGACTTCGAGCTGATCCAAGATGAAGTGCAAAAACTATCTTCGACTTCCAATAACTAAGAAGCATAGATAGATTAAAATGTTGACTAGTACTCTCTAGTCTCTAGTATTTCGATCACAAAAGGCTCCCAATTGGAAGAGCAGAGAGATGATATTAGTCGTCCTGTCAACTCATCAAAATAATTACAGGAAGGATGAAAGAACATGAATGGATATATCTCTCGGCTCCTCCTTCCCAATTTGACTGTTATATGAACATATTACATCATCAGTGCCAAGTCTAGAACTTCGGCATTGGGATGGAGTGGATACATGAACCTTCCCCTCATCTGCGCATATCTCAGGAAGTTTTTTTAGAGATAGATTGCAGTTAGCATAGCCCCTTTTACAGCTTAGACCGGATTGAAGTTCGACTCCCACCAGTTTCTTCAACAACTGAACTTTCGACAGGCTCATCACAGTTTTCTTTCAACATGTCCATTCTGTTATTGGACTCAGCTGATATGATCACTTCTTTCATGTCATCTATTTTCTCAACATTCATGTTCTGATTCTTATCTCTGGTTGAGGACTCGCATGATGGTTGATTTATTAATCCTTCCTTCACAGTTCTATATACATGAACCTCACCTGCAAACACACAGTTGGATGACAGATTCAATCTCAGACTTCTTATATTAACGCAACAACACTCAGTTGGACATTAATAATAAGTGAGACATCCTCTAGTTTTCGGATCCTAATAAATTCCTTGAAGGATGAATTTTGTATCTGGACTTCTTACCAATTGATGCCTTCTTATCTGGAGCATCATCTTCATTTTCTGCTTTCGTTTCTTTGGCAGTCACAGCAACCATTTTGATCTTTTTCTCAGGAGCATCTTTATCATTTTCTGCTTTCATTTCTTTAGCAGTTGCAGACAGAATTTTACCAACTGCTTCTCCACCTGCATAACAAATAATAAAGAACATGTATGAAAACTATTCAATCATAAACCTACCTAAGAACATAAAATTACTCCTAATTCCAAAAATAAATTATATTGTCATCACTAAGATCAGTTGATAATAGAGCTATCCCACTATTTTACTTCCTTGACGCAACATATGATGGCTTCTAGTAAGTTTTTTTACTACAATTCAGCTATTTTTCATGTAGCAATAAAACCCACACAATTAAGGAGAATCAAACCAATGATATGTAAAATCTTGCTGATACTCTTTACCACTAACGATGCGCTTACCAGTAGATAAATTTATTTAGTTTGCTCCAATAAGCAAATTAAATGTCGATTATCACAAAGGTTATAATGTTATCATATAAAGAGTAGATTATATTCGATGGCACAACACACTATGAACTAGCAATTCTCAACTGTTCTAACTTCTACAGAACGAGCTAAACCATAAACATTGTTGGCACTTTACTCTTGAGTTAATTCGGAAAAAGTATCAGTGCTAGTCTGCTATAGGTAAAATGCTGTTGTTGAAACTACCCTAGTTCAACATAAAATGTAACTATATAAGTATAGGAATGAATTTATATATTCGACCCGACTCTTCTTAGTGACATAAGATCGAACAGCAATCCGTTAAGATTATGACACGTGTATATTACAACATGAGAACATACCGGGGATAAGTTTGTATCCGTTCTTTAAACTATAAACGGCAGCGTTTTTGGCAAATTTAGTTGCGAATGAGCCAATCTGAGCACTGCGAAGCTCATCGGGTATGATCGTTGCAACGGTGGTTCCATAGGCGCTCTTCACGGGCTCCAGAAATGGGGGGGTTGACTTTGACTCTGACTTCAGTTTCTCGCTGGCTGACCTTACCAAATCCCATATTCCCATTTCTATAACATCTACTACAACGATTTGTAAGGAGTAAATATATATTTATATGATCCAATACAAACAAGATCATATTAATAGGTCTTTGATTTTTACACTCCAAATTTTATAACCACACTCCATTTTATCACTTTTTAGAAAATTTTATAGAGTAAATTGAAGGGTAAAATAGAAAAAAAGGAGTGTGATAATAAATTTTTGGAGTGGAAAAATCAAAACCCTATTAATATTTGTCAATATATTGTATTACCTTCATTGATACTCCCTCCATTTCATAGACTTTTAGGAGTTCGTGTCCAATTTTGACCTTAAATTGATATTAAATTCTCTTTTAAAAATGTTGCCATAACATTATTTTTTCGTAATTTTTTTTATAATGTTTGTACAAAGTAATTGATGACTAAAGTTGTATCTCGAAAAACGTTAAGTCTATTGAAATAATGGAGTAATTCTTTGAAGAATTGATTTTTAATATTGATTAGAAATTAATTTTATTAACTAATACTCCCTCCGTCTTTTTTTACTTAATGTTTAGAATTTCTAAAATCAAACTTTGAAAACTGTGAATTTTTATTAGTATAGAACTAATAAGGCTTTTTTTTATCATATAGGCACGTGAACTAACGAAATCATTTCAAATAAGCACATGTAATCTTCAACTGGGAAATTTAGTAATTACATAATACTTTTCTGAAAATAATTATTCCCATTAAAATTAATATGTGAAATTACTAAATCGCCCTTGATTAATGCTCACGTAATGTAATTAGTCAATTATTAACATTATAATTAACCAATGTGCTAAGTGGGAATGATTTAAGAAGTTAGGTGATCAACTGGGACCTTTTGAAAGTTAGGTAATCAACTGGGACCTTTTGAAAGTTAGGTGATCAACTGAGTCTCTGGCCTAAACATAAGTGATCATCCCGACCGATTGTCGTTCCTCTTATTGGATACTTTTAACGGATCTCAGAAAGTATCCATTTCGGATTTTGGTCCAAAAGAGAGGAACATGACTGGACCGTTTAATTGTTGGATGGATACTCGGTCCGGATATTTTCGGATTAACCGGCCCAAGAACAACACTAGTGATGAATACAAACTTTAAGGATCAGGTATTTCAAATCTGTGCAAATGTTCGGACCGAACCCGATTGAACTAATGCGAAAGTTGGAACGAAAATTGAACTCGAGATCTAACCTCGAGAGAACTGAACCTAATGTTAAATTTTTAGGTTCGACCTGAAATCGAACCTTACGTTCGTACTGAACTCAGAGACCCATATAGATACGGTAGTGTTCGCTTAGTTTACAGGCCTAGGCTTCAACTGGGAACCTCTGTCATTAGTTTAAGTGTACATATCACATTTCAATTGTATCTTCTTTTATGTAACTGATTGGAGGTAGCAAGAGTCGATACTTGGTCGAGCATTTTGTTCGATGGAACCCGAAACATTTTCTTTATCCAATTTATATGTGTAAACAATACTTTACGCAAAGAAAATATTAGTTATTATTTTCAAATATTTTATTTTCACCTATTTACAATATTTGACAATAAAATACTAATTCAATAATCATAAATCACTTAAGTAGGATGCTCAAGTAGGCATCTGGAACAAAAAAATGGCACCTAAACTTTTATTTTTTTACTTTTTCTGAATTTTTTAGGTTTTTGATATTTGAAAAATCCTAAACTTAAGGGCAAGTTAGTCATATTTTAAATATGAGTTTTTGAAAGAAAGACATTCAATAAAAGTTCAGGTGCTAATAAAAAAAGACAATTTAAACACTACTAATAAACGAAAAGTTCAAGGGCCAGTCAAATAAATATGAGCACCATAATAATAACAGTAATAATAAAAATCGAAACTTTAATTAAAAACATCAAATTCAAAATTCAAAATAACCAAAACACTAAATTACCTTAATCATAAAACAAATAGAAACCTCAATACTTAAAACTTATTCCTGGGGAATTTCGACATCTCCATCAGCAATCTCGGACTGCAAATCCTTGGGGTCTTTCCCATCCACGGTACAACCCACCGAAACAAATGTCCCGATTATCTCCTTCACCGTACCACTGAACTCCTTTTCCATGGATCTGGACTTCATCACATTAGCAATCTCGATCACATCATTGAGTAAAGCAAACCAAAGCAAGTCAAACGGACATCACAAAAAGAAGATACACACTACACTAAATTTAATGTCACTGCAAAAAAGAAAAAGACAGCCCATTCTCAAGTTGATGCCAAAGTAAGCAAAATCTTATTTTTAATTTGCAACATGTTGATTTTTCGTATTCCCAAAATTCCATGATAAATAAGATTGTTTTGCATCTTACAAAAATAGTGCAGGTTGTTTCTTGCACCAGCACACTACCAACAAACAATTTCGTTTGTTGAGATAATTTTTTGCGAAAGTATACGAGGGTGACGATGTTAGACACCAGAGGCTGTTCAATATTGAGTTCTGAATTCGACAACCCATTTCTTGTCGTTTTCTTTTTAACAATTGAGGTGGGTGAGGTGGGGTGGGGGTGGGTATGGGATTTTGGATATGGGTGGGGGTGGGGATGGGGGTCCCTGGGTGGGGTGTTAAGGTTGAAGATGATGTTTTTAATGGGGTTGGGTTAAATATTTGAGATTGGGTTTTTATAATTAGGGTTGAGTTAGTTTTAAGTGTGGATTGACTATTTTGCGCTTTACTTAAAATTTTAAAATCTAAGAAATTCATGAAAATGTGAAAAACGAAAGTTTAGGTGCCAATTTTTTTTATCCAGGTGGCTAGTTGAAAAAAAAAAAGTTCACTAGATACCTATTTCAAAAAGTTTTCATAGTTCAGATGCCCAGATGAAAAAAATCCATATAAAATTGACAACAATAATTGGAAGTAGTAGAGCATAATTTGTTAGATGATATTGGCAGAGATGTTTATTTAATGTTACTTACCCTAGTGATGGTGATGGACAATTGGACAATTGGACAATGGTGCACGGAGGGAACATACGTAGGTTGGCAGAACAAATGGTACAGTGAAAGCTCCTGAATTTAGTACCAAACACATCCGTCTCATCCGGATCCTACTCGATACATCAAAATCAGTGACACACTCACTTCTAAACCCAACAACACTACTACTATGCTCATCACCTACCAAAACTATTTCGATCTTGCATCAACTTCATTCAATTCTCCTCACTCAATATCACCTAAATCTTTAAATAAATGGACATCATAATGATCCTTACGCACTTTTGTTTTGTTGAACATGAAGAAGGTAGATCACGTCCCAACTGATAAGAGGTGTTATAAAATACACATTTCACATCGAAAATCGATGGCTTTCCGAATTAATATATAAGATCTTGAATTACTTCCGAATTCCATCAATTAGCTTTAGTAATTGGTTACTAAATCAATGTATGAGCTTCTAATAAGTATATGTATGTGTCTTTAATTAAGGGAACGGATGTAATGGTTTAGTAATTTATTATCACATGAGTCAGTAAGATTATCAAGGGTTTCTGATTGGCCAACACAATATGTATATGTATAAGTTGGTTCACATATATGATTGTTTCGATAATCTTACCGACTCATGTGATAATTAGTTTGATCTACCAAATTAACATAAAACTAGTCCAACACATAAAAATTGAACAGAATCGAACATATTTTTTCACTAAACGAACTAATTGAAGAGACTTAGTAAAATAGACAATGGAAGAATTCCATATATATAAAGTGAATATTTTGTGCTTGTTTCGATCGACCGGAATGACTAAAACAATTTTTTAGTCACAAGCTACTTAAGTTTTTTTTTTTTAAGATACAAAGCTACGATAAAGTGTGAATGGCTATGATGGCCATTTTGGCATACTATATTGTAACATTGTTTATGCCACTTTTAAAAACTGGTCTGTAATAATGTAACTATTTGAGATGAAAGTACCGTTTTTGTTATTATTTATTTCGACAAAAATGATGCTATCCCCCCCTCCCCTCCCCTCACCTAATATGTATATTTTGTTGAAATCAATTTTCTGTTATCCCTATAAAATTTGAAGTTTAAGGCAATGAGCATGATGGTATTTGAAAAGTGAATGATACGTCTTGAGATGGGTTTATTACGCAGTGTATAGTAATGGTGGCCCTCCACAACATCGAGTACAATCATCATCATCAATATCTCCACCTTTCCTCAATATAAACACTCCCTTTTCTTCGATCTTATATCTTTTTATTACTCATTTTCACAACCTTTTTCATATCATTATTCCATTACAATTTACATAGATAAAGTCCTGTCATGTTTTTCCACAGCTTTCTTGAACTTTTTCCAATTCCTATTTATATTTATTATATATGATTTGTTTTGTTGAACAAGTTCAAGAACGGTGTGGGAAGACATGGCATTTTTCAGGGCTTTTAATAATATATTTATCTACTAATTAATAATAATAATAATACGTACTATAGTTTGATCTTCATCATTCACTGCTCCAGAGGTAATTCTTACTCTTTTTTTGTTTGCATATATTTACTCTTGCTACTTTAATTTTCTGAAAAACCTTAGCAATTTCTTTATAAGGACGAGGACCTGCAATCACCACTCGCACTCGAACATGCATAACGTTTAAAAAACCCTCCCCTGTAGCTAGTGCATATAACTAGTACGAAATTATTATCTAATGTAATTATTACCCTTAGAGGCTTCTTGGTTCACAATTACCGCATCTCATTTGCCAAAGTTGTTGAAAAGTAGTACATGTGAACACATACCATAATTAGTTATTAACCGAAACAAATGATTTATCGAGTCTCTTAATCGCTTATCGCGCTTGTCCATTCATTAATTTGAGTGGGTTTCTAGCTAGTAACCATTTCTAACAACATTCTAAGACTAGTAAGAAATTGAAATATGTCCCGAGTCATAGTTTGTTAGTAAAGTTGCCTCCTGGGGTGTCGTAAAATAGGGAACGAGGAAACCTCATAGATTCACCTTTTTAGTGTGTTAGTCAGCTTTTTAGTTGTTGTTTTAGCATAATTTTTTTTTTCAATGTGCTTCTAGTATAATTAATTGTAATTTTACATTTTTAATGTATTTTTTGCTTACTTTTTTCATTGAATTTACCAACCATCTAATATAATATGATGACAATTGTTTTTCTATATTTTTAATGAACTTTTTTTACTACTTCTAATATTTCTTAATATATGTGCAAATGATTAGAACGACAACTAAAGAAAAAACATAATAACTATTTTTATCTGTTTTTCCTTAAATGTTATTATTTACATGTACAAAAATATTTAAATTTCAAAATTTGAAAAATCAACCATCAAGACTCAAATTGAGATAATGTTTTAGATGATCAAAATAAGTTTATTTCTTTTATACAATCAAGTATTTTGAGATGTAAATACATAATTAACATGGATTAATGAATTTGGTTAGTTGAATAAAAACTTCGAATTATCACTCGATCCAAGAGATCCGACTCGATTACTGACTCAATTGATTATCGAGATGGACTCGGGTAGGCATGTAGCTAGGTGCCTGGAACAATCAGGTAATTAACCAACTCGATAAGTAAGTATTTCGAATACCCGTTAAAACCAGGCTGGTTTATAGCTTTCTACGCTCATATAATGAACAAATGACCCGATACACGCGCTCGATACTTAGTAAAAAATATTCTTCAAATACTCGCCCGATTGAATCCAGATCGCACTCAAGTTAAAAAAAAACTGCTCGATACCCGTAATAACTTGACAATTACCCAATTTGATAAAATGGATATATCTGATCGAGTTATCTAATACACACGTGAGCCTAACTTGATAACATCGCTAGTACGAGAACTATCTTTTTAAGTAGTAGAGAATGATAGATCAAGCCACCAATTTAGAAAATAACAGAGAACTTTTGAAGAATGCCATGGTCAAAATATGGTATTAGCAAAAATCCATTGAAACTTTTTTTATTGAAAAATACCACAAATATGGGGTAAAGTGATTATTTTACCCTTAATGAAAAATTGATATCATTAGACAAGTTTTTCGTGTTGAAGTGACTATTAAATCAATTTAAATTCATAACGAACTTAAATTTATCATGATACAACCATAAAAATTGAATTAATATCTTACAATCAATACAAAACATAAAGAAATATTGATTTCTTTAAGGTATGGAACAATTAATTTTCATTAATACATTTGGAGGTTAAATCATAATAAAGTTGAGTTCATTATGAATTTAAATCGATTTAATTGTCACTTCAACCCAAAAAACTTGTCTGATGATATCAATGAATACATTAAGGATAAAACAGTCAGCTTGTCCCAAATTTTGTGATATTTTCCAATAAAAAAATTTTAGTGGTCTTTTCCTGTTACCATGCGTTGACCAAGGTATTTTTTCAAAATTTCTCGAAAATAATATACTCGAAGATTATATAAGAATATAACATAGGAAATTATGTGTTTAACGTGAGTCCGGCTCCTCTCCAATCCCATTCCCTCATGTTCCCCTCCTTTCCACCATTTTCTCACCAATTTTTATATTATCTAAGATGTTGATGAAGAAAGTTAGGCATGTAGAAGACAACAAATGCTTTCAAATAAACAATCCATCAACACTATGTAAAAAATACTCCCTCCGTCCCTAAAAGATTGGTACATTTTGACTTTTCTTGGTCAAACTTTAAAAAATTTGATCAAGAATTCTCGTTAAACTATAAGAAATAATATTATCATGTGGGATCTTGTTAGATTCGTCTCAATATATATTTTTGAAATATCAACTTTTTATAATTTGTTCGCATGTAGCATAAGAGAATTTACGTTTTAAATCGTGTTTTGTTGACCATGAAAAGTCAAAATGTATCAATCATTTAGGGATGGATGGAGTATATGGTTGCATGTGAAAGATAATAAATTCCCCTTAGAAGCAAATATTCACCTTAGAACCAAATTACTTGATTGATTGTTTATTTGGAAGCATTTGTTAACTTCTACATGCCTAGCTTTCTTCATCAATACCTTAGATAATATAAAAAAAAATAGTGGGAAAATGATGAGAATGAGGTGAACATAAGGGAACATGAGGCAATGGGATTGGAGAGGAGCTTGATTCGTTTAAGGTGCTACTTATTTGTCTAGTTTTCTTGTAGTCGAAACTCCGAAACATTATTAGTTTATTTTATTACTCCTTCCTTTTCATTTTCTTAATTTCATTTCATTTTTTTGAGATTAAATTCTTAAAATTTTAATCATGAATTCTCAATAGCTAATAATAAATTAATATAATCATATATTAAATCTTGCTAGATTCACTTCAACATATATATTTAAAATATTAATTTTTTAATAATTTTTTATGCATCTAAAATCAGAAATAATTGCAATAATTGCTTTTTAAGTAATGTCTCGTTTATTGTGAGAAGTCAAATGAGAATTAAAATGTAAATTGCAAACAGAGGTTTGTTGATGAATGATGCTAATATAATGGTTTCGTGAAACTATTACTGAAATGGACTTCCTCTGGCCAGTGAAAGAAGTCCCAATCCCTGTCATATACCACGGACACCCACCGTCCCCTGGGGAAAACGCACTTAAAATAGTTCAGTATTATGAATGGTGACGATGGTAGCGACCAAGGGGCAGACGACTATAATCAAAAGGCAAAAACAATCTTCACGTCCTTCTTACCACTTCGTAACTAATTTGGCCTATGGAACAGAACATATATAGAGAGGTTTAATGAACATAGACAACAAGGTGTTGAGAGTCTTAGATCTCCAAAATGCTTTGTAACACTGAAGAAACGATAAAAATTCTA
Source organism: Echium plantagineum (assembly GCA_003412495.2). Lineage (NCBI taxonomy): Eukaryota > Viridiplantae > Streptophyta > Magnoliopsida > Boraginales > Boraginaceae > Echium > Echium plantagineum. The sequence continues at coordinate 30,010,386 of CM016564.1, forward strand.
GAATATTTCACGTTCGATCCTAATTGAGTACAAAAGTCGCATCATCAGTAGCCAAGTACTATATATGTAAGTTGTAAGAATTTACAGTGTTTAAATACACCTGGTTCTTTTTGGTTCTTTCTCATTAGTGTTGTGATCATGAACCAACTCATCCACTTCAAAAATTCACAGGCAGCCATTACAATCTGCCGACACAAGCTTCTTCATAGGACTCTAGATTATGTTCTCCTTCAACCATTTAAGAGCTCCATTTGCAATGGACCTGCATTTAGTGTCACACTGTTTAGTTGACATTGTAGAGTAAACAGATGAAGGCGATTGAAGGAGTTATCTGCTGTCAAGAAGAAATTAGTGAAAATAGGAAAATAACTACAAAGAAGAGATGCAAGAAAAGTCTGGGAGAGAAGAGGCACACAAATTAAAGAGCTATTAGTCTCAGATTAGCAAGAAAAAACCAATAATTCGCAGAGATAAAGTTAACAGCAGCATGAAGGTTCATATTGAAATAAAGAACACCTTCTTAACATTAGAGTTGGCTATGACTGAACTAATTAAAGGTGTAGGAACATGATAAAGAATATGCCAATCTAGGAGGCAAAATTATGTCGTAGCACAAACGAACAAATGTTACAAATCTATTATAAAAAGGATTTTTTTTCTGTTTATTTGGATGGATAAAATAGCAGCAGGGTACTTGAATCAGCCCATCTCTGAACTGCACCTTAATTGAGTTGCGATCGATAACACATATATCAAATTGATGAGACTACTTAGTTGATAACAAAGAATAAATAATAATAATAATAACAATATAGGCATCAAGATTGTACTGCCTCCTTTTTGAAGAATGACCTAATTTAGAGACGAAGTAGGATATTCAAATAAAAAGAAGCAAGTATAAAGAAGTTTGAGGAATAAAATTAAATGATCGAATAAACATCTATGGAATGTGTTCAACAACTGTCACAGAAAAAACATTTACCCTGCTAAATCCTTTAAACTTGTCCATAAGTCGCTCTCATCTTTCGATTCATCAGGTGTCCCTGCAATAGGCTCCGTCCTGGATTCCTTCTCTTCAGCTACAAGAGGGATAGCAGACTAATAGTAATTTTTTTTATCAAGTTCAATAGACATCATGCTTTGTGTTGAATAAATAAATAGAACCCATACAAAGTAATTAGCATAAGAACTGAAATCAAAATTCTGAAAATGAATACTAGGAGGAGATCATGATATGCCCTTATATAATATTCTATGATCTATTTATAGCTCACTCATGTTTATATATATAAAAAATTAGAGCTAACTTACAAGTTTGCTGAACTGTGGGACGAGGTTTAGAATTCTTGTTGGGGGTGCTTCTCAGGGAAGCGAGTTCTTTTAGCAGTTCACGCTCCTTCAAACTGGTGACACCAACAATAGCAGTGTTAAGATCAATGAAAAATGCAGCAGTATACTATAACAAATAGCAAGAGCAAGGTTGAGCCATCATAGAGCCATAGCAATTATGGGTTCTTTCAAAAAGTACAGCAACTGAGGAACAAGTCAGCATCACTAAGTAAGCATACTCCACATGCATTACAAAAACTGACTTCAATTAAGTATGTTGTATGCTCAACATAGATAAAGTTCCTTTTCCTAGCTTTTGTATTGTGACCCATATTTTCTTTGAGTTCCCTCTACGAACATATACATTCTTACATTATAGGTGTCTTGTTCTATTAATTCTTTAAGCTTTTAAGTACTACTCATAGTCTTCCGTTGACAATATGATGAGTGCACTATATTACAGCGGGTATAACTGTGTAATTATGGTACAGCGAGAGACATACAGTGTGGTGACTTTGGAGTAAAAAACTATGATAATAGTGTTTCCACTAAAATAAAATAATAAAGGGAGGGAGTGTAATGAAGTTACATTTTTGTTCTTCTTGACTCATTTGAAATCTGAATTTGGATATCCAAATGGAAGAAACATAGCAAGACTCAAGCATCTTCAGCTTTGGTAGACATGCAAAGGAGACTTTTAGATTGCAGCAAGAGAAAATATGACGAGCCAAATAGTCCACTCTTAAGATCATGCAAAACTAGCACAGTGGAGTACTTAGAACTTAAACTATATCCTTCTCCTAAAACCCCTTTGTATTGTGAAAATAATGTAAGACATCATTTGTTGTATGATTTACAAGCAGATGGATCAAGACCGAATTGTAAGGTGCACATCTATATTCCAAAAAAGTATGTAATGCTGTGGAATTTGAACCATGAACCTTGTAAAGCAAGCGAGATAGGGAACTCAGTATGGTATCAACGAAAGAGTCACACCTGACAAGTTTGGGTATGGTAACTTTGATTGTAAATAAATGATCACCACGTAAAGATGGTCTGTTGAGCTTTGGAACACCTTTTTTGGCCAAAACAAGCACATCTCCAGGCTGAGTACCAGGAGGAATTTGTAGTTCACCTTCCCCTTCAACCGTTGTGACCTATATTTATATGTTGTCATTAAATCTTAACCAACATAATGCGCATAATACTTTTAAGAGTAAAAGGCACCATGGATGACAAGTGCTTGGAAAAATTCTCACTTCGATTAGTTGTGTTCCAAGTCTACACTTCCGATAAGTTGAGAATAACAACAGGGTAATTTGGGTATTGGTGTTAAGTCCCCTTAGCACCTTTGGGGGTTTTCGGTTTTTTAGCCCATTGGAAGGTACCCAGGCCCTATTCAAGACAGGAAAGGGAAATTTTAAATAGATTACCCCTAGAGGCTTTCAGGTGGGTTGTGTGATGAAACGAGGAGTAACAGCGATAGAAATACCAAACTACTCATTAGCGAGGTTCATTCTGAAACCCAAGTCATTGAACTGGAAATTTACATGGGAATCCTTGATGGTTCTTTTTACCCTACTTCTAGTTTTAACTTAGGCTACCAATTTATTACAACTCTAAAGAAGTTTTGAGGGGAAGAGATTCAGAAGATCATAGGACATTTCCTAAAAAAAGAAATAGCTTAGAGACCTCTCCAACAAAAGTGCCACTAATCATGCAAAAATATATCACATTCAAAATGCATACCTTTGCAACAGTCCCCAAGATAGCATCTAGATAAGTGATTGTGACAGTTGAACGAAGATTTATGTCATCCCTTTGAATTTCAGGAATTTCTTCAATATCGAGATACACGTAAAGATCTCCAGGTGGTCCACTGAAGAAGATGAGAAAAAATCAAAATAGAAGCCCCAGCAATAGTTTAAGAAACTGAGGGAGTCCATCATCAAGCATAAATTAGGTGATGATAATAGACACCATGTGGCTAAGGGCGCATTTTGAGTCTCTCCTACTTAACCAAAACAAAATTTGCTTATTTTTATTCAATAAAGCACAAATAAAAAGTTATCTGCTTTAAGAAAATGATAAAAGACATATCACTCGGGCTTACAAGACTCCTGGGAATATAACAATATCCCTAAATGGAAACCGTAAGATGCAATGAAATGGGCCTTATGCTCACCTTTTTGGTGCAGCATCTCCCTCTCCAGAAACTCTGAGTATACTTCCCTTGCTAACGCCAGGAGGAACTTTGACTTTAATATCCTTTTTCACTCGTATCCGACCCTCACCGGAGCATTTACCACATGATTCAGAAATCATTTCCCCATTCCCTCCGCATTTTGGACAAACAGAAACCTATATGATCAAAATATATTTACGGCACAGGCAAATGAAAATCATCACCATTAACATGAACCCAAAAGAGCAAAACAGTAACTATTCTTTATCTTGGAATGTGCAAATAGGCTTCACTATTTTAATGTCCTGTGGAGCCTAAAGATTTTATGTTTCTGGCTCTTGGATATAATGGAATAGAGCAAAGTGACTCATTACACTGCCAACCTCATTTATAATATTCTGAATTAGTAGATAGTCTTTGCACTTTACTCTTGTTGCATACTATACGATCCTTCCTATCGTGCTTAGGTTTAAGCCTCTTCGGAGGCATTTGGGCGTCTTGATGTTGATGCTGTGAAATTAGCCTTCACTAGTTTGAAATCTTTATATTGATTCTGTGTAAATAGCCTTCACTATTTTGAAGTGTCATCTATAGCATGAAATCAATTTTTTATTATTATTGTAGTTTACTAATACTTCTCAACCTTTTGAAAGGAACCGATTGATGACAGCGCTCAAATATTAACAAAATACAATACTACCAAAGTCTTATTTGTAACAGATTACACGATGTCCACGTTTAAGGAAAGATTTAGCCAGAGATTCAAGACATTCACCCAACATGCCTATTAAAAAGAGAGTTATTAAATGTATGTATGTGTTTTCTAGTGCACCCTTAAATTAGATATTATATAAATCAATTACAGAATATACACAAATCTTATTCAATTTGCTGACACATGAAGAGAAGTAACAGAGGGCCACGAAACATGGAATACGGATAGTACCTGGGAAAAAATGCCGAATGGTGTTTGCTCTGTCCTCATAACCTGGCCCCTACCTCCACATGTCGAGCATATCCTCATTTTGGAGCCTACTTTTGCTCCAGTACCAGAGCAAACTTCACATGTTTCAAGATGAGAAAGCTCAAATTCTTTTTCTGCTCCAAATATAGCTTCCGTAAATTGTAAGCGTACATCATAACTGAATTTAACAAATCGAAGTTAGTAAAAAATGTTTAGAGCAGGGTACATGGAGTGGAATATTACATTAATAGCCAATTATCATCACTTATCCTTTTTAGTCTAATAGGCTCTTGGGAAACAATGAGGAGAACAACCATTTAAAATTTATTTTGCATCAACACGATTGCTCAGAAATTTGCTTGTATATGTTTAATAACTGAAACTTTATATGAGCAAACATAACAGCATCTAATAGTTAGCATAACCATATGATATTTCTATAACAAAATATAGGATGAAACTATAAGTAAAGGACCATGAAAATACATTATCAGCTCCGACTAGAAAAGTAAGGGGAAGGAAAGCGAAGGAGGGGAGGAACGGAGCATGATAGAACATAAAATTCAGCAACCACGTCCTCAACTTCATGCTATGTGCATCATAGTGAGTAGATTTCTCATTCTAGACAGAAATCACAGAATCCCGTATTCAAATGATTGGCATAAAATGAAAGAAACAAGCACCATCCAAATTTCATTAGTTCATGCAAGAATCTGATAAGAAAAATGAATCACTCCTTAACAGCTCTACCAAAAGCATCAAGAATTTCTTTTCTTTCCAAAATCCGTTGTAATAAATAAAACCTATCATTAGATATCAGTTCGACAGAAACTTGGCTATTCTGAACGTAATAACTAGCTTAGATACTCCTCCAATATAACGCGAGCCGAAGTGTAAACCTTTACTCACCGTATATCTTCACCTTTAGAGACTGTGGAACGTTGACGTGTTCCAAATCCAGTTGCATCCGTCCCGCCAAATATGTTGGGCCCGAAAAACGTCTCAAAGAGATCAAACGGATTTGTCTGTTGATAAAAATCAAACATCAGATAAGTTATACGTAAGTTTCAAAATAGAGTAATGAATGGCATATTCTGCTGTAGTGAGTTCAGGGTCATGCATAGGGTTGTCTTGTGATGGACCCAAACTCGGCTCGAAAGGATGGCTAGAAGGCTCGGTTGGGATTCCGAACCAAACTGGAGCTGAAGATCAAGCTTCGATCGAACTTGAGTTGAAAGCTCAGTTCGGCCCTAAGAATATGGTACATTATCTTTTATAATAATTATAACTTACAAAATGATTTTTATACCTGACAGTATTGCAATTAAGTTATAATTCACATGTTGATTAAATATTTCATAAGGAAAAAATATATGAAACATATTATTAAACTGTTACATTAATAATCCGATCAAACCAGAGCCCACTAGGTGGGGAGTTATACCAAGTACGACTGAATCAAGCTGAAAACTCAACGAGCCCTGGGTTGAGCCAAAATATACCTACTAAACCGTTCTTTTCGAGACAAGCCTGACTCTATGTCTATATCAGGAAGCAAGACATGCGAAGCAAATAGAAGCATCTGAATACCGTATAAGCACCACCTCCAACTGCACTTTTTACTCCAGCCTCTCCGTATTGATCATATAAACCTCTCTTGTTATCGTCTGATAGAACCTGACAGTATAACAACTCAGTGTTCGCCCAAGAAAAAGGAAATGGAGAAAAGAAATATTAATACAGTTCGTATGATGCTTAAATTTCTTGTTAGATATTCCCACATCTAATTGAAGGAATAATGGGTAATGATGACTGAATCAAAGGTAAGACAAAATTGTTATATAGTTTTGACTCTATCCTTACCTCATAAGCAGCACTTATCTCCTTGAACTTTTCAGTAGCTCCAGGTTCCTTGTTAACATCAGGATGGTACTAAAGACAAAGAACATCAAGTAAATATTGTTTTAAATCACTTAGAAGATGGTACAATATTGACGGCTGTCATGTAGAAATGCAGAATGTATGAAATAGGCATTCTGAAAAGAATTTTGAGGGTCAACCAGATTGCAAACGATACTATGCCGTATAATCTTGCTTAAGCTTTATGTTTACATTGCAAAGAAACAGAATAACATTCGAGTCATAATTTGTTTTCCCACACCATAGCTAAGATCAACATTAATACTTGGACAACAGAAAAGGTCAAGACTGTCAAAAGATTTCCTTGACAGAGCAAAGTTAGATTAGGAATACGTATTCTCTTAAATTAGAAAAATATTTTCTATAACTCATACAGCATATAGATACTAGCTTAGTGCCTACAATTATGAATAACTAATGTGAGCAAGAGGAATGTCGAATATTTGGAAGTATTTACTAACATCCCTACTCTTGATTGCCTCTTTTTTACTTTATTTCCAAATCTAGGCTCCATCAATGATGGCCACCTGAGCATGACTAGGCATGTTGAGGAAAATTTACTACTTACTCTGTTTCTATTTGAACGAGATTGTTGCATAGGCAATACCGAGCAGCTGGTAGTTGGAAAAAAACAAAAACTAGTGCTTAGTAGCCCACAGCGAACAGGGGGTTTTCTCATTCACTATTCCAACTTCCAGGAGTGCACTCAAAACTGAACTAACCCAAGTTAAAGAAGACAACTTTTTTCACAAAGTAACATAACAAGATACTCCATCTGTCAATATAATTATTTGTTTAACTAAGGGTCTCGGCTCAAAATACTAAATTTTCTTCCACGAAAAAAACGATTTTTAATTATCCTCGTACTTTTTCCCTATGAAACTCTCAATTCTGAACGAAAATTGTAACGATTAACTCTGACTAACGAAGGGTGAAAAAAGTAATACTACATACATTCTTAAGAAATACTTCTACTCATACTGTTTGCACTTCACACTTTGGTGAACTTGAAAAACAGGCTCCCTATTATCAGAGCGGGTAAGATTGCATATTATTCGACCCGTTACTTGCTTAGGTAGGACCCTTCTAAGAGGCATTATCTAAGCAATCCCGTATATCGACATGGATGGACTAACGCAACCATAATAGTACCTGACGAGCTAACCTTCGATAAGCAGCTTTGATCTCTTTAATAGAAGCAGATTTGGGAACACCAAGAGTAGAATAGTAATCAGCTGCTGCCCTGATTAGCAAATTCCCAACTCTTTTCACATTTCCCTCCCTTTTAGATTTCCAAGATGAAGTCTTCAAAGAAAGCTGAATGAAGCCCTTATGTGTCCTCAAATGGGTCCCACCAGCCAAGAATGAGGAAGATGATGAAGGAGGGGGTAGTACTGGAAAGGTGGTAGTAGAGAAAGTTGTTGCCATTTGTGTGGGCTTTCTTGATGTGGAAGATTAATGAGGTGTTTGATGTTTTGCCTGAGAGAGGATGATCATGTTTGTCTTAGGTAGGAGCATGAAGAATCAAAATTCAAAGATGGAATTTGGATACGGGGACTAGTCCAGAACCAGAAGATAACATGTGTGGCGGACAGGGCTCCATCCATAGAGAACTAATTAATTAGTGTTGTGTATGAGTCGAGTTAACTGAATTGAACTAATTAATTAGTATTGTGTATGAGTCGAGTTAAATGAATTGTTGAGACTTACAGCTCAGTTTATAGTAATAGGAGCCAAGCCACGAGCTGGTTCCCAGCTTGGCGAGCCCCTCATTAGTATATACTCCCTGCGTCCCTAAAAGATTGGTACATTTTGATTTTTGGTGGTCAACAAAACACAATTTAAAACATAAATATCTCTTATTCTACATTCGAAAAAATTATAAAAAGTTGATATTTCAAAAATATATATTGAGACGAATCTAACAAGATCTCACACAACTATATTATTCCTTATTGTGTAATGAGAATTCTTTATCAAACTTTTAAAAGTTTGACCACCAAAAGTCAAAATATACCAATCTTTTAGGGACGGGGGAGTATTACTCCATCCCATAATCTTTTTTCACTTTACTTTTTCACGGTCGTCGAGACACGATTTAATATGTAAATATCTCTTATTTTACACACTGAAAAATTATGGGGAGTTGATATTGTAAAAATACACATTGAAACGAATCTAACAATATATCACATAACCATATTATTTATTAGCTACTAATAAAAATTTACGGTCAAAGTTTTCAAAGTTTGACTCCTAAAATAGAATGTGGAAAAAAATTATGGAATGAAGGGAGTACTATTATTTTTTTAAATAAAATATAAAAATAGTTATATTTACGGCAAATAGCCGGAACCATCACCCATGTTTATAGGATGTTTCCAGTCAATCACCTGTGTTTTAAAGTGTTCCATTCCATCACCTATGTTTAAAAATTAGTCCCACTTGGTCACTCCGTTAACATTTCCGTTGAAGCTCCGTTAAATTGGTCACGTATATGGCACATGACATTTAGGGGAGGGCATTTTAGTAATTTCAAATGCTACCATGTTTAGAGTGCATCACCCATGTTTATAGGATGTTTCCAGTCAATCACTTCTGTTTTAAAGTGTTCCACTCTATCACATGTGTTTTTAATATATATAATATATATAAACACAATTATACTTAATATTATTCGATGTATAATTTAATATATATAATTGTATTTATTATAATTATATATACTGGTGATCAAGTGAGATTCATTTTAAAACATAGGTGATGAAACAGAACAGTTTAATACACAGGTGATTGACTGGAAACATTTAACAAACATAGATGAGGTGATGGAATGGATAACAAACATAGTAGAATGTAAAATGACTAAAATGCCCTTGCAAAAAGTCACATGACATATTTAACGGTTCGTTAACGGAATGGGTGATGGAGTGGAAACTTTTGAAACATAGGTGATGGAACGGAACACTTTAAAACACAGGTGATTGACTGGAAACATTCAGCAAACATAGGTGAATGTGGAAAAAAAACCGTTATATTTATGTTGAAGTATTTTAATTGTTTTAATAATCTTTCATGTTCTCAACGAATTTTTCATTTTAAAAGGTTTATTGATTAAGGTAATATTAGTAGTAATAGACAATTGTTTCTTCATTTTCTATTTACATATCATAAATTAGTACTCATATTGGTTGTGGTTCTTTATTTTGACTATTAAAATAAGTTAAGTAAGGTAGCTCGATTTGGAAATAGCTCTATCAGGCTTGGCGAGCTTTCATCGAGCCAAGCGAGCCTAAGGCTCGTCTAGTGAGGAGCCGAACCAAAAAAATTTGAGCTCATGCTCGCCTTATATACAGCTCTATTCGTAACTAGTAACTACTACCACCTCCATGTTTGCATCCTATAATATGATTCATCAACGCATGTTACATTTTGATGGGATCTACTATAAATTTATATTTTTGTTTACTGTTTTCATCTTTTAAATCTATTATCCCTTAATAAATTATCTTCCCAACATTATTTGTTATACATTAGTTTTTTTTCTACACAAACCTTTTAAGTAGTGTTGACAATGAGTCAAGTAACTCTTACTCGTTTGAACACCTGACTTGTGTACTTAGTTCGATAATTAATAAGTAGGTACGAGCCTAAGGTGACGGTGGTTTGAAAAATCCCACATAGTTTTTGACAAATGCTTCAAATGTTGGACCTCTTGACCTTAATCTAATGCTGAATAGCCACAACACGCTTAAGAATTGCATTTTCTTCAAGATTTACTCCAACAATAGTCCAACTTTATATCGCTTATTTACATTTAAAAAAAAAAAAATCAATAGTCCAACTTGCTTTTTTAGCATCAAAGTATCCTGCAGATTCAATAGCAGAGCATTAGATGAGAATATAAGAATTCCTTAATATAAAGAACTCCTTAATAGAAAGAATTCCCTCACGACTGGTAAATTAATAAAAAGAAATCTTAACCAATTAGGACACCTATATATAATGAGTACGATGAGGCACATAAACAAAGCTTCAAGTATGATGATAGGAAAGCTCCCAGAAGATTTAGCCATGGAGATTCTCATACGCCTTCCCGTGGAATCAATCGCAAGGTGCAAATCTGTTTGCAAAACATGGCTCGAGTTGTTAACAAGTCCTACTTTCATATTAATACATCTCAATTTCACCAAGGCTTCCAAACCATTACTTGTTATGCAACACATGATTAACGCCTCTGAATCGTGTTATTATGAGTATTTTTTTCATCATAATGATAAACCATTGACCCCATTCTCAACAAATTTAGATATTATCAATCCAAATTTCTTTCTTGGCACACTTGTTGGTACTTGCAATGGAGTCCTCTGCATTAAGGGGCTTTCGTCGATTTTCTTGTGCAACCCTGCTACTAATCAAGTCAGAGAAATAGATTATTGGCTAATAAACGCCACAACTGAAACGCATGGGGGCATGCATTGTCGTTGGAACGAGGCTAAATTTGGCATTGGTTTCGGCTCCTCCAATGGAGAAATTTAGCAAAATACCTCTTGCAAGTTGCAAGCAAAGCGTCGATCTATTTCATACAATCTTGACATAGATGATATAGAGCTGAAGTTGGAATCTAAAAAGTGTAGAAACAAAAGTTGGGTTTTATCACGAATCTCTTCTTTCAATCAACTGAAAATATATCAAGTTAGGAGCTGGGGTTTATTACAGCGGTTAGGGTAATGGTGAAGGTGAAACATAAACCTAATTCATGTATATTTTTATGTTAGAAATACTATATTTGATATATTTTTCACATACAAACTCTTAAATTAGATTATAAACAAAAATTTGAGTTAAGTTTTTTTTTTTTGATAATTAGCGATGAATTGTGATTACAATGATATTACAAACATGAATACAGAAATTGCTAACTAATAGAAAGTTAGAGTATAATATGAGACAAATATGTCTCCAATAAGGTTCGAACCCATAACCTCTTACATGAAAGGTTGGGCCGGATGCCACTAGGCTATTGAGCCATCGGCAGAAAAAAATTTGAGTTAAGTTTTGAAAAAACATTACTACAATTCTATACTGGAAAATCATTATGACTGTGCTAGTAGGGGTATACCAGTAGAGCGAACAAAGTAGACATATATTATTGTTTATTTTTTCTTGTTATTTTTGTTGCTTAACATAGTAATAGATTAATGGTTATTAGCCTTATAGTCTACTGGTATTTGATTCAATCTTGTACTAAGAGATCTCGATTTAATTTTCGGTGTAAATATTTCCTTCATATTATCTCTACTAATTACTAAGAGGTCTCCGTTCAATTCTCAGCGGAAAAATCATATTTATTTCATATTATCTTTACTAATTTTTTACAGAAAGACGATAAGTGATTCAACGTTTTTATGTATGTTTTGTCAAAAGAAATGTTTTGAAAATCTTAATGTTAATAAAACTGGGGTTTGAACTCATATTCTTAAAGATGATGAAAATAGCTTTCCAACGAATTTTGAATCGTCAAAATCGAAGTGTTAATGAAACGACGGAACTCGGGTGTGGGTCTTTTGTCGAAAGAGAATGGCTTTTTCTTTTTATTTATCGTGAATGAAGGAATTATTACACATAGCATGCCCGGCCCCTTCAGCCTATTTTTTTGTTTTACGTCCCTTAACTCTTCCTCAGCCGGGCTTGGGCAGAATAGCGGAGCAAGTACAGATCAGTAGCATAACAAAAAGAAAATGCCTTCCTCGTCATTAATATGTTTGCTCGCGGCAATTGTGACCTCTCGGGAGAATCGATGACTGCATCAAAGATGCAGTGCTAGTACATGGAAATGAAGTTTTAAGTGTGTCGTCAAGCCAAACTCTTAAAAATTACATTTTGGCCCAATTTTAGCATTTATTTACGTAAAACCCCAAAAACATTATTTTAGGGACCAAATGCGCACCCGCTATACACTTTCAGGGACCATTTGCCAATCGGTCCCACTTACGAGGACCAAACTGCAACGATCACCCACTTATTGGGACCATTTCAGCAATTACCTTTGTTGGTCAACAAAACACGATTTAAAACGTAAATATCTATTATTTTACATGCAAAAAAATTATAAAAATTGATATTTCAAAAATATATATTGAGACGAATCTAACAATGTCTCACATACTATATAATTTCTTATCGTTTAATGAAAATTCATGACCAAATTTTGTAATGTTTGACCAACAAAAATCAAAATGTGACAATCTTTAAGGGGCGGAGGGAGTATATGATTAGATCAATGGTTATTAGCATGGGTTTAATCCTCGCTTAAATCATATAAGTATTTTTTTTTTCTATTAATTTTGTAGTACTAATTAGACATTTCTGTATTTGTTATTGTAATAGGCTAATTCGCAGTTTGCCTCCTATACTATCAAATTGGTTTTAATGTGCCCTATGTACTTCTAATTATTTCAATGTGCCCCCTAAGACCTCTTCATGCGCGATTTTTTCATTTAATCATATAAAATGACTATTTCACCTTTATTAATATTCGAAAGTATAGGGAGCAACATTAAAATATTTTACATAATTAATATTAATTAGGCTTATTTTCGTTTTGCACCCTGAATGATGACAAAAATTTCAATGTGCACCCTAATATTATTCTAAGCTTCAAATTGTACCCTCTACTACGATATGTTTCATATTGCCCCCTCAAACGTCATATTTAGATGGAATTTGGTTTCAGAAAAAGTGTAAATTTGAATTATCACATATATTAAATTTTTGGGACACTTTTTACAAATAATAAACTTATAAATTAAAAATTAATCCCTCCCTCAAGGTGAGTTGTCATGGTGGTTCTCAAAACTAGGTGGTGGTCATGGTGGTGCTCAAGCTGAGGCTCCGGTTAATGTGAAACAATGTGACGAGAACTGTGGTGATTCCTGTGATAACGCAAGAATTTACATCGTCAATTTGTCTCGAGATGTTACAGTTGAAGAATTCAATAACATTTTGGGAACATTAGACAAGTAATAATGCAAATTTACTTGTGTGCTTTATTAGATTAATTTTTTGGCATACAAGAGCTTTGAGTAGATTAATTTACACTCAATTTCTATGAACATAAATTTTTGTTGTTCCGTCTACATTTATTGTTCCTTTTAATAAATGAATCCAATAAGAGAACAGTGGATATTCTATTTGGTTTTAGCATTAAAATTATCTTCGTATGCCTGTTATACCATTTCAATGGCCTTACAAGTTCCACTGTTCTGTTTGGTTGCAAGGATTACACAGGCTATGAAATCAAGGCCAGATGATTTTTAAGGCCAGGCAAAAATTAACCCCACTCTTTTTATCTTCTTCATCGAACCCTCCTCCTTCTTTCTAGGTGGGTGGTCATAGTGGTTCGATGAAATCAATGTTTTGAGAACCACCATGACCACCCATCTAGAGGGAGGGGGTTTGATGAAGAAGATGAAGGGGCGGAGTTCATATTTAATTTATAAGTTTAATTATTTATAAAAAGTACCCAAAGTTTAATATTTATGATAATTTGAATTTAGTCTTCTTGCAAAATGAAATTCCATCTAAATCTAACATTTGATGGGGCAGAATGAGATAACCTAGTATAGGGTATAATTTGAGGCTTAGGATAGTATTAGGGTGCACTTTAAACTTTCGTCATAGTTCATGGTGCAAAATAAAAATAGTATTAGGGTGCACTTTTGACTTTTTTGCACCTTTTTTAAAATAATTGTCGCTTTAACATTGAAAATTATACTTTTATATTCGTAATAAACTTTTTAATTACTTTTTCTCTTGAAATTAACAACAAACCAATGATATAGATCCAAATAACTATATTTCTATATTTTTAATATATTTTGTCAATCTATCACTCAAAAGAGTATGTCGTGTGAGGCATAGGGCTTATTGATCCTCCCATCTTCTCGGGAATTTGTTGTATTTGTGGTACTCCTTTGGTTTGTTTCGGTTTACTCAATATACATCGTTAATTATAAAAAAGAAAAAGAAAAAGAGTATGTCGCGTGAGTGACATGTGAGTTATTTTCTAGACATTTTATGAAATAATATATTTTTAAAGTGAACATGTTTGAAAAACATAGACAAAAAATGTGCCAACACTGCTAACCAAAAAAAAAAATATGATCTCCCAAAATTGCTCCTCGGAAAAAAAGTCACATACGACTCACACGACATATCTAATGGTAAATTAACAAAACTGGTGATCAACTTAATTTTTTTCAAACATAGATAATCAACTAAACCATTTTAAAACCCACGTGATTGCCAAACCCTTTAATATTCACAAACGTTTACGCTCACACTTTGAAAGAGCAACACCAAAACTCTGAAACAAATACTAATTGTTTTATAAATGGCGGACGTATACTTTTGCTGTGTTATAATTTTTTTTTGTTAGAATCTTCCTCTCCAAATGGTAGAACGTTATGAGATTTGCTGAAACAATTGGAATGATACATCATATAAGTACCAAGTCTTGAAACAAATGACCAGCAAGGGTAAAACACGAAAGACAGTACGGTGGACAAACTAGCCATATATTGTTTTTTTCTTGTTTTTTTGTTGCTTAAGATTGTACTAAACATCTCTTTTGTTTGATAACACATACAAACAGCTTTTCTTATAAGTAAACTATGGCCATTGTGTATATCATTAGCATACATCTGGAGGGAAACGTCCATGAGTGAAGTTGCTTTGCTGTGGCTGCTGCAGATACATTTGCATGGCATAATTACTCACCTGCAACCACAATATCGAGCTTAGACAAAGCTTACTAAGAGATATGGCAATTTACACAAGCGGAAACAAGCGATAGGTTCATCATTGCTAGCTTGTTTGAAGTATAAAATAGCCAAGTACGAGTATCTAACCTCTAGCGTCCTCACTTGCTCCTGATATTGAGTTACCATCTGCTTCAAATGCTGGACCTCTCGAACCTTATCGTCAAACTCCTTCTGCCGCTCATGTTGGATAGCAACAGCACGTTTAAGAATTGTATTCTCGCGAAGATTTACTCCAAGTTGCTCTTTTAGCATCAAATTATCCTGCACATTAAGACATATAATAAAGATTACTTGGATTTACAAACTATGAGAAACATGTACTGGTTCAAACAACAAAAGATTATGATCCAGTACGAAGCTTAGAGTACAAAAAATACGGTATGGACACATCATTGATGCCAATCAACCTTCAGAAGCAAATTTTGATCTGTTCCAGACACGGTATGCGCATGGATAGCTTTTTCAAATTTCTGCAGCACATTGGCTGCACGTGCTTTGGCATCATCAATACTCGTGGCATTGCTCATTTCTGAAAGGACCAAATCTACCCATTCCTCGCCATTACCAGGGATGCTCTCATGGACAGTAGAGACCTCAGAAGGAATAGCTTCATCTACAATGAATAATAGACATATAAGCTTCTGTTACTACTCTGGGATAGCTCAGAGAGGATAAAAAACGGGATACAACTTATATATACCCAGTGTCACCTTTGTGATTAAATAAGTAAAGTCTGAGTATCAAGATTACGGCAAACAGGCTTATATAAGAGCATGCCTCATTCCAGCATCCATCAACCACAAAAGTCAAAAGTTATAAAGTGTACCATTTACAGCAACAGGATTCAGTTCCACAGCAGAGTCCACCTCTTTATGCTCAAGACCGAGCTTGTACATCATGGCAATAGCAGCTTCTAGATCATTGCCGCATTGAGCTGCCACATTTTCAAGAACCTAACACATGAGACACCACATTAAAATTAGTCATTTACATGCCTATGAGTGTGCATGGTTTATCTATCTAAAATAATGCGAGTCTTGGTCTCCTATAATATTCTAGATTGGATACATGAGATGCTTCATCACTAAAGAAACGAACAAATAGGTCAAGCAAAATAAACACCTTTTGAAGATATCAACAGCCAATACAATTACCAAAACAAAACCTAGTAGAAAATTCCTGTCAATATAGTTCAGAGATACTCTGCAGTCTGCACACTACCAATTTTCTTAAATAATTCCTAGGAACAGGCCAAATCAATCTGATCGAACATGGCCTCTTCGCACGAATAATAACAAGCAAGATGACTGATAAAAATGACATATTTACACTCTGTACAGTTTCCTTTCTCCAATTTCAGAGTATAAAATTACATCACTTAAAAAGAAAATGCAAAAGGCATGCCATCAAGAATATGAAGAAATTTTTTTATTACTTTTGTTATACTAGAGTTTAAACAACAAACGTAACAACATAAAACTCAAAAAAAAATGTATGAAACTAAGGAATCTACCATTTTAACAATAAAACCTTAAACATATTCCTACCACCTCCATCTGTTAAGGATTGCCTCGCTCCAAAAATTAACAAACCTTGGTGGCCATAATTGACACACAACTTAGATTTGAATCAAAATTTCCATATTAATAGTAGAATATGTATAAAATGAAATCTTTGATATATTTTTCAATATAATACAAACACAACGAAGAATGTTTAAAATTCAAAACTAGACAATCTTTTGGAGACCAATCCGAAACAAACTAAAAAACATAAATCAGCAAACAAAAACAAATCCAATGAACAATTACATATAAATAAATATAAAATATTCAATCGATAGTATACCTCGGAAGTCATGAGAGGAAAGCGTTTCCGAAGCTGATCAACAAGAGACTCCGATTGAGGCGGTGGCGATCGAATCGGGGAGGTAGAAGAAAGGCGGCGAAACCTCTTAGAGGCAGGCGACAAGGATGCAGAGCCCGGAGATTGATCGTCTACGTACAATCTCTTCCCACAAACCATAGCAGACATTGTCCAACCTTAGCCGCCTAATCAAATCCAAACAACAATCCAACCCAAGCGAAAGGTGATCAAATTAGGGTTTTATAATCTAAATAGATAAATATATATTGGATTGATAAAGGCTTGAACTCAATTGGAGTTCGATTTGGGGATTAGGGTTTTGAAATTGGGTCTTAGCTTTTCGTGTAGGGGAAAAAAGGTTAGCTTTATCTTGTTGGTTTGGGTTTTGATTTATTGAAGCGGTGTATTTATAAGAGGGGTGGAGCCGTGGAGGTGGAGCGTTACTCACCAAAATTAGCTACTCCTTCGATTGCTATTTTTGTACCATATAATTACTCCCTTCCCAAATAAGTATTATCATATTTTCAATTTTAATATCATTTTTTTTTTTGTTAATTAGCGATATTCAATTTTAATATCATTAATATTAAATTTAAGGGTTTTTGGCCTGGGACATCCGTTACTTTTTACCTATGTCACCAATTGATCACTCATTTTTTAAAGTGTACTGGTTGATCAATCACTTTTTAAAAGGTGTCTCTTTTTGTCAGTCGATCACTTTTTCGGGTGGTCAACTGCTGGTCAACTCACGTGGCACTCATGTGCGCCTTTAGTAAGGTTATTATAGTCTTTTCAAGTCGAATTTGGCCCAAAATTTTCAATTAATTACGAATTTGGCCCAAATTTTATGGTTAATTATAATTGGCTTAAATTCCGACAGGCCCCTGAACTTTGCTCATCTGGTCAATTTGGCCCCTGAAGTTTGAAAATAGGTCTACTTGCCCCCTGAACTATCCTAACTGGTCATTTTGGCCATTTTTCACCTTAAAATGAAGGGTAAAATAGGCATACAACAATAATAGGCATTACGAGTCAATTTATAATAGAGGGGACTAGGGAAGCAAAAGGCCGTTGCCGGAGATGAGGGATGGGGTTGGGGACGACGGGGGGAAGGGGATTATTTTTATTTATTTATTTTGTTTTTAATAATTTTATTTCTTTTAAAAGAGCCCTAATATATTTTCTTCATTAAAAGTGACCCCAAAATGTCTATTATATACTAAATTCATATTTTGTCCTTCATGAAAAGTTAAAATTTGTTAATTTGCCCATGAACAGTTATAAAAATGGGCAAAATGACATGTTGTGAAAGTTCAGGGGGAAAGTAGACCTATTTTCAAACTTCAAGGGCCAAATTGACCAGATGATCAAAGTTCAGGGGCCTGTCGGAATTTAAGCCATTATAATTTAACCCCAAAATTAATTGAAAATTTTGGTCAATTAATTGAAATTTTTGGGGTCAAATTGTAATTAACCATAAAATTGGGAACGAATACCTAATTAATTGAAAATTTTGGGCCAAATTCGACTTGGAAATACTAAAATAACCTTAGTAAAGGCGCACATGGGTGCCACGTGAGTTGACAGGCAGTTGACCACCCGGAAAAGTGGTCGACTGACCAAAAGAGACATTTTTTTAAAAAGTGAGTGATCAATCAGGACACTCTGAAAAGTGAGTGATCAACTGGTGACATAGGTAAAAATTAGGTGATGTCCCCGACCATAAACCCTAAATTTAAACTTATATAAGTTCAGTGTGATATATATATATAGTATAATAATTAAAGTATTGTGAATTAATTTTACTAGTTTTAGTAATTTTAATCAAAATTAAAGTCTAGGTGTCAATAACTCTAAAGATTGTTATTATTTAACAGAAAAAAATTCTTAAACAATTTTCTTTATATATATAATAAACTAAATGTTCATATAATTGTTCGTCGTTATGGTTACATTATTATTGAGACTAAAAATTCAAAACATTTATAATTTTGGAAGGATTTTAAAAAATGAAATAAGTGGTAAATTGTGAAAACATTCAATGTTAGTCCAATACCACATGATAAATTAACTGTATAATTTTTGAAGTATGAAGAAGTGTTATTCAAACGAATTTATTAAAAGAAGAAAATGATGCAATTGTTGATATTTACAATCATAAGAATTATTATTTGAATATCTATTTTTGTTGGTAAAGAAAACCAATCTAAATTTCATTTAAATTTATAGATTCTATAAAGATAATTTGTTAATTGAATTTTTCTTGTTATAATTGATTATGATATGAGTTTTAAGAAATGAAGCTATTATTGAGTTAAATGAATAGTCTAATGAAAAATGTTGGGTTATAAACTCACATTATCGTTAATTTACAAAATAAAAGAAAGAAAGAAAAATGAAGCTATTGTGATGACTATATAGCACAAACCTAATGGGCTAAATTATTTATGGGCCTCTAAACTTTGATGAAATAGTTGCTTTTTCTCTAAAGCTTTAAAATATGTCAGTTTGTCTTAGAATTATTATAACAGTGAATTTTGAGGATTTTGTCACTGTTGAATTTAAAGTTTACGTATTCTAAATTTAATAAAGGGAACAGATATTAGAGTTTCAGGTCATCTTATATTAATAAAATATATTGGGGTCACTTTAAAATAAATAAAAATAGTATAGGAAAAAGAACCCTCCCCAACGCCTAACCCCAATAACAATCGCTCACCTCACCCCCTTAACCCAATTTCTTCGTCAACCACGGTCACCCCCCCCCCCCCCCGCCCCGATGTATTAATTGAGTTCAGAAGCATTCGGAATCATCACAAGGCTTTCACTTTCAGTAACATTGTTTTGTTCAGCTCCCGAAACCCCTTAGCAAATAACGGTCCTGATTTTTCATTGCGAGACATCATTTTCACCCACCAGTGCATCTGTATCTTCGTGGACAAAAACTCTACGAGAAACATCAATTCAAAATCATTTTCACTCACCTATGTTAAATGGTTATGTCTGAGGAGGAACAAAGTTTCTGGAATAAGGAGGCTGTTTCTTGGTTATGGCATGGGAAAATTTGTTGTGGTCTATGGTCGCAGTTGAGCTGCAGTGGCTAGTGATCGGAACTAAGTTTAAAGGAGGGGGTTGGGGTGTGTAGAGAAGGAAAGTTTTTTTTTTTAATTTATTGAGACTAGTAATCTATGCACAGTTCAACCTGTGCAATTTCGTTCAGATAGTATTTCATAAATTTTTATAACTATATTCGCCTAAATATGACATCATAAAATAATAAAAATTAAATGGTATATCTAAACATATTAATTAGAAAAAATACTCTTCATTGTTAACTATTTGACATTTAAATATATGAACATTGCTTGAGTTACAAACGTATAATAATCAACTGATGAATACAACATTAATTCTATAAATGGTGACAAAGTCAAAATATATACAACTAAGTTAAAATACTCAAGCAAAACATATTCGCAACTATTAACAAGTTAACAATAAAATGGATCAATAATAAAGGGTAGTTATTTTTTAAATATTTATCTTAGATATGTGGCAAACATATATGATGCCACATGGATAGTCTAGAAGACATCCTAGGCTTCACCAAATAAAGACTTCCCACATTATAGTATAGAATAGATAGAATAGATAACTAAAATGCCCATATACAAAACCTAAAAATTGAAAAAACAGAGTCAATTTTTGTCAAAATATCGCGTGAGTGGCTCGTTTCTTACACAATACCAAACGTTGATGATAAAAAACTACTAAAGTTGAATCATAATGATCAAACGCAGAATTCTCACAAACGTGAGTGGATCGATGGTGTCATTTACCCCAATTTTAATGTATAATGATTCCATAACAAAATTATATTGACACATTTATGAATCCACAATGTGCATTTGACTAATGAATGTGCTTGTGCTTCCTAAAAAATAATCCACCCCATAATATTCATTACTTAATCAAATTTGTCCGATAGAGATATCTAAAAAGATATGTTCTTTTATTATCTATTTATTCAAATCAATTTCTTAGTCTATTTTGATATTCTTTCTAGATTTTGTGATGCCTTTCTCTTAACATTGATTTATCCTAAATTAAGTTGGTTTATCCCAAATTAAATTGATTTATTAACGGTTTTACATTTTATCTATACCATATATAATATGGGAAGGGGGGAATTAGTTATTTTATTTGACGCCCCATGATCTATCTGACCAATCAAAAAATGACATTTATAGATATTAAAAATAACCTCCATTTGGTATTTTAATTATTCATCATGTAATTTAACTAATTGTATATTTTTATATTTATTATTGCATTTAAATTTCTTCAATTTCAATTGTATACAATTTTTTTGATATTTTATCATATACTACCTCCATCCCTAAATGATTGTCACATTTGACTTTTGTTGGTCAATAAAGCACGATTTAAAACATAAATATCTCTTATTCTACATGCGAAAAAATTATAATAAGTTGATATTTCAAAAATATATATTGAGACGAATCTAACGAGGTCCTACAAGACTACATTATTTCTTATCGTTTAATGAGAATTCATGATCAAATTTTATTGTAATTGACCACAAAAGTCAAAATGTGACAATCTTTTAGGGACGGAGGGAGTATGTTACAAGATTTTAATAATAACAAATAAATTATACAAATTTATAATGAATTTCCACATGTTGTACTGTGTACAATGGGGTAGTTTAAAATAAAATGACTCATAGTTAATTCCGCCCACCAAGCTGCAACTATATAACAAACCATCCTCACAAAAACTCCATTGCTATTCTCCTACAACCTCGACCATCACGAAAAAAATGAACGGAGACCAAGACACGCACCACCTCTCTCCATCTTCAGACAACCTCACTAGCAGACAACGCCAAAAACCACAAACCAACGGATTCCCAATCAACCAATTTCAAGAAAACCATTCTCCACCTACTTGTAGAAAAAATGGTGCATTGTTCACAAAATGGAGAGGTGAGGATGTGTTGGGTGTGATCAAGAACCACCCATTACCGTGTGTTTTGGCTGCTTGTGTGTTGTTCTTCATGGGTGTGGAGTATACATTGCTTATGGTGCCTTCTTCGTCACCCCCTTTTGATATTGGATTTATTGCTACTCAGAATCTTAATCTTTTCCTTGCTTCTAGGCCATTTCTCAACAATGTCTTGGCTGGTCTCAATACGGTACATTTGTTTATGTCAGAATAGTTTATTTACATGTTATGTATGCAAAATTTACTGAATTTATGGGGTTTTTTTTTGTTTTTTTTTTTTTAATTTTTATGTTTTTAGATGATGGGTGTTTGTTCTGTGATGATAAAGTTTGGACCTTTGGAAAAATTTCAGCTTTAATTTTTTTTGAGTGAAGTCAGCTTGCATTGATGAGTACACTTTTCTTTTAGCATTTTGTGATACACATTCAATTTTGTATAACTGAAGGTTGATGTATGATGTAAAAGTTTGAAAATCAGGAAGTGGATTATACTTGTTGAGCTGAATTTTTTTGTATTTTATGTCAGAGACCCAATTTCACATTTTTAATCTTTTTTTATTTGTTTAGAAGAAATTGGTTTAATTGTTCTGTTGTGGTGGTGGGGGATCTGTAGGTATTTGTGGCAATGCAATCAGGGTATATCTTATGGACTTGGCTCGTCGAAGGGAGACCTCGATCGACTATCTCTGCATTGTTCATGTTCACATTCAGAGGAATTCTTGGCTATTCTACTCAGCTTCCATTGCCCGAGGTATAATAAAAGAAGATAACTCAAGAATCAATTTTTGTGACGTTTTGTGAAGTTCAATTGAATATGCATCACATAGTAACTATATGGTTAACTTCATTCCAATATTTGGATTCTGAACCTCTTATTTTTAAGTTCATTTTTTTCTCACTTAGTTCTTTTGGTTGTTATTCATTAAGAAAATGAATGGTGAAGCTCCAACTTGAGAACATTTTTGTTTTGTTGGGACCATTATCTCTTTATGAGTGACCCCAGAAGCTCTGCTGTCATTTTTGTAGTATGAGGTCTGCATTTTGCATTGCAATAAATACGAGCGTGTACTTATGCAAGGTTAAATTAATGATGTTAGTTGGTAGAGTATGATGATATGTATGCCTTACAATCCAAATCCACCTTTTGTTATGTGATATGTGCTGAACGCGACTGACTGATTTATTACATCCGTAAAACATTAACCTATGCTAGAAAATGGACATTATAGAGTTAGATTGCTATTTTCTTTAATATTTACTTGTTTTACTTCAAAATGAAATTATTTTTGTGCCTTTTGGATAACTGCTTAGCTCGCCCTGTCATAGCTCCGCCCCTAATTATACAGCTAGAGGACTGAGTAAAATTAAGTTGATAATTGCTTAGGTAGCCGTGACAGTAATATCTTACGTTTTGGTTCTGTTGCAGGGATTCCTAGGTTCTGGTGTCGATTTTCCAGTTGGAAACGTCTCATTCTTCCTTTTCTACTCTGGTCATGTAGCTGCATCTGTAATTGCATCTCTTGACATGAGGCGGATGCAAAGATGGGAATTAGCCTACATATTTGATGCCCTCAATGCTCTGCAAGTAGTGAGGCTGCTTGGTACAAGGGGTCATTACACTATTGATTTGGTAGTAGGTGTTGGTGCAGGACTACTCTTCGATTCTCTAGCTGGGAAGTATGAAGAGAGTAAGAATATGTATGAAGAGAGTAAGATAAAGGAAGCATGAACCTGTACAACTACAAAATGACTCCTTCGACACTTGTATCTGGTGTTAATATATCAGTTCTGAATCCTTAGAGAGAAACACTGTGCTAAGCCACATGTAAAAGATCGTGAATAGGAAGCCGATCAATGGCGTTGCAGTTGTTTAGTCATTATCTGTTATCATAGTTATTTGTAAGTTTCTCAATCTGACTGAACCTCGCATCCACCTCTACACATCAATTTTCTCCATTCAAATTTCAAGACCTATTATGTTCATTGCAGATTTATCAAACCCAATTATGGTTCATTAAAAGAAATAGTGCATTAGTTGTCTTCTATAAAAGTTAAATTCCTATTGGACTTGCATGGTTGGCAAGCCAATTAATTAGTTTAGCCACTAAAAATGAGTTGCTTGATTAGGTTATCCTATGATGACTTAGATATATTCATTAAAGGTTTTTGCCTTTAGCCTGTGAGTAGAGGTAAAGGGATCGAGTCAAGCCCGAGTTGGAGAAAATTTAGCATGACTTGATCTCTATTCGAGTTGAGCCCAACTATAGACTAACTTATTTACCTAGCCCGTGCTAAGCCCCGAGATGGTTGCCTTGGTAAAGGGAGTAAAGGTTTTGACGAACTTCGGACTCAATTTTGATATATTATGAAAAAATATAGCATAATATCATGAAATAAATTTGAAAAGAACTTGAAAGATATTATTGAGTATATTTAACATATGAAAACTTAAAAAGGTAAATATTTTAACTCACACAATATAAAACACTTAAATACTAAAATATACTCCATAAACTATAACATGAAGAGTTTATGGGGTTTTGCAAAAAAAGAGAAATCAATGTCTAAAATGACCAATATTGTACTCCCTCCGTCCCTAAAAGATTGTCACATTTTGACTTTTGTGGTCAATTACAACAAAATTTGATCACGAATTATCACTAAACGAAAAGAAATAATATAGTCTTGTGGACCTCGTTAGATTCGTCTCAATATATATTTTTGAAATATCAACTTATTATAATTTTTTTGCATTTAGAATAAGAGATATTTATATTTTAAATCGTGTTTATTTGACCACAAAAAGTCAAATGTGACAATCATTTAGGGACGGAGTAAATATTAATAACAAAATATTTGGCAACCGAGCTGGCTAATCGAGGTGTAAAGCGTGAAGACCAACTTGTGTTTCCTCTCATTATACATCAAGCCAAACTCGAAACTTTGATTATTAATTCACCAAGCCTGACCGATAGTAATATTATTTTTGATGATCTTTACATATACTGGAAGGTCCTATTTTATTAGAATTATTACACCATTAGTTGTATATTTGACCATTGACACCATTAGTTGTATATTTGACCATTGACCATATAGTATTAGTGACCATTATTAGCATTAATGGTCATTACTCATTAGTTGACTGTATTAGCCCATAGTGGTGCATCTTCATGTATAAATATGTATCATTATTCAATAATACAAGATCATCGATTCCACAATATTCTTACATGGTAATCAGAGCGAAAACGATCCTCTAAACCAAAAATTTTCTTCTCTTTTTTTTTTTTTTCCTCCAAAAAAAATAACCGCCGCACCTATTCCTTTTTTATTTTCTCCATTCAATATCAATTCACCAAGATTTACTTGGCTGTCCCCCCCACTCTTCTAATATAATTTATTCATTTAGCATTCTCCCAACTATATTTCATCCCAAAGGTCTATCACCATAGTTGTTATTGCTTCCTCCTCAGCTAGAGACGGTTTTTTCTCCTTCTCATATCTCCTGCGCCTCTGCCTTCATACTCATCCCCCACACCATTCTGTCTTCATCACTATGGCCACTGAAAGTTGGACAAGGCCTCGCAATCCTTCACACGGTTCCGGCATACTTGGTCCACGACCTTCTCCCGGACCCTCACAGGCCTATTCCGCCACGGATATTGAGCAAGCTATGCACACACTCGGCATTGATCCACCAGACCAGAATTGGTATATGGACACTGGCGCCACATCTCACATGACTTCGGATCGAGGTACTCTTCACACTTATTTTAATTCTAGCAATCATAATGTCGTTGTTGGGAATGGTCATTCCATTCCAGTAAATGGTCATGGTCACACTACACTCCAACCACCCCACCCACCTCTTCAATTAAATAATGTATTGCACGTCCCTCGCATCATAAAGAACCTAGTCTCTGTTCGTAAATTCACATATGATAACTCTGTATCCATCGAGTTTGACCCCTTTGGGTTTTCTGTGAAGGATTTTCGGACGAGTACTAGGCTTCTAAGATGTGACAGCACGGGCGACCTCTACCCATTCTCCACACCTCCAGTCTCATCCACCAGTTCTACCACCTTCTCTTCCCAGTGTCATCTTTCCGTTATTTCTCCTAATCTCTGGCATCAACGGTTAGGTCATCCGGGAGCACCTGTCTTTGCTACCCTTAGACAACATAATTTAATTAAATGTAATGGCAGTACTTCGACATTTTGTCAATCGTGTGTTCTCGGCAAACACATTAAACTTCCTTTTAGTCGTTCCTTATCTACTACTTCTATGCCGTTTGAAATTATTCATAGCGATATTTGGACATCTCATGTTTTAAGTAGCACTGGTCATCGTTATTATTTACTCTTGCTTGATGATTTTACCAATTTTCTCTGGACTTTTCCATTATCTCACAAATCTCAAGTGTGCTCCACCATTATTATGTTCCGTGCATTCATCACCACTCACTTTAATCTCAACATTAAAAGTATCCAATGTGATAATGGCACTGAGTTTAAGAATAATATCCTCACTCAATTCTGTCACAACCATGGTATTACCCTCCGTCTATCTTGCCCCTATACTTCCCCTCAAAACGGCAAAGCTGAACGCACTTTGCGTACTATAAATAATATAATCCGCACATTACTCACTCATGCATCTGTTCCCCAATCATTCTGGCCTCACGCCCTTCAAACAGCCACCCTCCTTCTCAACATAATTCCCCACAAGACACTAAATTACCTTACTCCTACCCACTACCTCTATCAAAAACAACCTACCTACGAACATCTACGTGTGTTTGGTTGTCTGTGCTATCCTCTATTTTCCTCCACCACCATACATAAACTTCAACCACGTTCCGCTCCATGTGTTTTCCTTGGGTATCCATCCAATCATCACGGTTACCTATGTTATAATATTGCAACCCGTAAAATTATAATTAATCGGCATGTTTACTTTGTCGAAGATCATTTTCCATTTGCAAAAATTGGTGCCACCCCCACCCCATCCCCTCGGCCCAATGATGACACCCCACACCCTTCATTCTTTCATCCTTCCATCATGTTACGCTCTCCCGCTTCCCAATCTCCACTCTCATGCTCACCACCTCCTGCCCCATCCTCTCCTCATTCGGTTCCCATTTCTCAAGACCAGCCCAACGGCTCTCAACCTTCTCCCACCCAATCCCGTACCTCCCCCATTCCAGCTCTAACCAGTCTCCCAAGTCTCCCGTGCCCTACCACCTCCACCATCCCCGCACCTCTAGCCAACCAAACTAAAGCTTCCTCCACCGTCTCTCACCGTCCCGTCACCCGTAGCTCACATGGAATAGTTAAACCCAATCCTAAGTATCTATTACACACCACCACTCTCTCCCCACTTCCAAAGAACCCAGTGGCGGCCCTTAATGATCCTAACTGGAAAATGGCCATGTGCGACGAATATGATGCTTTAATTAAAAATAATACATGGGAGTTAGTATCTCGCCCTTCGGGTGTTAATATAATTCGGTCTATGTGGATTTTTCGTCATAAATTGAACTCTGATGGTTCTTTTGAGCGTTACAAAGCTCGTCTTGTAGGGGATGGCAAAACTCAACAGGTTGGCGTTGATTGTGGTGATACTTTTAGTCCGGTGGTTAAACCGGCTACTATTCGCACTGTTTTGACATTGGCACTATCTAATTCTTGGTTTATTCATCAACTTGATGTTAAAAATGCTTTTCTTCATGGAGAGTTACATGAAACTGTATATATGTACCAGCCAATGGCTTTTCGGGATCCTGCTCTACCTGATCATGTATGTCGACTGCGCAAGTCTTTATATGGACTAAAGCAGGCTCCTCGGGCTTGGTATCAACGGTTTGCTGACTATGTCTCAACTGTTGGTTTTGTTCATAGTGCTTCTGATCATTCTCTGTTTGTTTACAGGAAGGGGTCTGACATTGCTTACCTGTTACTTTATGTTGATGACATCATACTTACAGCTTCCTCCGCGACGCTACGCAAATATCTTATTTCGCTTCTCAGTACTGAGTTTGCCATGAAAGATTTGGGCTGTCTCAGTTATTTTTTGGGTATTGTTGTCACCTATCACACAGGTGGTCTCTTTCTTTCTCAGAAACAGTATGCTGAGTCTATTATCCAGAAAGCAGGTATGACTTCGTGCAATGCTTCTGCCACCCCTATTGATACTAAGTCTAAACTCAGTGGCAACTCCGGGTCCCCATGTGATGATCCGACTTTGTTTCGGAGCCTGGCCGGTGCCTTGCAGTATCTCACTTTTACTAGACCGGACATCTCTTATGCTGTTCAGCAACTTTGTCTTCACATGCATGCACCCATGACAGACCATATACTAGCACTTAAACGAGTGTTGCGATACTTACAGGGAACATTGGATTATGGCTTACACTTGTACAAATCCTCCTCATGTTCTTTAGTTTCATATACAGATGCAGATTGGGCAGGCTGTCCTGACACTCGCAGGTCTACTTCCGGGTACTGCGTATTTTTTGGTGATACTCTTATTTCTTGGTCCTCCAAGAGACAGGCTACTGTTTCACGGTCCAGTGCCGAGGCTGAATATCGAGGGGTTGCTAATGTAGTAGCTGAGGCTTGTTGGCTACGCAATCTGCTCCTGGAATTGCACCACCCTCTCACATCTGCCACCATTGTTTACTGTGACAATGTCAGTGCTATTTATTTATCCGAGAATCCAGTTCAGCATCAACGGACCAAGCACATTGAGATAGATATACACTTTGTTCGCCAAAAGGTTGCCCGTGGTCAAGTTCGTGTCCGACATATGCCATCAAGATACCAAATCGCAGACATCTTCACCAAAGGGCTTCCCCAAGTGTTATTCACCGACTTTCGAGACAGTCTGAGCATCCGTCCTCCTCCCGCTCCGCCTGAGGGGGTGTATTAGAATTATTACACCATTAGTTGTATATTTGACCATTGACACCATTAGTTGTATATTTGACCATTGACCATATAGTATTAGTGACCATTATTAGCATTAATGGTCATTACTCATTAGTTGACTGTATTAGCCCATAGTGGTGCATCTTCATGTATAAATATGTATCATTATTCAATAATACAAGATCATCGAGTCCACAATATTCTTATTTATACACAACAAGGATGCTAGTCCTAATA
The DNA here is from genome assembly GCA_003412495.2 of Echium plantagineum. NCBI lineage: Eukaryota > Viridiplantae > Streptophyta > Magnoliopsida > Boraginales > Boraginaceae > Echium > Echium plantagineum. The sequence goes on from CM016564.1 coordinate 30,039,672, forward strand.
ACATAAGGACTCTAGTACTCTAACAATATAGGACTCTAGTACTCTAACAATATAGGACTCTAATAATATAAGGACTCTATGTACATGCTAATACACCCCCGCAGTCGGAGCGGGAGGAGGACGGACGCTGAGACTGTCCTGAAAGTCAGTGAACAACACATGGGGAAGGCCTTTGGTAAAGATATCGGCTATTTGATATCGTGAGGGCATGTGGAGCACTCGAACTTGGCCTAAAGTAACTTTTTTGCGGACAAAATGAATATCAATTTCAATATGCTTAGTCCGTTGATGTTGTACTGGGTTCTTCGTAAGGTAGATAGCACTGATATTATCACAGTAAACAATGGTGACACTAGTCAGAGGGTGGTGCAACTCAAGCAGCAGGTTGCGAAGCCAACATGCTTCGGAGACGACATTAGCAACGCCGCGGTATTCAGCCTCAGCACTGGAGCGAGATATGGTCGCCTGACGTTTTGAGGAGCAGGAAATGAGATTGTCCCCTAAGAAGATGCAGTACCCGGAAGTGGATATCCGTGTGTCCGGACACCCTGCCCAATCTGCATCAGTATAAGAGATCAGTGAACAAGACTGTGATTTGTACAAGTGGAGCCCATAGTCAAGTGTCCCTTGCACATAACGTAACACTCGTTTGAGTGCTGCCATGTGATCAGTCATCGGAGCATGCATGTGTAGACAGATCTGCTGAACTGCGTACGAGATGTCCGGTCGGGTGAAATGTCAGATACTGTAATGCTCCTGCTAAGCTGCGAAATAATGTAGGATTGTCACACGGGGAACCAGATGCACTGCTGAGTTTAGACTTGGTGTCAACAGGAGTGGAAGAGGCATTGCAAGAGGTCATGCCGGCCTTGCTGATGATAGATTCAACATATTTCTTCTGT
>CM016564.1:30040673-30140673 GCA_003412495.2 Echium plantagineum
CATTCATCCTACATAAAAGAATATGGATGTTATACTTCAAAAAATTACATATTTAAACAGGAACATGGACATATATGGCATATGCCTAAATAAATATGTGGCATACGAAAGGCATGCAACTGGTTAATCTTGAGCATATATGACATATGGTTGTATAATTAAGGTGCATATACAAAATATGTCATTTTTAATGAGGCATTGTAACTTTAAGTGAGTCTACCGAAACAAACATACGCGTCACATGCCCCCCTTGCAAGAGAGCATATGATCAATATGCGCCCCTATTTTTCCTGACATATATGGGATATGCACGACGTTGCTACAGAATCGAAATTTTTTCAATTTTATCACTACTTCATACTACAAAAATTTACATATCCTTCCATTATTGCAAGAGTTATGGACAACAAAACTTATACTTGCTATTATACTTCACAATAGGTTGTAATCGACATACTAATCATGGGTAATATAGTTGAATTTATTAAGAATCAATAAAAATTAGTTACCGGATTGTCAAAATTAAGGTCCGGATCTTCACAATAGGTTCTTCCTTTGTCACCATAGTGTAAGGGTTCATCAATACCCATATTAAATGCTTTGCAAAAAAAGTATCTTTTTTGAAGTTTGTGTGAAAAAGTTTTTTTGAAATTTGAGAAGATATTTTTTGAGGAGTGTGTAGAGAGGATTGATGAGAGAAAGTTGATTGCAAAGAGAAAATAGTAGAAAAATGAGTCAACTAGTCTTTAATTAGCCCTTTTATAGTAAGGGTAATATTGACAATTCACTAACTTAAACGGTGTAAGAATAATTAGAAGCGGTGCAAAGAATAACACCCTTACCGCATCTCATTTGCCAAAGTTGTTGAAAAGTAGTAGTACATGTGTGAACACATACCATAATTAATTATTAACCGAAACAAATGATTTATCGAGTCTCTTAATCGCTTATCGCGCTTGTCCATTCATTAATTTGAGTGGGTTTCTAGCTAATAACCATTTCTAACAACATTCTAAGACTAGTAAGAAATTGAAATATGTCTCGAGTCATAGTTTGTTAGTAAAGTTGCCTCGTGGGGCCTAAAATAGGGAACGAGGAAACCTGATAGATTCACCTTTTTAGTGTGTTAGTCAGTTTAGTTTTTTAGTTGTTGTTTTAGCATAATTTATTTTTTTAAAATGTGTTTCTAGTATAATTAATTGTAATTTTTCATTTTGAATGTATTTTTTGCTTACTTTTTTCATTGAATTTACCAACCATCTAATATAATATCATGACAATTGTTCTTTTATATTTTTAATGAACTTTTTTTACCACTTCTAATTTTTCTTAGTATATGTGCAAATGATTAGAACGACAACTAAAGAAAAAACGGAATGACTATTTTTATGTGTTTTTCCTTATATATTGTTATTTACATGTACAAAAATATTTAAATTTTAAAATTTGAAAAATCAACCATCAAGAGACTCAAATTTAGATAATGTTTTAGATGATCAAATAAGTTTATTTCTTCTATATATACAATCAGGTATTTTGAGATGTAAATACATAATTAACATGGATTAATGAGTTTGGTTAGTCGAATAAAATCTTCGAATTATCACTCGATCCAAAAGATCCGACTCGATTATTCACTCAATTGATTATCGAGTTGGACTTGGGTAGACATGTAGCTAGGCGCCTGGAACAATCAGATAATTAACCAACTCGATAAGTAAGCCCGTTAAAACCTGACTGGTTTATAGCTTTCTACGCTCATATAATGAACAAGTGACCCGATACACGCGCTCGATACTTAGTAAAAATATTCTTCAAATACTCGCCCGATTGAATCCGGATCACACTCAAGTTAAGAAAAGCTGCTCGATACCCGAAATAACTTGACAATTACCCAATTTGACAATACACACTCGAGCCTAATTTGATAACATCGCTAGTACGGGAACTATCTTTTCAAGTAGTAGAGAATGATAGATCAAACCACCAGTTCAGAAAATAACAGAGAACTTTTGAAGAATGCCATGGTCAAAATATGGCATTAGCAAAAAACCACTGAAATTTTTTTTATTGGAAAATAATACAAATATGGGGTAAAGTGACTATTTTACCCTTAATGAAAAATTGATATCATTAGACAAGTTTTTTGGGTTGAAGTGACTATTAAATCGATTTAAATTCATAACGAACTTTAATTTATCATGATACAACCATAAAAATTGAATTCATATATTACAATTAGTACAAAACATAAAGAAATATTGATTTCTTTAAGGTATGGAACAATTAATTTTTATTAATACATTTGAAGGTTAAATCATAATAAATTTGAGTTCGTTCTGAATTTAAATCGATTTAATTGTCACTTCAAGCCAAAAAAACTTGTCTAATGATATCAATGAATACATTAACGATAAAACAGTCAATTTGTCCCAAATTTTGTGATATTTCCAATAAAAAAAAATTTAGTGGTCTTTTCCTAATACCATGCGTTGACCATGGTATTTTTCAAAATTTCTCGAAAACAATATACTCGAAGATTATATAAGAATATAACATAGGAAATTATGTGTTTAAGGTGAGCCCTGCTCCTCTCCAATCCCATTCCCTCATGTTCCCCTCATTTCCACCATTTTCTCATCAATTTTTATATTATCTAAGATGTTGATGAAGAAAGTTAGGCATGTAGAAGACAACAAATGCTTTCTAATAAACAATCCATCAACACTATGTAGAAAATACTCCCTTCGTCCCTAAAAGATTGGTACATTTTGACTTTTCATGGTCAAACTTCAAAAAATTTGATCAAGAATTCTCGTTAAACTATAAGATATAATATTGCCATGTGGGATCTTGTTAGATTCGTCTCAATATATATTTTTGAAATATCAACTTTTTATAATTTGTTCGCATGTAGAATAAAAGAATTTACGTTTTAAATCGTATTTTGTTGACCACGAAAAGTCAAAATGTATCAATCATTTCGGAATGGAGGGAGTATATGGCTGCATGTGGAAGATAATAATTCCCCTTAGAAGCAAATATTCACCTTAGAAGTAAATTACTTGATTTATTGTTTACTTGGAAGCATTTGTTATCTTCTACATGCCTAGCTTTCTTCATTAATACCTTAGATAATATAAAAAGTGATGGGAAAATGATGGGAATGAGGCGAACATAAGGGAACATGAGGCAATGGGATTGGAGAGGAACTTGATTCGTTTAAGGTGCTACTTATTTGTCTAGTTTTCTTGTAGTCGAAACTCGAAACATTATTAGTATATTTTATTACTCCTTCCTTTTCATTTACTTTATTTCATTTCATTTTTCGAGATTAAATTCTTAAAATTTCAATCATGAATTCTCAATAGCTAATAGTAAATTAATATAGTCATAAATTAAATCTTACTAGATTCACTTTAACATATAAATTTAAAATATCAATTTTTTTAATAATTTTTTATGCGTCTAAAATAAGAAATAATTGCTTTCTAAGCAATATCTTATTTATTGTGAGAAGTCAAATGAGAATTAACATGTAAATTGCAAACAGAGGTTTGTTGATGAATGATGCTAATATAATGGTTAATTAAATATGTTTGTCTTTATGTCTTTTATCTTTTAATAAGATGTCACGTGCATTTGCATGAAACCATGTATGTTGTCATGTTTTGAATAAACATGCAAAATACTTAACAAGTGTATAAGTCAAATTTGCATGAAGTATCACAAGTGTCTTTGTGGTCACCACTATATAAGGTGATCATCCTTTGTTGTAAACTCATTCCAAGCTCATGCAATAAAAAACCTTAGTAACAAAACACTCTCCTCCTCATACTTGTTCTAAACACTTATGTTTTAAACACTTATATTATTCATAGTCTAAGACTTAGTATTACAAAGTACGTTTAGAAACACTTCTAGCTAAGATCCTTGTTATCCTCCTAAGTGGTTGTACCCTCCATTCGTGGTTGTATATCTGGTATCCGAGCCAAATAAGGTAAGTGTTTCTTAACTTTGTCTTAATATATTTTTAACTACTCTTTTCTCTTAACACATAGCTAAGTATAGAATGCGAACTTTTGTTCCCTCTATCTGGTTCTATGTTGTTTCTTAAGAACTCAAAAAATCAGTGGAATTGTTCTTCGAAATCTTCGACGTGTTTAGCCTAAGAGAAAGGCGTTTTTGTCCGATTTAAGAACAAGAACTGGTAGAAGTTCTTTTTGAGTTGTTGAAATCTTTTAAGCTTATCTTAGCTTAGTTCCAACTCAATTATCAGATAATCTGATAAGTGGAGAAAAGCTTTTGTAGTTTCAAAAAATATAATTATCGACCAAGTATAGAAATATTCGCTTTTATTTGAATTTGATATCTTTTATCACCACATGGATCTTACATCTAACTCTTTAAATCCTTCAAATTTTAGAAGATCCACTAGCAATAAAATGGACTACATGTATGAAGTTGAATATATTGAATAAAATAGTAAGGTTCCAATCATAGAACTTCCTCTACTAAATCCATATAAAGCCTTCACTAAACCCAACACTAATTTTTCAAGAATTATAAAGCAAGCTTTTGGCAAAGCCTCTCATACTAAAGAATTGATTTTAACCCAGATATACAACCACGAATGGAGGGTACAACCACTTAAGAGGATAACAAGAATCTTAGCTAGAAGTGTTTCTAAATGTACTTTGTAATACTAAGTCTTAGACTATGAATAATATAAGTGTTTAAAATATAAGTGTTTAGGACAAGTATGAGGAGAGTGTTTTGCTACTAAGGTTTTTTTATTGCATGAACTTGGAATGAGTTTACAACAAAGGATGATCACCTTATATAGTGGTGACTACAAAGACAGTTGTGATACTTCATGCAAACTTGACTTATACACTTGTCAAGTATTTTGCATGTTTATTCAAAACATGACAACATACATGGTTTCATGCAAATGCATGTGACACCACCTTATTATAAGACAAAAGACATAAAAACAAACATATTTAATTTTTAGTGAAACTATTACTGAAATGGACTTTCATATACCACGGACACCCACCGTCCCCTGGGGAAAACGCACTTAAATAAGTTCAGTATTATGAATGGTGACGATGGTAGCGGCCAAGGGGCAGACGACTATAATCAAAAGGCAGAACAATCTTCACGTCCTTCTTACCACTTCGTAACTAATTTGGCCTATGTAACAGAACATATATAGAGAGGTTTAATGAACATAGACAACAAGGTATTGAGAGTCTTAAATCTCCAAAATGCTTTGTAACACTGGAGAAACGATAAAAATTCTAGAATATTTCACGTTCGATCCTAATTGAGTACAAAAGTCGCATCATCAGTAGCCAAGTACTATATATGTAAGTTGTAAGAATTTACAGTGTTTAAATACACCTGGTTCTTTTTGGTTCTTTCTCATTAGTGTTGTGATCATGAATCAACTCATCCACTTCAAAAATTCACAGGCAGCCATTACAATCTGCCGACACAAGCTTCTTCATAGGACTCTAGATTATGTTCTCCTTCAACCATTTAAGAGCTCCATTTGCAATGGACCTGCATTTAGTGTCACACTGTTTAGTTGACATTGTAGAGTGAAAAGACGAAGGCGGTTGAAGGAGATATCTGCTGTCAAGAAGGAATTATTGAAAATAGGAAAAGAACTACAAAGAAGAGATGCAAGAAAAGTCCGGGAGAGAGGAGGGACACAAATTAAAGAGCTATTAGTCTCAGATTAGCAAGAAAAAACCAATAATTCGCAGAGATAAAGTTAACAGCAGCATGAAGGTTCATATTGAAATAAAGAACACCTTCTTAACATTAGAGTTGGCTATGACTGAACTAAATTAAAGGTGAAGGAACATGATAAAGAATACGCCAATCTAGGAGGCAAAATTATGTCGTAGCACAAACGAACAAATGTTACAAATTTATTATAAAAAGGAATTTTCTTTTTCTGTTTATTTGGATGGATAAAATAGCAGCAGGGTACTTGAATCAGCCCATCTCTGAACTGCACCTTAATTGAGTTGCGATCGATAACACATATATCAATTTGATGAGACTACTTAGTTGATAACAAAGAACAAATAAATAATAATAATAACAATATAGACATCAAGATTGTACTGCCTCCTTTTTGAAGAATGACCTAATTTAGAGACGAAGTAGGATATTCAAATAAAAAGAAGTTTGAGGAATAAAATTAAAAGATCGAATAAACATTTATGAAATGTGTTCAACAACTGTCACAGAAAAAACATTTACCCTGCTAAATCCTTTAAACTTGTCCATAAGTCGCTCTCATCTTTCGATTCATCAGGTGTCCCTGCAATAGGCTCCGTCCTGGATTCCTTCTCTTCAGCTACAAGAGGGATAGCAGACTAATAGTAATTTTTTCTCAAGTCCAATAGACATCATGCTTTGTGTTGAATAAATATATAGAACCCATACAATGTAATTAGCATAAGAACTGAAATTAAAATTCTGAAAATGAATACTAGGAGGAGATTATGATATGCCCTTATATAATATTCTATGATCTATTTAGAGCTCACTCATGTTTATATATATAAAAAATTAGAGCTAACTTACAAGTTTGCTGAACTGTGGGACGAGGTTTAGAATTCTTGTTGGGGGTGCTTCTCAGGGAAGCGAGTTCTTTTAGCAGTTCACGCTCCTTCAAACTGGTGACACCAACAATAGCAGTGTTAAGAACTTAAGATCAATGAAAAATGCAGCAGTATACTATAACAAATAGCAAGAGCAAGGTTGAGCCATCATAGAGCCATAGCAATTATGGGTTCTTTCAAAAAGTACAGCAACTGAGGAACAAGTCAGCATCACTAAGTAAGCATACTCCACATGCATTACAAAAACTGACTTAAATTAAGTATGTTGTATGCTCAACATAGATAAAGTTCCTTTCCCTAGCTTTTGTATTGTAACCCATATTTTCTTTGAGTTCCCTCTACGAACATATACATTCTTACATTATAGGTGTCTTGTTCTATTAATTCTTTAAGCTTTTAAGTACTACTCATAGTCTTCAGTTGACAATATGATGAGTGCACTATATTACAGCGGGTATAACTGTGTAATTATGGTACAGCGAGACACATACAGTGTGGTGACTTTGGAGTAAAGAACTATGATAATAATATTTCCACTAAAATAAAATAATAAAGGGAGGGAGTGTAATGAAGTTAATTATTGAAGAATGTACATTTTTGTTCTTCTCGACTCATTTGAAATCTGAATTTGGATATCCAAGTGGAAGAAACATAGCAAGACTCAAGAATCTCCAGCTTTGGTAGACATGCAAAGGAGACTTTTAGATTGCAGCAAGAGAAAATATGACGGGCCAAATAGTCCAACTTTCTAGTAGGGGCTCTTTGAGGAAGTATTGTGAACTTCCACTCTTAACATCATGCAAAACTAGCACAGTGGAGTACTTAGAACTTAAACTATATCCTTCTCCCGAATCTCGTTTGTATTGTGAAAATAATGTAAGAGATCATTTGTTGTATGATTTACCAGCAGATGGATCAAGACCGAGTTGTAAGGTGCACATCTATATTCTAAAAAAGTATGTAATGCTATGGAATTTGAACCATGAACCTTGTAAAGCAAGCGAGATAGGGAACTCAGTATGGTATCAACGAAAGAGTCACACCTGACAAGTTTGGGTATAGTCACTTTGATTGTAAATAAATGATCACCACGTAAAGATGGTCTGTTGAGCTTTGGAACACCTTTTTTGGCCAAAACAAGCACATCTCCAGGCTGAGTACCAGGAGGAATTTGTAGTTCACCTTCCCCTTCAACCGTTGTGACCTATATTTATATGTTGTCAATAAATCTTAACCAACATAATGCACATAATACTTTTAAGAGTAAAAGGCACCATGGATGGCAAGTGCTTGGAAAAATTCTCACTTCGATTAGTTGTGTTCCAAGTCTACACTTCCGATAAGTTGAGAATAACAACTGGGTAATTGGGTATTGGCGTTAAGTCCCCTTAGCACCTTTGGGGGTTTTCGGTTTTTTAGCCCATTGGAAGGTACCCAGGCCCTATTCAAGACAGGAAAGGGAAATTTTAAATAGATTACCCCTAGAGGCTTTCAGGTGGGTTGTGTGATGAAATGGGGAGTAACAGCGATGGGAATACCAAACTACTCATTAGCGAGGTTCACTCTGAAACCCAAGTCATTGAACTGGAAATTTACATGGGAATCATTGATGGTTCTTTTTACCGTACTTCTAATTTTAACTTGGGAATCATTGATGGTTCTTTTTACCGTAGTTCTAATTTTAACTTAGGCTACCAATTTATTACAACTCTAAAAAAGTTCTGAGGGGAGGAGATTCAGAAGATCATAGGACATTTCCTAAAAAAAGAAATAGCTTAGAGACCTCTCCAACAACAGTGCCACTAATCATGCAAAAATATATCACATTCAAAATGCATACCTTTGCAACAGTCCCCAAGATAGCATCTAGATAAGTGATTGTGACAGTTGAACGAAGATTTATGTCATCTCTTTGAATTTCGGGAATTTCTTCAATATCGAGATACACGTAAAGATCTCCAGGTGGTCCACTGAAGAAGATGAGAAAAAATCAAAATAGAAGCCCGAGCAAAAGTTTAAGAAACTGAGGGAGTCCATCATCAAGCATAAATTAGGTGATGTTAATAGACACCATGTGGCTAAGGGCGCATTTTGAGTCTCTCCTACTTAACCAAAACAAAATTTGCTTATTTTAATTCAATAAAGCACAAATAAAAAGTTATCTGCTTTAAGAAAATAATAAAAGACATATCACTTGGGCTTACAAGACTCCTGGGAATATAACAATATCCCTAAATGGAAACCGTAAGATGCAATGAAATGGGCCTTATGCTCACCTTTTTGGTGCAGCATCTCCCTCTCCAGAAACTCTGAGTATACTTCCCTTGCTAACGCCAGGAGGAACTTTGACTTTAATATCCTTTTTCACTCGTATCCGACCCTCACCGGAGCATTTACCACATGATTCAGAAATCATTTCCCCATTCCCTCCGCATTTTGGACAAACAGAAACCTATATGATCAAAATATATTTACGGCACAGGCAAATGAAAATCATCACCATTAACATGAACCCAAAAGAGCAAAACAGTAACTATTCTTTATCTTGGAATGTGCAAATAGGCTTCACTATTTTAATGTCCTGTGGAGCCTAAAGATTTTATGTTTCTGGCTCTTGGATATAATGGAATAGAGCAAAGTGACTCATTACACTGCCAACCTTATTTATAATATTCTGAATTAGTAGATAGTCTTTGCACTTTACTCTTGTTGCATACTATCCGATCCTTCCCTATCGTGCTTAGGTTTAAGCCTCTTCGGAGGCATTTGGGCGTCTTGATGTTGATGCTGTGAAATTAGCCTTCACTAGTTTGAAATCTTTATATTGATTCTGTGTAAATAGCCTTCACTAGTTTGAAGTGTCATCTATAGCATGAGATCAATTTTTTATTATTATTGTAGTTTAATAATACTTCTCAACCTTTTGAAGAACAGATTGATGACAGCGCTCAAATATTAACAAAATACAATACCACCAAAGTCTTATTTGTAACAGATTACACGATGTCCACGTTTAAGGAAAGATTTAGCCAGAGATTCAAGACATTCACCCAACATGCCTATTAAAAAGAGAGTTCTTAAATGTAATATGTATGTGTTTTCTAGTGCACACTTAAATTAGATATTATATAAATCAATTACAGAATATACACAAATCTTATTCAATCTGCTGACACATGAAGACAAGAAACAGAGGGCCACGAAACATGGAATACGGATAGTACCTGGGAAAAAATGCCGAATGGTGTTTGTTCTGTCCTCATAACCTGGCCCCTACCTCCACATGTCGAGCATATCCTCATTTTGGAGCCTACTTTTGCTCCAGTACCAGAGCAAACTTCACATGTTTCAAGATGGGAAAGCTCAAATTCTTTTTCTGCTCCAAATATAGCTTCCGTAAATTGTAAGCGTACATCATAACTGAATTTAACAAATCGAAGTTACTAAAAAATGTTTAGAGCAGGGTACATGGAGTGGAATATTACATTAATAACCAACTATCATCACTTAGCCTTTTTAGTATAATAAGCTCTTGGGAAACAATGAGGAGAACAACCATATAAAATTTATTTTGCATCAACATGATTGCTCAGAAATTTGCTTGTATATGTTTAATAACTGAAACTTTATATGAGCAAACATAACAGCATCTAATAGTTAGCATAACCATATGATATTTCTTTAACAAAATATAGGATGAAACTATAAGTAAAGGACCATGAAAATACATTATCAGCTCGGACTAGAAAAGTAAGGGGAAGGAAAGCGAAGGAGGGGAGGAACGGAGCATGAAAGAACATAAAATTCAGCAACCACGTCCTCAACTTCATGCTATTCCTTCTGTTGGCAGTTGGGTAGAATCCAATCAGGGTGCATCATAGTGAGTAGATTTCTCATTCAAGACAGAAATCACAGAATCCCGTATTCAAATGATTGGCATAAAATGAAAGAAACAAGCACCATCCAAATTTCATTAGTTCATGCAAGAATCTGATAAGAAAAATGAATCACTCCTTAACGGCTCTACCAAAAGCATCAACAATTTCTTTTCTTTCCAAAATCCATTGTAATAAATAAAACCTATCATTAGATATCAGTTCGACAGAAACTTGGCTATTCTGAATGTAATAATTAGCTTAGAAACTCCTCCGATATAACGCGAGCCGAAGTGTAAACCTTTACTCACCGTATATCTTCACCTTTAGAGACTGTGGAACGTTGACGTGTTCCAAATCCAGTTGCATCCGTCCCGCCAAATATGTTGGGCCCGAAAAACGTCTCAAAGAGATCAAACGGATTTGTCTGTTGATAAAAATCAAACATCAGACAAGTTATACTTAAGTTTCAAAATGGAGTAAATGAATGGCATATTCTGCTGTAGTGAGTTCAGGGTCATGCATAGGGTTGTCTTGTGACGGACCCAAACCCGGCACGAAAGGATGGCTAGAAGGCTCGGTTGGGATACCGAACCAAACTGGAGCTGAAGATCAAGCTTCGATCGAACTTGAGTTGAAAGCTCAGTTCGGCCCTAAGAATATGGTACATTATCTTTTATAATAATTATAACTTACAAAATGATTTTTATACCTGACAATATTACAATTAAGTTATAATTCACATGTTGATTAAAATATATGAAACATATTATTAAACTGTTATAGTAATAATCCGATCAAACCAGAGCCCACTAGGTGGGGAGTTATACCAAGTACGACTGAATCGAGCTGAAAACTCAACGAGCCCTGGGTTGAGCCAAAATATACCTACTAAACCGTTCTTTTCGAGACAAGCCTGACTCTATGTCTATATCAGGAAGTAAGACATGTGAAGCAAATAGAAGCATCTGAATACCGTATAAGCACCACCTCCAACTGCACTCTTTACTCCAGCCTCTCCGTATTGATCATATAAACCTCTCTTGTTATCGTCTGATAGAACCTGACAGTATAACAACTCAGTGTTCGCCCAAGAAAAAGGAAATGGAGAAAAGAAATATTAATACAGTTCGTATGATGCTTAAATTTCTTGTTAGATATTCCCACATCTAATTGAAGGAATAATGGGAAATGATGACTGAATCAAAGGTAAGACAAAATTGTTATATAGTTTTGACTCTATCCTTACCTCATAAGCAGCACTTATCTCCTTGAACTTTTCAGTAGCTCCAGGTTCCTTGTTAACATCAGGATGGTACTAAAGACAAAGAACATCAAGTAAATATTGTTTTAAATCACGTAGAAGATGGTACAATATTGACGGCTGTCATGTAGAAATGCAGAATGTATGAAATAGGCATTCTGAAAAGAATTTTGAGGGTCAACCAGATTGCAAACGATACTATGCCGTAAAATCTTGCTTAAGCTTTATGTTTACATTGCAAAGAAACAGAATAACATTCGAGTCATAATTTGTTTTCCCACACCATAGCTAAGATCAACATTAATACTTGGACAACAGAAAAGGTCAAGACTGTCAAAAGATTTCCTTGACAGAGCAAAGTTAGATTAGGGATACGTATTCTCTTAAATTAGAAAAATATTTTCTATAACTCATACAGCATATAGATACTAGCTTACTGCCTACAATTATGAATAACTAATGTGAGCAAGAGGAATGTCGAATATTTGGAAGTATTTACTAACATCCCTACTCTTGATTGCCTCTTTTTGACTTTATTTTCCAAGGCTAGGCTCCATCAATGATGGCCACCTGAGCATGACTAGGCATGTTGAGGGAAATTTACTACTTACTCTGTTTCTATTTGAACTGTTGCATAGGCAATACCGAGCAGCTGGTAGTTCAAAAAAAACAAAAACTAGTGCTTAGTAGCCCACAACGAGCAGGGGGTTTTCTCATTCACTATTCCAACTTCCAGGAGTGCACTCAAAACTGAACTAACCCAAGTTAAAGAAGACAACTCTTTTCACAAAGTAACATAACAAGATACTCCCTCTGTCGATATAATTGTTTGTTTAACTAAAAGTCTCGGCTCAAAATACTAAATTTTCTTCCACGAAAGTAACGATTTTTAATTATCCTCGTACTTTTTCCCTATGAAATCTCAATTCTGAACGAAAATTGTAACGATTAACTCTGACTAACGAAGGGTGAAAATAGTAATACTACATACATTCTTAAGAAATACTTCTACTCATACTGTTTGCACTTCACACTTTGGTGAACTTGAAAAACAGGCTCCCTATTATCAGAGCGGGTAAGATTGCATATTATTCGACCCGTTACTTGCTTAGGTAGGACCCTTCTAAGAGGCATTATCTAAGCAATCCCGCATATCGACATGGATGGACTAACGCAACCATAATAGTACCTGACGAGCTAACCTTCGATAAGCAGCTTTGATCTCTTTAATAGAAGCAGATTTGGGAACACCAAGAGTAGAATAGTAATCAGCTGCTGCCCTGACTAGCAAATTCCCAACTCTTTTCACATTTCCCTCCCTTTTAGATTTCCAAGATGAAGTCTTCAAAGAAAGCTGAATGAAGCCCTTATGTGTCCTCAAATGGGTCCCACCAGCCAAGAATGAGGAAGATGATGAAGGAGGGGGTAGTACTGGAAAGGTGGTAGTAGAGAAAGTTGTTGCCATTTGTGTGGGCTTTCTTGATGTGGAAGATTAATGAGGTGTTTGATGTTTTGCCTGAGAGAGGATGATCATGTTTGTCTTAGGGAGGAGCATGAAGAATCAAAATTCAAAGATGGAATTTGGATACGGGGACTAGTCCAGAACCAGAAGATAACATGTGTGGCGGACAGGGCTCCATCCATAGAGAACTAATTAATTAGTGTTGTGTATGAGTCGAGTTAACTGAATTGAACTAATTAATTAATATTGTGTATGAGTCGAGTTAAATGAATGGTTGAGACTTAAAGTTCAGTTTATAGTAATAGGAGCCAAGCCACGAGCTGGGTTCCCAGCTTGGCGAGCCCCTCATTAGTATATACTCCCTGCGCCCCTAAAAGATTGATACATTTTGACTTTTGGTGGTCAACAAAACACAATTTAAAACATAAATATCTCTTATTCTACATTCGAAAAAATTATAAAAAGTTGATATTTCAAAAATATATATTGAGACGAATCTAACAAGATCTCACACGACTATATTATTCCTTATTGTGTAATGAGACTTCTTTATCAAACTTTTAAAAGTTTGACCACCAAAAGTCAAAATATACCAATCTTTTAGGGACGGGGGAGTATTACTCCATCCCATAATCTTTTTTCACTTTACTTTTTCACGGTCGTCGAGACACGATTTAATATGTAAATATCTCTTATTTTACACACTGAAAAATTATGGGGAGTTCATATTGTGAAAATATACATTGAAACGAATCTAACAATATATCACATAACCATATTATTTATTAGCTACTAATAAAAATTTACGGTCAAAGTTTTCAAAGTTTGACTCCCAAAATAGAATGTGGAAAAAAATTATGGGATGGAGGGAGTACTATTATTTTTTTATATAAAATATAAAAATAGTTATATTTATGTTGTAGTATTTTAATTGTTTTAATAATCTTTCATGTTCTCAACGAATTTTTCATTTTACAAGGTTTATTGATTAAGGTAATATTAATAGACAATTGTTTCTTCATTTTCTATTTACATATCATAAATTAGTACTCATATTGGTTGTGGTTCTCTATTTTGACTATTAAAATAAGTTAAGTAAGGTAGCTCGATTTGGGAATAGCTCTATCAGGCTTGGCGAGCTTTCATCGAGCCAAGCGAGCCTAAGGCTCGTCTAGTGAGGAGCCGAACCACAAAAATTTGAGCTCATGCTCGCCTTATATACAGCTCTATTCGTAACTACTATTACCTCCATGTTTGCATCCTATAATATGATTCATCAACGCATGTTACATTTTGGTGGGATCTACTATAAATTTATATTTTTGTTTACTGTTTTCATCTTTTAAATCTATTATCCCTTAATAAATTATCTTCCCAACATTATTTGTTACACATTAGTTTTCTTTCTACACAAACCTTTTAAGTAGTGTTGACAATGAGTCAAGTAACTCTTACTCGTTTGAACACCTGACTTGTGTACTTAGTTCGATAGTTAATAAGTAGGTACGAGCCTAAGGTGATGGTGGTTTGAAAAATTCCACATAGTTTTTGACAAATGCTTCAAATGTTGGACCTCTTGACCTTAATCTAATGCTGAATAGCCACAACACGCTTAAGAATTGCATGTTCTTCAAGATTTACTCCCAACAGTAGTCCAACTTTATATCGCTTATTTACAACAATAACAACAACAAAAAAAACAATAGTCCAACTTGCTTTTTTTAGCATCAAAGTATCCTGCAGATTCAATAGCAGAGCTTTAGATGAGAATATAAGAATTCCTTAATATAAAGAAGTCCTTAATAAAAAGAATTCCCTCACGACTGATAAATTAATAAAAAGAAATCTTAACCAATTAGGACACCTATATATAATGAGTACGATGAGGCACATAAACAAAGCTTGAAGTATGATGATAGGAAAGCTCCCAGAAGATTTAGCCATCGAGATTCTCATACACCTTCCCGTGGAATCAATCGCAAGGTGCAAATCTGTTTGCAAAACATGGCTCGAGTTGTTAACAAGTCCTACTTTCATATTAATACATCTCAATTTTACCAAGGCTTCCAACCCATTACTTGTTATGCAACACATGATTAACGCCTCTGAATCGTGTTATTATGAGTATTTTTTTCATCATAATGATAAACCATTGACCCCATTCTCAACAAATTTAGATATTATCAATCCAAATTTCTTTCTTGGCACACTTGTTGGTACTTGCAATGGAGTCCTCTGCATTAAGGGGTTTTCGTCGATTTTCTTGTGCAACCCTGCTAGTCTGCTACTAATCAAGTCAGAGAAATATATTATTGGCTAATAAACGCCACAACTGAAACCATGACAGGTCTATAGATTTTCGAGACCTAGTGCGAAAATTGGAAATGGGGTCCTCGGCAAATTTTTTTTCGAGGATTCATTTTTATCCATTGAAATGAATATTAAAAATTACACAAAAAATATCTTAACATTATTTGATGCAAAATTGTTACACAAACGGTATCTTCAAATCCATTATCAACTAAAATATATCCCGTTTCATGGTCAAGATTTTCCCAAGTTCTAGGGTTGTGAAAATCAAAATGTGGAAAAGATTCATTATTGTAAGCTAAATTTTCATTATCGCGTTCATTTGGCATAATATGTTTTTATTATCAAGTTCTCTTGGCACTATATTTTGATCACTTGAAACTACATTTTTTCCCTCAAATTTTGATTTAATTGATCACTAGCTATAAGAATACTTTTAGTAAGCAGTAGTTTTGTCCATGGTTCAAAGTTTCTTTTACGAATATAGTTTCGAAATGATAAAATTAAGAAACGTTTCGGAAACATTATGTGCAACGACCCACTCAGGCCACCTGAGGTTAGGCTCGATATCAACGCGGTAACAGAGTCACCACTCGATGGATGACTCGATAAACTTACGTAAAACATAGGAGTAATAATTTTAAATAGTGATCACAAGGCCCTTATACGGGCTTGACTCGGTTAGGACTCGAATTGACCGAACGAGCAAACTACTAACGAGTTTTAAATAAAACGAAAAGAGTTATTAAAGTTATATAATTTATTATTATATTTTAAATTAGAGAATTAACCCATGTTATTACATTATATAAACATTTAAGAAACGATGTAAAAATGTAAAAAGTCAAAATAAATTATACGTATATGTTAAAAAAAATTTGAATAAACATAAATATTACTGTAGTATATATAAGTTTGAACTACTCTAAAAATAAAATAAAATATTTTGAAATCAACGTTATATATGTTAACAAATGATTAAATTTAATGGAAAATATTTACATCATTTAATATTATTTGTAAGAATATTTAAAAGTTAGATCTAAAAACAAATGCACAATTGTAATTATCTAACATGTTAAACGTGTGAGTTATATATTATATATGTATATTGGCAAAAGGTTATGAATAATTATTTTAATCATTAATAAAATCTTTTTAAACAAATACCTTTAGTTCATATATGTCTAATAAAATTGAAAACTTGAACTTATTCTACGAAAAAAATTAATTTCGAAATACAAACATTTAGTTTTCATAATTTCAAAAATGAAAATTTTCGTATGTGTAGGAAATTCTGTAGAAATTTTGGGGCCCAACGGGGGCCTAGTGCGATTGCGCTCCCCCGCCATGGGTAAGGGTCGGCCCTGATTGAAACGCATGGGGGCATGCATTGTCATTGGAACGAGGCTAAATTTGACATTGGTTTCGGCTCCTCCAATGCCCTTGATCTCACAGTGGTGATGATCTACCAGGTAGCGGAGTTGGACAGGAAACATGATACATCTTGTTTATCATTCAAAGCTGATGTATTTAGTTTGAGCTCGAATAGATGGACACCAATTGATTGGTGTCTCGATAATGTTTACGTCTATTCAAACAAGTTTCTCAATGTTTTTATTGCTAATTCGTGCCTCTGGTATGCGAAAGGTAGAGTCAGTAAGGAAGAATTCATTCTCTGCTTTGATATGAACTCCAACAGTTTTACAACAATGGGCATTCCAAAAACAAAATCAGTTGTTCGTGTCGGGGTTTTTAGAGAACACCTCGCGTTTCTATCATGGAAATACACTTAATGTCGAACAACGCTAGATATATGGATGATGAAGGAATATGGGGTTGCTGAATCTTGGATTGAAGTTTATAGACTTGGACCATTCTGGGGATTGCAATATGCAACATCGTTTTGGAAAAACAATCATGCGTTGCTCTTCCAAGAAAGTTTTCTACATATTTCATACAAACTCGACACACATGAAATATTGTTAGGCTAATGGCAAGTAACCCTAGCCCATAAGCCCGCAGTGTTAGAATTAGGTTTAATGTTTACCTATAAATATAGGTATCTCTATAATGTACAAACAAGAATTATTAATAATATATCTCCCTCTATATTTCTACATGGTATCAGAGCCTATCGATTCTTGAGGCCTAAATACACATTTCGCTGCCCTGCCGGTGGGTTTTCTACTATGTAATACTCACCGGCGGGATTTCGTTGATATATTTTTTTTTTTTTTGTTTCTATTTTATTTTTTTACAATATTTGTTGAAAATATTGTTTTATTGAAATTTACTACTATATTCTTGTTGCAAACTCACGGTAATTTACACAAATTACCATGAGTTTGAGGGAGGGGGAGAGATATGATTATCGACAATGGGAGTATCCCATTAAAAGAAAAAAGAAGAAAAATAAATTGATTTATTCTACTTCAAGTTGAAGTGGAAGTTTGAACGAGATATGACATGTTCGAAAATGATGGTGTTCCTGGCAGTTACCGATTGGCGAATTACGCTTGGTCTGGCGAGTCCTATACGCATGGTCTGGCAAGTCCTATACGCAGAGATTTGACAGGTTCGAAAAGGATAACGTTCCTGGCAATTATTAATTGGCGAATTATGCGTAGTCTGGTGCAGTGATCTGACAGGTTCGAAAAAGATGGCGTTCCTGACAGTTATTGATTGACAACATGCGTATTCTGGAGATTCCGATAAGCACTGATCGTGGATCCGGCTTGATCCAAATTATTTTTTTTACACTATTATTTGATGTATTGCAAACTCATGGAAATTCTATAAAATTACCATGAGTTTGAGGGAGGGTGTTAGGCTAATGGCAAGTAACCTAGCCCATAAGCCCGCAGTGTTAAAATTAGGTTTAATGTTTACCTATAAATATAGGTATCTCTATAATGTACAAACAATAATTATTAATAATATATCTCCCTCTATATTTCCACAAATATAGACGCCATTATCGAAGTCCAACAATATAAGTGTAGTTACAAAAGTTGGGGCTTATCACGAATCTCTACTTTCAATCAACTGACAATATATGCAACCCGGAGTGCAGGTTTAGTGTAGAGGTAAAGGGTTTACGAAAAGCCTCATTCACCGACATTGTTTAGTTTTGAAGTAATATATAGTTTTTTTCTTGTTTTTTGTAGCTTAAGATTGTTATAGACATCTCTTTTGTTTGATAACATACAAACAGCTCTCTTTTGAGTAAATTATGGCCACTGAGTACATTATTAGCATACATGTGGTGGAAACGTCCATGAGTGAAGTTACTTGACTCACTACTACAAAATTTTACTTGGGCTGCACTTCAAAATCCACTTAGACTACACCTTTGACTGCAGAGAATAGAGGGATCGACCAAGTGGAGCTCACTTGGACGACACCACACGGGAGTGTTGTCCAAGTGAGCCACTTGGACGACACTACACGAAAGTGTCGTCCAAGTGAAAAAAATTTAAAGTTTTCTTTTTATGAATATTATCATATTTATAATATATATATATTTATTTATTTTTTAAAATTTTTCTATATGTATATATATACTTAGAGATACTTTATTAATTCATATAGTGCTTAAGAACCATATATAAAAATTTAATAATAACTCAAAAATCATATATAGTCAAACAAATTATATTTATATCGATACAATATTTATTATTTGAATACTTATTACAAAAACTACAAATAAAAACTAAAAAACTAAAGTATCTTTTAACTTATAGTAAAATTAGTAACTTTATATTAAAATAATTTAAACACTACAAAATTACATAAAATATTAGGAAAAATTTAACATCTTCTTTTCATCCACATCGATTCTAGCATATCATCAAGAGAACCAGAGAGCAAATACTCATCCCAGCAGAGTACAGAGGTGACACCAGACGAATGCCCCCGCCATAACGTATGCAAACACTACATATTCTGGTAGTCCCACCTGCAATGTCAACAGGAAATCATAGACCACTTAATAATCAACAAATAAATAAAAAATGAACATAAATCACAATTAAACTGATACTAACCTGCAGGCAATAGGTTGCTCTTGAGGGTCAGGAGCTTGAGGTGCTAGAACACATCCAATTGAATCCATCCGGATTGACATACCTATCCCACTCATTGCCTACAAATCCAACAGTCGACACAAGAATGACAACATTAACCAAATGAACTATATGACAACCATCAAGTCAAATCCATCATAAGCAGAAATACATTCGGATAAGAAACAATACCTCCATAATAGTACGTTTGAGAAGGATATCCGTTAGTGCTATAAAAGACTTTTGGATCTATAAATGGACTAACAGATCTATCGACTTAATTCATCAGCCCGTTCACCCTTGTATCAACCGGGGCATATTGAACCTGAGCAGTCTATAATAAAATTCGTAAATAATTTTCTTCCCAAGGTTCTCAAATCCTATTTACCAGTCTGAATCAAAACAAAACTCAAATAAATATAGATTAACAGTACCTTGTTCTCAAGGTCAGGTGCCTGAGATGAATTCTTTGGGGAGTCTAGGGTCACTTTCTGCATCAACTTTGATGCTTCTGTAACAAGGTTCAAATATTAGTAGAAACAAACCAATGTTTAAAAATAACTTCAAAAATTAACTCAAAAGAACTACTACTCGCATAGCTATCAAGAAAAACAACTACTATGAATTCAAAATCCATCCATAAGCAAGAATCGGGAAAGCAAAGAGCTCAATAGTCAAAATCTTCTCAATATCTAAACTAAAACTGGATTTGTTAAATTATTCTAAAAACAATGAGTAGCAAGTTTAAATATTTATCTTAAATCTAACTTTATCTATGCCACACAAAACCAATAATATGCAAAAGATTAAAAACAACAATCCCTTGTTGCAAACTAACTTTACAATAAACCCCAAAACTAATAATCGCATATCAATCAATATAAAATCTACAAATTCAAATCCACTAGTGACCAAACACCAAGAGAGTAAAGTACCCAATACCCAAAACCTTCTTAACATCCATATCAAAACTCAACATCTCAAATCATTAAAATAACTTCATCTTTATCTAAAATCTGATTAAGTCCATACTACCTATGCCCCAAAAGATACAAATTACTACTAAAAAAAAATCAAATTAGACAAAAACACAAAATGTAACAAAACTACAACTACATAAATCACATATCAACAAAGAACAATATCCTCTACAAATTCAAAGTCCACTAAGAACCAAAAAAAAAAAAGTAGAAAACACAATACCTATAACCGTCTCAACATCTCAAATTATTCCAAAAATATCATAAAGTTCATATCTTTATCTCAAATCTAATTCAATCCACGCTACCGAACACCCAAAAAAATTACAAATTACAACTTAAAAAATATTAAAGTTCACAAAATCACAAAATAAAACAAACCCAGCACTTTTTAACCAAACTAATTCACACTACACCAAAAGTAAATCAAGGAAGTACAGAAAATCATACGATCTGATGACAAAGAGGCGGCGTTTGATATGATACTAAAGGCGGTGAAGCTTCCTTATGAATTTATCTGAATGTTGAATATATAGATCTTTGAAAGAATTGCATCTTAGACGATATCTGTGTGGTTTCATTTTCTATTAACATCTTAGACGACACCTCCGTGTGGTGTCGTCCAAGTGCTTTAAATTTTTTTTTTAAATAACTTGGACGACACTCCCGTGTGGTGTCGTCCAAGTGAAAAATGTTTTTTTTTTTAATTTTAAAATCACTTAGACGACACCAATAGGTGTCGGCCAAGTGTTTACTTGGACGACACCACGCGGGAGTGTCGTCCAAGTGTCACTTGGACAACCCCTTTCCTCAAGTGTAATTCAAGTGGGTGTTGTCCAAGTGACATTTTATAGTTGTGACTGTGGCTATTGCAGATACATTTCCATAGCATAATTACTCGCATGCAACCACTAGTAGTAAGATATGGCAAGGTGATAGCTACATCATTGCTATCTTGTTCGAAGCGTAAGATAACCAAGCACGAGTATGTAACCTCCAGCGTCCTCACATGCTCCTGATATTGAGTTACCATCTGCTTCAACTGTTGGACCTCTCGCAACTTATCATCGAATTCCTTCTCCCTCTCATGCTGGATAGCGACAGCACGCTTAAGAGCTATATTTTCGCGAAGATTTACTCCAAGATGTTCTTTTAGCTGATTCAGTAGCAAAGCATTAGATAAGACGGTAAAATACATCACTTCAAACTATAGCAGACAGTCTTCAATCTCAGCCGCCTAATCAAAATAAAACAATAATCCAAACCTAATTCAAACACGATCAAATTAATAAATATAAATCTTGTAAGGTAATAAAAAGAAATCTTTAATGGAGTAGGATACCTAAGAAATCCTTAACCGATTAGAATACCTCTAACCCAAAGGCCAAAGCTCACTATATATGTAATGATTATATAAAAAGAAGAAAAAACCTTTTGTGAAGTATGATTATGGAAAAGCTCCCGGAAGATTTAGAAATTGAGATTCTTATACGTCTCCCTGTGAAATCACTCACAAGGTACAAATCTGTTTGCAGAAGATGGCTGAATTTGTTAAAAAGTCCTAATTTCATAATCATGCATCTCAATTTCACCAAGGCTTCCAAACCATCACTCGTCATTTAACACATGCTTAACCACTGTGATCAACTGTATTCTTTTCATCGTAATGATAAACAATTGACCTGTGAAATTGATCGAATCAAATGATAATAATGATTAATTAAAGAAAAACGATTGCAAAGGTTGAAGAAATAAGAACCCTAATCAAACAGTAGAGAACATTTTGAGAAGAAGACAAGTTTATCCATTTCAGAATTCTGTGTTATGAAATATTCCATCTGACCCTCTCCTCTATATATACGTGTATGCTCACACCACAATTAATACGAGCCACACGATGTAATCTAATATCAGCCATTGGATCACTCAGACCGTTATTTCCGTAACAAACCACGTGACTGGGCTTTCGAACCCTCTTAGGCACGTTTATTTATTTTGGACATATGCAGGTCAGACAGCTCACTCAATAAGACAGAATTAATAAGACAACATTAATTCTGATACCCTCCCCTCAAGATGAAGCACATGTTGCAAAGCTCATATTGGACAAGAGACCATGGAACTGAATTGCTGATAAAGCCTTTGTAAAGACATCTACCAGTTGGTCCTTTGTTGGTCCTTTGTTGGAATATGCATTGGCTTGATGAATTGCAGTTTGTATTGATCTTGAACCACATGGCAATCTAGCTCGATGTGTTTGGTTCTTTCATGGAACACTGGGTTTTCTGTTGTGTGAATTGCAGCCTGATTGTCACACCATAAAGGAATAGGCTTCTGAACAGGGACATTGAAATCAGACAACAGATAAGTAATCCAAAGCAGTTCACATACTCCTGCTGCCATAGCTCTGTATTCTGATTCAGCATATGATCTTGACACAGTGTTTTGCTTCTTAGATTTCCAAGAAATGAGTGAATTACCAAGCATTACTGCATATCCAGTTATGGATCTTCTGGTGACCTTACATCTTGCCCAATCTGCATCAGTGTATGCTTGAAGGTGCAATGAATTGGAACATGAATAGAATAATCCATGCTGTGCAGTTCCTTTGAGATACTTAACAATGTGAAGTGCCCCTTGCATTTGATTAACAGTGGGATTCTTCATGAATTCACTTAAATGATGTACAGCATGTGTCACATCTGGCCTGGTAAAATCTAAGTAGAGCAATCTTCCAATGAGTCTTCTGTAAACACTGGGATCTTGTAGCAGAGGAGAATTGACATCATATGGTTCCCAATCTGTTTGCAGAGGAGTTGCAGCTGCTTTACAATTCTCCATTTTGAGATCAATCAATATGTCATGTATGTATTCTGATTGTGGCAAATACAATCCATTTGTGGATCTGGCAAGTTGAATCCCAAGGAAGAATCTTGCTGATCCCATGTCCTTTATAGTAAATTCTTGATGCAAGAATATCTTGACTTTATCCAGCTCCTTTTCATTGCTGCCAGCAAGCAATATGTCATTCACATAGACCAATAACACCATAAAACTTCCATTATTGTTGAATATAAACAGGCAAGGATCATAACTTGATTGCCTGAATCCATACTTGGTGATCTTGGATGTAAATTCCATGTTCCATTGCCTAGATGCCTGTTTTAGGCCATATAGTGATTTGATCAGTTTACACACCTTTTCTTCTCCCACAGGGTATCCATCAGGTGGCAGCATATACACTTCTTCATCTAATTTTTCATGCAGAAATGCATTGTTGACATCAAGCTGGTGGAGATGCCATTGATGTTTTGCAGTTAAAGCAAGTAGCAGCCTGACAGTACCTACTTTTGCTACTGGTGAGAAGCTTTCATAGTAATCCACTCCTTCCACTTGGTTGTAGCCTTTTGCTACAAGTCTGGCCTTATACTTGTCAAGTGTTCCATCAGCTTTACACTTGACTTTGTATACCCACCTACATCCAATGGGAGTCTTTCCTACTGGAAGATTAACAACCTGCCATGTGTTGTTAGTTTCAAGAGCATTGAGCTCCTTTTGCATAACATTTATCCACTCAGTATTTGTGCAAGCTTGCTTATAATTATGTGGCTCAGGTATCTTAGTGATGTTGGCAACAAAGGACACATAAGCAGGATTAAAGACAGGAAAATAGTCATCTGTGATAGCAGTAGCAACATAATCATTAAGCCAGCTAGGTGGCTTCCTTATTCTGTTCACAACTCTGGAAGGAACAGGAGTGGAGTTGTGATCAGTAATAGGATGATCAATAATGTTAGAGTCAATATTATTATTACTATCAATGTCAGCAGAAATATCAATGTCATTGTTTATTTCATTAAGATCATCTACTTCAATCTCTGTACTTTCCTCAGCTGGATTCTCCAAGATTGTGGGAACAATAGTACTGGAATCATGGTTAGGTAGAATATTAGGCAAGTGATGATTGATGGGAACAAGAGGTAAGACATTAGAGTTATGTTCTATAGGATAGAAATTGGGAGACCTATAGGGAAAAACATCTTCATGGAAGAGCACATCCCTAGAAATAACAACAGTTTTGGTGTGCAGATCATATAGTTTATATCCTTTTTGATTGGAGGGATATCCTATGAAGATAGCTGGATGGGATCTTGGCTGGAATTTAGTTTTGTGAGGTTGGTTACAAGTGTGAAAGGATAGGCACCAAAAACTTTGAAATTGCTGTAGTCTGGTAGCTCAGAATGAAGCATTTCAAAGGGGGATTTACATGCCAAGACAACACTAGGTAATCTATTTATGACATATGTAGCTGTCAGAATAGAATCTCCCCAGAATTGTGAGGACAATCCAGATTGATACATGAAAGCTCTGGCAATTTGCAATAGCTGCTGGTGTTTTCTTTACACTCTCCCATTTTGTTGGGGAGTGTAGGGACATATTTTTTGATGAATTATTCCTAGATCAGTAAGCATGGAAGTGAATTCAATGGAAGTAAATTCTCCTCCATTGTCAGTTCTAAACATTTTGATCCTTTTATTATACTGGGTGCTAATCATCTTTTGGAAGGTTTTAACAGTATTAGCAACTTGATCCTTGGACTTTATCATAAGAGTCCAAGTGCTTCTACTATAATCCTCTACTAATGTGATAACATATTTGGATCCAAACCTATTAGGTGTGTTATAGGGTCCCCACACATCAAGATGAACCAGCTGAAAAATTTCAGTAGATTTAGACTGACTAGTATTAAAGCTCAGCCTCTGCTGTTTGGAAATAGGACAAACTAAGCAATCATTAATACTAGAACAATAGTAATGCAAGTGTTTCATAACATTAATGGAACAGTGTCCAAGCCTGAAGTGCCAAAGTGACTCATCTTTGATAATTTTGTTTACATTGTTCAAGACAGGCTTGTCAACAGCAGATAAAACAAGAAAAAGACTAGAATAATAGGAAATGACAGAAGGCAGGAAAGACTCTAAGTTCAACAAATAGAGTCCTCCTTTCTCCTTACCAACAGCAAGAATTCTTTTGGATTTAGTATCATGCATTACACAGAAAGCATTTAAAAAAACAATGTGAATGCCAGCAGTTTTCACAATTTTACTCACAGATAACAAATTGTACTTGAATGAAGGCAAATACAAACATTCAAGCAGTGAAATGCCATTTTTAAAATCTACTATACCAGCAGCTCTAACATGTTTAAAAGAGTTATCAGGCAATTTCACTTTAATAGAAGGTATATTATGTTTAATAGATTTGAACAATTTAGGATCACCACATATGTGCACAGAGGCACCACTATCAATGATCCATGAGTCAATCATACTTTCAGCAGTGTTAGCACAATTATTGAGTGAACAATTACCTGCAAAGTCTTCAAACCCTGCAAAATTGATACTCTCTTCTTGTCCTCCTGCTTGCATTGGATCTTGATCATTGAAGTCCAGTGGTGTGTTCAAGCTCACTCCTGCACATGTGTGCACATTGTTTGCGCTGTTTCTTCCAGCTTTTCCAACTACAATCCCAGTCCCTGGCTTCATCCCTGGCCACCATTCAGGAAAGCCTATGATCTTAAAACAACCAGTTTTAAGATGTCCTGTCTTCCCACAGTATTCACACCTTAAATGTGATTTATCCTCTTTTCTTTTCACCAGTGCCTTATTCATGTTTCCTTGTCTTTGATCTGCATATGCCACAACATTAGATTGACTCTAATTTTTACTTCCCATTTGCATTTTAGCCTGCATGACTGAGTTTTCATTTAAGTCAATGCTTGTACCATGAACCAATCTTCTCTTTTCAATTTCACCCACCATGGAATATGCTTTTGTCACTGTAGGCAGAGGTTCCATAATCAGTATCTGATTCCTAATCGAGTCCAATTCTTCTCCTAAACCCATGAGAAATTGCATCATTTTCTCATCAGGAGCAGGTTTAGTAGGTGCCAGAATATTCAGCTCATCCCACAATCTTTTGATTCGATTGTAACATACTGCAACCGAATCATTTCCTTGTTTAGTGATATAAACATCTCTTTTGAGTTCATACACCCTGTGTCCATTGCTTCCAGAGTACTGTTCACGTATTTCTTCCCACAAAGTTTTTGCATCATCAACAAAAACAAACCCACTATTTATTTCCTTTGACAGTGCATTTTTTATCCATGAGGTTAAGGTGGAATTCACTTCCTCCATTGACAATACTTGGAATCAGATTCCAGAGGTATCTCGACTCTCCATTGAGGAAGCAAAATTTATCTCTTGCCTCCATAGCATTCTTCATAGACCTACTCCAGCTCATGTAGTTGGACTCGGTTAGCAAGTCTGTGACTAACACCAAGCTTGAATGATCCGAACAATGCAGATACAACGGATCATCAGTTAGGATTAGATTCATTTTTTGTGATGTTCAACTATTTCCTTCATCATCCGACATTTTGAGCTTTAAGTAACTTTGTTTGATTCGATTAATCGCTCTGATACCATGTGAAATTGATCGAATCAAATGATAATAATGATTAATTAAAGAAAAACGATTGCAAAGGTTGAAGAAATAAGAACCCTAATCAAACAGTAGAGAACATTTTGGGAAGAAGACAAGTTTATCCATTTCAGAATTCTGTGTTATGAAATATTCCATCTGACCCTCTCCTCTATATACACTTGTATGCTCACACCACAATTAATACGAGCCACACGATGTAATCTAATATCAGCCATTGGATCACTCAGACCGTTATTTCCGTAACAAACCACGTGACTGGGCTTTCGAACCCTCTTAGCCACGTTTATTTATTTTGGACATATGCAGGTCAGACAGCTCACTCAATAAGACAGAATTAATAAGACAACATTAATTCTGATATGACCCCCATTCACAATAAATCTAGGATTTACCAATCTAGGTTCTGCCAATGGTGACTTCTTTAGTGGCCCACTCGTAGGTACTTGCAACGGAATCCTCTGCACTGTACGAAATTTTTCAATTTTCTTGTTCAATCCTGCTACTAAATATGTCAAAGAAATAGATTGGAGACACTCTCAAAGGTGTATGGACTTATATGGCACACCTAAGGTTGGCATTGGTTTCAGCTCTTCAAATATCCTTGATCTCAAAGTGGTCGTGATTTACCATTACTTGGAGGGCGACTCTTTGTCTATCTCTTATTCAGTCAAAGCTTATCTATATACTTTGAGCTCTAATAGATGGACACCGATTCATTGGTCTTTTGGTAAAATCATCATCCATCCAAACGAGTTTGTGAATATGTTTATTGCTAATTCATGCCACTGGTACGCCAACGATGAAGGAGGAAATGAGGATAGATTCATTCTTAGCTTTGATATGAACTCTAACAGTTTTAGAAGAATGGGTATTCCACAAGATTGTGTTAGTACAATACCGATGTTTTCTATTGGGGTTTTCAAGGAGACGCTCGCTTTTCTATCATGGAGAATATCGATAGATATTTGGGTGATGAAGGAATATGGGGTTGTTGAATCGTGGGCTAAACTGTTTACGCTTAGACCAATTTCGGAATTGCAATATCCGACAGCGTTTTGGAGGAACGACCATGCTTTGCTCTTGCAAGCAAAGCGTCGATCTATTTCATACAATCTTGACATAGATGACATAGAGCTGAAGTTGGAGCGTAATCTAAAAAGTGTAGAAACAAAAGTTGGAGTTTTTTCTTAGGAGATAACAGAATTCTGTTATCAGGGAGATAACACACATGGTGGGATTCCAAAGGGGGGGGGGTTTCGAATTGGATTATGAAAACTGATTAATTGGTCTTGTCCATGATTTTCGGCTGAATTAAATACAGCGATCATTAAGGGCGCGTGTGATTTTTTGGGAAGGGGGGAAATGAATTTTGGATTGTACTAATTTGTAGTAAAAGACAATTATAGCCTTTGTTATTTAGGAGATAACACTATAAAGTATTATCTCCTAAGTCAAACTCGGTTTAATGTGCACTATGTACTTCTAATCATTTCAATGTGCCCCCTAAGATCTCTTCATGCGCGACTTTTTCATTTAATCATATAAAATGACTATTTCACCTTTATTAATATTCGAAAGTATAGGGAGCAACATTAAAATATTTTATATAATTAATATTAATTAGGCTTATTTTCGTTTTGCACCTTGAATGATGACAAAAATTTCAATGTGCACCCTAATACTATTCTAAGCTTCAAATTGTACCCTATACTACGATTTGTTTCATATTGCCCCCTCCAACGTCATATTTAGATGGAACTTGGTTTCAGAAAAAGTGTAAATTTGAATTATCACATATATTAAATTTTTGGGACACTTCTTACAAATAATAAATTTATAAATTAAAAATTAATCCCACCCCTCAAGGTGAGTGGTCATGGTGGTTCTCAAAACTAGGTGGTGGCTGGTCATGGTGGTGCTCAAGCTGAGGCTCCGGTTAATGTGAAACAATGTGACGAGAACTGTGGTGATTCATGTGATAACGCAAGAATTTACATCATCAATTTGCCTCGAGATGTTACGGTTGAAGAATTCAATAACATTTTGGGAACATTGGACAAGTAATAATGCAAATTTACTTGTGTGCTTTATTAGATTAATTTTTTGGCATACAAGAGCTTTGAGTAGATTAATTTACACTCAATTTCTATGAACATAAACTTTTGTTGTTCCGTCTACATTTATTGTTCCTTTTGATAAATGAATCCAATAAGAGAACAGTGGATATTCTATTTGGTTTTAGCATTAAAATTATCTTCCTATGCCTGTTATACCATTTCAATGGCCTTACAAGTTCCACTGTTCAATTTGGTTGCAAGGATTACACAGGCTATGAAATCAAGGCCAGATGATTTTTAAGGCCAGGCAAAAGTTAACCCCACTCTTTTTATCTTCTTCATCGAACCCTCCTCCTCCTTTCTAGGTGGGTGGTCATAGTGGTTCGATGAAATCAATGTTTTGAGAACCACCATGACCACCCATCTAGAGGGGAGGGGGTTTGATGAAGAAGATGAAGGGGCGGAGTTCATATTTAATTTATAAGTTTAATTATTTATAAAAAGTACCCAAAGTTTAATATATATGATAATTCGAATTTAGTCTTCTTGCAAAATGAAATTTTATCTAAATCTAAAATTTGATGGGGCAAAATGAGATAAACTGGTATAGGGTGTAATTTGAGGCTTAGGATAGTATTAGGGTGCACTTTAAACTTTCATCATAGTTTAGGGTGCAAAATAAAAATAAGTCTATTAATTATGTAAAATATTTTAATGTTGTCCCCATACTTTCGAATAGTAATAAGGGTGAAATAATCATTTTACCTAATTAAATGAAAAAATATGTGCTTGAGGAGGCCCTAGGGCATATTGAAACGATTAGAAGTACAGGGGTACATTGAAACTAGTATAGGAGGCAAAATGCTAATTAACCTTTGTAATACTCTTTAATCGCTATATTTAGTACTCCCTCCATCCCTCTCTAGTTGACGTTCTTGCACCTTTTTTGTCATAAAATAATTGTCGCTTTAATATTGAAAATTATACATTTTCATCCGTAATAAACTTTTTAATTACTTTGTCTCTTGAAATTAATAACCAACCAATAATATAGATCCAAATAATTATATTTCTATATTTTCAATATATTTTGTTAATCTATCACTCAAAAGAGTATGTCGTGTGAGGCATAGGGCTTATTGATCCTCCCATCTTCTCGGGAATTTATTGTATTTGTGGTACTCCTTTGGTTTGTTTCGGTTTACTCAATATACATCGTTAATTGTAAAAAAGAAAAAGAAAAAGAGTATGTCGCGACAGTCGCGTGAGTGACATATGAGTTATTTTCTAGACATTTTATGAAATAATATATTTTTAAAATTTTCATGTTTGAAAAACATAGACAAAAAAATGTGCCAACACTGCTAACCAAAAAAAAAATATATGATCTCCCAAAATTGCTCCTCGGAAAAAAAGTCAAAACTGGTGATCAACTTAATTTTTTTCAAACATAGATAATCAACTAAACCATTTTAAAACCCACGTGATTGCCAAACCCTTTAATATTCACAAACATTTACGCTCACATTTTGAAAGAGCAACATCAAAACTCTGAAACAAATACTCCCTCCATCCCTAATTGATAGGGACATATTGACTTTTTTGGTCAAAATTTGTAAATTTTGACCATTAATTTTTAATAATTAATACAAAATAATATAATCATATGAGATGTTGTTAGATTCGTCTCGATGTACATTTTTAAAACATATACTCCTTATAATTTTTTCATTAACAGAATAAAAGATATTTATATTTTAAGTACTGTGAAAAAGTAAATGTCCCTATCATTTAGGGATGGAGGGAGTAATTGTTTTATAAATGGCGGACGTATACTTTAGCTGTGTTACCATTTTTGTTTGTTAGAATCTTCCTCTCCAAATGATAGAACGTTATGAGATTGCTGAAACAATTGCAATGATACATCATATAAGTACCAAGTCTTGAAACAAATGACCAGCAAGGGTAAAACACGAAAGACAGTACGGTGGACAAACTAGCCATATATTGTTTTTTTCTTGTTTTTTTGTTGCTTAAGATTGTACTAAACATCTCTTTTGTTTGATAACACATACAAACAGCTTTTCTTATAAGTAAACTATGGCCATTGTGTATATCATTAGCATACATCTGGCGGGAAACGTCCATGAGTGAAGTTGCTTTGCTGTGGCTGCTGCAGATACATTTGCATGGCATAATTACTCACCTGCAACCACAATATCGAGCTTAGACAAAGCTTACTAAGAGATATTACAATTTACACAAGCAGAAACAAGCGATAGGTTCATCATTGCTAGATTGTTCGAAGTATAAAATAGCCAAGTACGAGTATCTAACCTCTAGCGTCCTCACTTGCTCCTGATATTGAGTTACCATCTGCTTCAAATGCTGGACCTCTCGAACCTTATCGTCAAACTCCTTCTGCCGCTCATGTTGGATAGCAACAGCACGTTTAAGAATTGTATTCTCGCAAAGATTTACTCCAAGTTGCTCTTTTAGCATCAAATTATCCTGCACATTAAGACATATAATAAAGGTTACTTGGATTTACAAACTATGAGAAACATGTACTGGTTCAAACAACAAAAGATTATGATCCAGTACGAAGCTTAAAGTACAAAAAATACGGTATGGACACATCATTGATGCCAATCAACCTTCAGAAGCAAATTTTGATCTGTTCCAGACACGGTATGCGCATGGATAGCTTTTTCAAATTTCTGCAGCACATTGGCTGCACGTGCTTTGGCATCATCAATACTCGTGGCATTGCTCATTTCTGAAAGGACCAAATCTACCCATTCCTCGCCATTACCAGGGATGCTCTCATGGACAGTAGAGACCTCAGAAGGAATAGCTTCATCTACAATGAATAATAGACATATAAGCTTCTGTTACTACTCTGGGATAGCTCAGAGAGGATAAAAAACGGGATACAACTTATATATACCCAGTGTCACCTTTGTGATTAAATAAGTAAAGTCTGAGTATCAAGATTACGGCAAACAGGCTTATATAAGAGCATGCCTCATTCCAGCATCCATCAACCACAAAAGTCAAAAGTTATAAAGTGTACCATTTACAGCAACAGGATTCAGTTCCACAGCAGAGTCCACCTCTTTATGCTCAAGACCGAGCTTGTACATCATGGCAATAGCAGCTTCTAGATCATTGCCGCATTGAGCTGCCACATTTTCAAGAACCTAACACATGACACACCACATTAAAATTAGTCATTTACATGCCTATGAGTGTGCATGGTTTATCTATCTAAAATAATGCGAGTCTTGGTCTCCTATAATATTCTAGATTGGATACATGAGATGCTTCATCGCTAAAGAAACGAACAAATAGGTCAAGCAAAATAAACACCTTTTGAAGATATCAACAGCCAATACAATTACCAAAACAAAACCTAGTAGAAAATTACTGTCAATATAGTTCAGAGATACTCTGCAGTCTGCACACTACCAATTTTCTTGAATAATTCCCAGGAACAGGCCAAATCAATCTGATCGAACATGGCCTCTTTGCATGAATAATAACAAGCAAGATGACTGATAAAAATGACATATTTACACTCTGTACAGTTTCCTTTCTCCAATTTCAGAGTATAAAATTACATCACTTCAAAAGAAAATGCAAAAGGCATGCCATCAAGAATATGAAGAAATTTTTTTATTACTTTTGTTATACTAGAGTTTAAACAACAAACGTAACAACATAAAACTCAAAAAAAAATGTATGAAACTAAGGAATCTACCATTTTAACAATAAAACCTTAAACATATTCCTACCACCTCCATCTGTTAAGGATTGCCTCGCTCCAAAAATTAACAAACCTTGGTGGCCATAATTGACACACAACTTAGATTTGAATCAAAATTTCCATATTAATAGTAGAATATGTATAAAATGAAATCTTTGATATATTTTTCAATATAATACAAACACAACGAAGAATGTTTAAAATTCAAAACTAGACAATCTTTTGGAGACCAATCCGAAACAAACTAAAAAACATAAATCAGCAAACAAAAACAAATCCAATGAACAATTACATATAAATAAATATAAAAGATTCAATCGATAGTATACCTCGGAAGTCATGAGAGGAAAGCGTTTCCGAAGCTGATCAACAACAGACTCCGATTGAGGCGGTGGCGATCGAATCGGGGAGGTAGAAGAAAGGCGGCGAAACCTCTTAGAGGCAGGAGACAAGGATGCAGAGCCCGGAGATTGATCGTCTACGTACAATCTCTTCCCACAAACCATAGCAGACATTGTCCAACCTTAGCCGCCTAATCAAATCCAAACAACAATCCAACCCAAGCGAAAGGTGATCAAATTAGGGTTTTATAATCTAAATAGATAAATATTTATTGGATTGATGAAGGCTTGAACTCAATTGGAGTTCGATTTGGGGATTAGGGTTTTGAAATTGGGTCTTAGCTTTTCGTGTAGGGGAAAAAAGGTTAGCTTTATCTTGTTGGTTTGGGTTTTGATTTATTGAAGCGGTGTATTTATAAGAGGGGTGGAGCGGTGGAGGTGGAGCGTTACTCACCAAAATTAGCTACTCCTTCGATTGCTATTTTTGTACCATATAATTACTCCCTTCCCAAATAAGTATTACTCTCTCCGTTTCTTTTTATTTGATTGTTTAGAGCTTTTTTTTTGTTTCAAAATATTTGATTGTTTACAATTTCAATGCACCTTTTTACAACTCCAATGCATCTTTTTAGAACTCCAATGCACCTTTTTACAATTCTAATGCACCTTTTTACAATCCCAATGTAATTTTTCACAATATCTTAATAAAGTCCTTTTTCCCCAAACAATCAAATAAAAAGAAACGGAGGGAGTATCATATTTTCAATTATAATATCATTAATATTAAATTTAAGGGTTTTTGGCCTGGGACATCCCCTACTTTTTACCTAAGTCACCAATTGATCACTCATTTTTCAAAGTGTACTGGTTAATCAATCACTTTTTAAAAAGTGTATTTTTTTGTCAGTCGATCACTTTTTCGGGTGGTCAACTGCCGGTTAACTCACGTGGCACTCATGTGCGCCTTTAGTAAGGTTATTATAGTCTTTTCAAGTCGAATTTGGCCCAAAATTTTCAATTAATTACGAATTTGGCCCAAATTTTATGGTTAATTATAATTTAACCCCAAAATTAATTGAAAATTTTGGTCAATTAATTGAAATTTTTGGGGTCAAATTGTAATTAACCATAAAATTGGGAAAGAATACCTAATTAATTGAAAATTTTGGGCCAAATTCGACTTGGAAAGACTAAAATAACCTTAGTAAAGGCGCACATGGGTGCCATGTGAGTTGACAGGCAGTTGACCACCCGGAAAAGTGGTCGACTGACCAAAAGAGACATTTTTTAAAAAAGCGAGTGATCAATCAGGACACTCTGAAAAGTGAGTGATCAACTGGTGACATCAGTAAAAATTATGTGATGTCCCCGGCCATAAACCCTAAATTTAAACTTATATAAGTTCAGTGTGATATATATATATATAATATATATATATATATATATTATAATAATTAAAGTATTATGAATTAATTTTACTAGTTTTAGTAATTTTAATCAAAATTAAAGTCTAGGTGTCAATAACTCTAAAGATTGTTATTATTTAAGAGAAAAAATTCTTAAACAATTTTCTTTTTATATATAATAAACTAAATGTTCATATAGTTGTTCGTCGTTATGGTTACATTATTATTGAGACTAAAAATTCAAAACATTTATAATTTTGGAAGGATTTTAGAAAATGAAATAAGTGGTAAATTGTGAAAACATTCAATGTTAGTCCAATACCACATGATAAATTAACTGTATAATTTTTTAAGTATGAAGAAGTGTTATTCAAACGAATTTATTAAAAGAAGAAAATGATGCAATTGTTGATATTTACAATCATAAGAAATATTATTTGAATATCTATTTTTGTTGGTAAAGAAAACCAATCTAAATTTCATTTAAATTTATAGATTCTATAAAGATACTTTGTTAATTGAATTTTTCTTGTTATAATTGATTATGATATGAGTTTTAAGAAATGAAGCTATTATTGAGTTAAATGAATAGTCTAATGAAAAATGTTGGGTTATAAACTCACATCATCGTTAATTTACAAAAAGAAAAAAGAAAGTAAAATGAAGCTATTGTGATGACTATATTAGTCAAGCACAAACCTAATGGGCTAAATTATTTATGGGCCTCTAAACTTTGATGAAATAGTTGCTTTTCCTCTAAAGCTTTAAAATATGTAAGTTTGTCTTAGAACTATTATAACAGTGAATTTTGAGGATTTTGTCACTGTTGAGTTTAAAGTTTACGTATTCTAAATTTAATAAAGGGAACAGATATTAGAGTTTCAGGTCATCTTATATTAACAAAATATATTGGGGTCACTTTAAAATAAATAAAAATAGTATAGAAAAAAGAACCCTCCCCAACGCCTAACCCCAATAACAATCGCTCACCTCACCCCCTTAACCCAATTTCTTCGTCAACCACGGTCACCCCCCCCCCCCCCCGCCCCGATGTATTAATTGAGTTCAGAAGCATTCAGAATCATAACAAGGCTTTCACTTTCAGTAACATTGTTTTGTTCAGCTCCCGAAACCCCTTAGCATATAACGGTCCTGATTTTTCATTGCGAGACATCATTTTCACCCACCAGTGCATCTGTATCTTCGTGGACAAAAACTCTACGAGAAACATCAATTCAAAATCATTTTCACTCACCAATATTAAATGGTTATGTCTGAGGAGGAACAAAGTTTCTGGAATAAGGAGGCTGTTTCTTGGTTATGGCATGGGAAAATTTGTTGTGGTCTATGGTCGCAGTTGAGCTGCAGTGGCTAGTGATCGGAACTAAGTTTAAAGGAGGGGGTTGGGGTGTGTAGAGAAGGAAAGTTTTTTTTTTAATTTATTGAGACTTGTAATCTCTGCACAGTTCAACCTGTGCAATTTCGTTCAGATAGTATTTCATAAATTTTTATAACTATATTCGCCTAAATATGACATCATAAAATAATAAAAATTAAATGGTATATCTAAACATATTAATTAGAAAAAAATACTCTTCATTGTTAACTATTTGACATTTAAATATATGAACATTGCTTGAGTTACAAACGTATAATAATCAGCTGATGAATACAACATTAATTCTATGAATGGTGACAAAGTCAAAATATATACAACTAAGTTAAAACACTCAAGCAAAACATATTCGCAACTATTAACAAGTTAACAATAAAATGGATCAATAATAAAGGGTAGTTATTTTTTAAATATTTATCTTAGATAGGTGGCAAACATATATGATGCCACATGGATAGTCTAGAAGATCTCCTAGGCTTCACCAAATAAAGACTTCCCACATTATAGTATAGAATAGATAGAATAGATAACTAAAATGCCCATATACAAAACCTAAAAATTGAAAAAACAGAGTCAATTTTTGTCAAAATATCACGTGAGTTGCTCGTTTCTTACACAATACCAAACGTGGATGATAAAAAACTACTAAAGTTGAATCATAATGATCAAACGCAGAATTCTCACAAACGTGAGTGGATCGATGGTGTCATTTACCCAATTTTAATGTATAATGATTCCATAACAAAATTATAGTGACACATTTATGAATCCACAATGTGCATTTGACTAATGAATGTGCTTGTGCTTCCTAAAAAATAATCCACCCCATAATATTCATTACTTAATCAAATTTGTTCGATAGAGATATCTAAAAAGATATGTTCTTTTATTATCTATTTATTCAAATCAATTTCTTAGTCTATTTTGATATTCTTTCTAGATTTTGTGATGCCTTTCTCTTAACATTGATTTATCCTAAATTAAGTTGGTTTATCCCAAATTAAATTGATTTATTAACGGTTTTACATTTTATCTACACCATATATAATATGGGAAGAGGGAATTAGTTATTTTATTTGAAGCCCCATGATCTATCTGACCAATCAGAAAATGACATTTGTAGATATTAAAAATAACCTCCATTTGGTATTTTAATTATTCATCATGTAATTTAACTAATTGTATATTTTTATATTTATTATTGCATTTAAATTTCTTCAATTTCAATTACAATTTTTTTGATATTTTATCATATATGTTACAAGATTTTAATAATAACAAATAAATTATACAAAAATATAATGATGAATTTATAATGAATTTCCACATGCTGGAATGTGTACAAACGGGTACTTTAAAATAAAATGACTCATAGTTAATTCCGCCCACCAAGCTGCCACTATATAACAAACCATCCTCACAAAAACTCCATT
Organism: Echium plantagineum; assembly: GCA_003412495.2. Taxonomy (NCBI): domain Eukaryota; kingdom Viridiplantae; phylum Streptophyta; class Magnoliopsida; order Boraginales; family Boraginaceae; genus Echium; species Echium plantagineum. The sequence goes on from CM016564.1 coordinate 30,078,194, forward strand.
GCTATTCTCCTACAACCTCGACCATCACGAAAAAAATGAACGGAGACCAAGACACGCACCACCTCTCTCCATCTTCAGACAACCTCACTAGCAGACAACGCCAAAAACCACAAACCAACGGATTCCCAGTCAACCAATTTCAAGAAAACCATTCTCCACCTACTTGTAGAAAAAATGGTGCATTGTTCACAAAATGGAGAGGTGAGGATGTGTTGGGTGTGATCAAGAACCACCCATTACCGTGTGTCTTGGCTGCTTGTGTGTTGTTCTTCATGGGTGTGGAGTATACATTGCTTATGGTGCCTTCTTCGTCGCCCCCTTTTGATATTGGATTTATTGCTACTCAGAATCTTAATCTTTTCCTTGCTTCTAGACCATTTCTCAACAATGTCTTGGCTGGTCTCAATACGGTACATTTGTTTATGTCAGAATAGTTTATTTACATGTTATGTATGCAAAATTTACTGAATTTATGGGGGTTTTTTTTTTTTAATTTTTATGTTTTTAGATGATGGGTGTTTGTTCTGTGATGATAAAGTTTGGACCTTTGGAAAAATTTCAGCTTTAATTTTTTTTGAGTGAAGTCAGCTTGCATTGATGAGTACACTTTTCTTTTAGCATTTTGTGATACACATTCAATTTTGTATAACTGAAGGTTGATGTATGATGTAAAAGTTTGAATATCAGGAAGTGGATTATACTTGTTGAGCTGAATTTTTTTGTATTTTATGTCAGAGACCCAATTTCACATTTTTAATCTTTTTTTATTTGTTTAGAAGAAATTGGTTTAATTGTTCTGTTGTGGTGGTGGGGGATCTGTAGGTATTTGTGGCAATGCAATCAGGGTATATCTTATGGACTTGGCTCGTCGAAGGGAGACCTCGATCGACTATCTCTGCATTGTTCATGTTCACATTCAGAGGAATTCTTGGCTATTCTACTCAGCTTCCATTGCCCGAGGTATAATAAAAGAAGATAACTCAAGAATCAATTTTTGTGACGTTTTGTGAAGTTCAATTGAATATGCATCACATAGTAACTATATGGTTATCTTCATTCCAATATTTGGATTCTGAACCTCTTATTTTTAAGTTCATTTTTTTCTCACTTAGTTCTTTTGGTTGTTATTCATTAAGAAAATGAATGGTGAAGCTCCAACTTGAGAACATTTTTGTTTTGTTGGGACCATTATCTCTTTATGAGTGACCCCAGAAGCTCTGCTGTCATTTGTGTAGTATGAGGTCTGCATTTTGCATTGCAATAAATACGAGCGTGTACTTATGCAAGGTTAAATTAATGATGTTAGTTGGTAGAGTATGATGATATGTATGCCTTACAATCCAAATCCACCTTTTGTTATGTGATATGTGCTGAACGCGACTGATTTATTACATCGGTAAAACATTAACCTTTGCTAGAAAATGGACATTATAGAGTTAGATTGCTATTTTCTTGTTTTACTTTAAAATGAAATTATTTTTGTGCCTTTTGGATAACCGCTTAGCTCGCCCTGTCATAGCTCCGCCCCTAATTATACAGCTAGAGGACTGAGTAAAATTAAGTTGATAATTGATTAGGTAGCCGTGACAGTAATATCTTACGTTTTGGTTCTGTTGCAGGGATTCCTAGGTTCTGGTGTCGATTTTCCAGTTGGAAATGTCTCATTCTTCCTTTTCTACTCTGGTCATGTAGCTGCATCTGTAATTGCATCTCTTGACATGAGGCGGATGCAAAGATGGGAATTAGCCTACATATTTGATGCCCTCAATGCTCTGCAAGTAGTGAGGCTGCTTGGTACAAGGGGTCATTACACTATTGATTTGGTAGTAGGTGTTGGTGCAGGACTACTCTTCGATTCTCTAGCTGGGAAGTATGAAGAGAGTAAGAATATGTATGAAGAGAGTAAGATAAAGGAAGCATGAACCTGTACAACTACAAAATGACTCCTTCGACACTTGTATCTGGTGTTAATATATCAGTCCTGAATCCTTAGAGAGAAACACTGTGCTAAGCCACATGTAAAAGATCGTGAATAGGAAGCCGATCAATGGCGTTGCAGTTGTTTAGTCATTATCTGTCATAGTTATTTGTAAGTTTCTCAATCTGACTGAACCTCGCATCCACCTCTACACATCAATTTTCTCCATTCAAATTTCCAGACCTATTATGTTCATTGCAGATTTATCAAACCCAATTATGGTTCATTAAAAGAAATAATGCATTAGTTGTCTTCTATAAAAGTTAAATTCCTATTGGACTTGCATGGTTGGCAAGCCAATTAATTAGTTTAGCCACTAAAAATGAGTTGCTTTGATTAGGTTATCCTATGATGACTTGGATATATTCATTAAAGGTTTTTGCCTTTAGCCTGTGAGTAGAGGTAAAGGGATCGAGTCAAGCCCGAGTTGGAGAAAATTTAGCATGACTTGATCTCTATTCGAGTTGAGCCCAACTATAGGCTCACTTAATTTACCTAGCCCGTGCTAAGCCCCGAGATGGTTGCCTTGGTAAAGGGAGTAAAGGTTTTGACGAACTTCGGACTCAATTTTGATATATTATGAAAAAATATAGCATAATATCATGAAATAAATTTGAAAAGAACTTGAAAGATATTATTGAGTATATTTAACATATGAAAACTTAAAAAGGTAAATATTTTAACTCACACAATATAAAACACTTAAATACTAAAATATACTCCATAAACTATAACATGAAGAGTATATGGGGTTTTGCAAAAAAAGAGAAATCAATGTCTAAAATGACCAATATTGTATTAGTTTATAGTAGTAAATATTAATAACAAAATATTTGGCAACCGAGCTGGCTAATCGAGGTGTAAAGCGTGAAGACCAACTTGTGTTTCCTCTCATTATACATCAAGCCAAGCTCGAAACTTTGATTATTAATTCACCAAGCCTGACCGATAGTAATATTATTTTTGATGATCTTTACATATACTAAAAGGTCCTATTTTATTAGAATTATTACACCATTAGTTGTATATTTGACCATTGACACCATTAGTTGTATATTTGACCATTGACCATATAGTATTAGTGACCATTATTAGCATTAATGGTCATTACTCATTAGTTGACTGTATTAGCCCATAGTGGTGCATCTTCATGTATAAATATGTATCATTATTCAATAATACAAGATCATCGATTCCACAATATTCTTACATGGTAATCAGAGCGAAAACGATCCTCTAAACCAAAAATTTTCTTCTCTTTTTTTTTTTTTTTCCTCCAAAAAAAATAACCGCCGCACCTATTCCTTTTTTATTTTCTCCATTCAATATCAATTCACCAAGATTTACTTGGCTGTCCCCCCCACTCTTCTAATATAATTTATTCATTTAGCATTCTCCCAACTATATTTCATCCCAAAGGTCTATCACCATAGTTGTTATTGCTTCCTCCTCAGCTAGAGACGGTTTTTTCTCCTTCTCATATCTCCTGCGCCTCTGCCTTCATACTCATCCCCCACACCATTCTGTCTTCATCACTATGGCCACTGAAAGTTGGACAAGGCCTCGCAATCCTTCACACGGTTCCAGCATACTTGGTCCACGACCTTCTCCCGGACCCTCACAGGCCTATTCCGCCACGGATATTGAGCAAGCTATGCACACACTCGGCATTGATCCACCAGACCAGAATTGGTATATGGACACTGGCGCCACATCTCACATGACTTCGGATCGAGGTACTCTTCACACTTATTTTAATTCTAGCAATCATAATGTCGTTGTTGGGAATGGTCATTCCATTCCAGTAAATGGTCATGGTCACACTACACTCCAACCACCCCACCCACCTCTTCAATTAAATAATGTATTGCACGTCCCTCGCATCATAAAGAACCTAGTCTCTGTTCGTAAATTCACATCTGATAACTCTGTATCCATCGAGTTTGACCCGTTTGGGTTTTCTGTGAAGGATTTTCGGACGGGTACTAGGCTTCTAAGATGTGACAGCACGGGCGACCTCTACCCATTCTCCACACCTCCAGTCTCATCCACCAGTTCTACCACCTCCTCTTCCCAGTGTCATCTTTCCGTTATTTCTCCTAATCTCTGGCATCAACGGTTAGGTCATCCGGGAGCACCTGTCTTTGCTACCCTTAGACAACATAATTTAATTAAATGTAATGGCAGTACTTCGACATTTTGTCAATCGTGTGTTCTCGGCAAACACATTAAACTTCCTTTTAGTCGTTCCTTATCTGCTACTTCTATGCCGTTTGAAATTATTCATAGCGATATTTGGACATCTCATGTTTTAAGTAGCACTGGTCATCGTTATTATTTACTCTTGCTTGATGATTTTACCAATTTTCTCTGGACTTTTCCATTATCTCACAAATCTCAAGTGTGCTCCACCATTATTATGTTCCGTGCATTCATCACCACTCACTTTAATCTCAACATTAAAAGTATCCAATGTGATAATGACACTGAGTTTAAGAATAATATCCTCACTCAATTCTGTCACAACCATGGTATTACCCTCCGTCTATCTTGCCCCTATACTTCCCCTCAAAACGGCAAAGCTGAACGCACTTTGCGTACTATAAATAATATAATCCGCACATTACTCACTCATGCATCTGTTCCCCAATCATTCTGGCCTCACGCCCTTCAAACAGCCACCCTCCTTCTCAACATAATTCCCCACAAGACACTAAATTACCTTACTCCTACCCACTACCTCTATCAAAAACAACCTACCTACGAACATCTACGTGTGTTTGGTTGTCTGTGCTATCCTCTATTTTCCTCCACCACCATACATAAACTTCAACCACGTTCCGCTCCATGTGTTTTCCTTGGGTATCCATCCAATCATCGCGGTTACCTATGTTATAATATTGCAACCCGTAAAATTATAATTAATCGGCATGTTTACTTTGTCGAAGATCATTTTCCATTTGCAAAAATTGGTGCCACCCCCACCCCATCCCCTCGGCCCAATGATGACACCCCACACCCTTCATTCTTTCATCCTTCCATCATGTTACGCTCTCCCGCTTCCCAATCTCCACTCTCATGCTCACCACCTCCTGCCCCATCCTCTCCTCATTCGGTTCCCATTTCTCCAGACCAGCCCAACGGCTCTCAACCTTCTCCCACCCAATCCCGTACCTCCCCTATTCCAGCTCCAACCAGTCTCCCAAGTCTCCCCTGCCCTACCACCTCCACCATCCCCGCACCTCTAGCCAACCAAACTAAAGCTTCCTCCACCGTCTCTCACCGTCCCGTCACCCGTAGCTCACATGGAATAGTTAAACCCAATCCTAAGTATCTATTACACACCACCACTCTCTCCCCACTTCCAAAGAACCCAGTGGCGGCCCTTAATGATCCTAACTGGAAAATGGCCATGTGCGACGAATATGATGCTTTAATTAAAAATAATACATGGGAGTTAGTATCTCGCCCTTCGGGTGTTAATATAATTCGGTCTATGTGGATTTTTCGTCATAAATTGAACTCTGATGGTTCTTTTGAGCGTTACAAAGCTCGTCTTGTAGGGGATGGCAAAACTCAACAGGTTGGCGTTGATTGTGGTGATACTTTTAGTCCGGTGGTTAAACCGGCTACTATTCGCACTGTTTTGACATTGGCACTATCTAATTCTTGGTCTATTCATCAACTTGATGTTAAAAATGCTTTTCTTCATGGAGAGTTACATGAAACTGTATATATGTACCAGCCAATGGCTTTTCGGGATCCTGCTCTACCTGATCATGTATGTCGACTGCGCAAGTCTTTATATGGACTAAAGCAGGCTCCTCGGGCTTGGTATCAACGGTTTGCTGACTATGTCTCAACTGTTGGTTTTGTTCATAGTGCTTCTGATCATTCTCTGTTTGTTTACAGGAAGGGGTCTGACATTGCTTACCTGTTACTTTATGTTGATGACATCATACTTACAGCTTCCTCCGCGACGCTACGCAAATATCTTATTTCGCTTCTCAGTACTGAGTTTGCCATGAAAGATTTGGGCTGTCTCAGTTATTTTTTGGGTATTGTTGTCACCCATCACACAGGTGGTCTCTTTCTTTCTCAGAAACAGTATGCTGAGTCTATTATCCAGAAAGCAGGTATGACTTCGTGCAATGCTTCTGCCACCCCTATTGATACTAAGTCTAAACTCAGTGGCAACTCCGAGTCCCCATGTGATGATCCGACTTTGTTTCGGAGCCTGGCCGGTGCCTTGCAGTATCTCACTTTTACTAGACCGGACATCTCTTATGCTGTTCAGCAACTCTGTCTTCACATGCATGCACCCATGACAGACCATATACTAGCACTTAAACAAGTGTTGCGATACTTACAGGGAACATTGGATTATGGCTTACACTTGTACAAATCCTCCTCATGTTCTTTAGTTTCATATACAGATGCAGATTGGGCAGGCTGTCCTGACACTCGCAGGTCTACTTCCGGGTACTGCGTATTTTTTGGTGATACTCTTATTTCTTGGTCCTCCAAGAGACAGGCTACTGTTTCACGGTCCAGTGCCGAGGCTGAATATCGAGGGGTTGCTAATGTAGTAGCTGAGGCTTGTTGGCTACGCAATCTGCTCCTGGAATTGCACCACCCTCTCACATCTGCCACCATTGTTTACTGTGACAATGTCAGTGCTATTTATTTATCCGAGAATCCAGTTCAGCATCAACGGACCAAGCACATTGAGATAGATATACACTTTGTTCGCCAAAAGGTTGCCCGTGGTCAAGTTCGTGTCCGACATATGCCATCAAGATACCAAATCGCAGACATCTTCACCAAAGGGCTTCCCCAAGTGTTATTCACCGACTTTCGAGACAGTCTGAGCATCCGTCCTCCTCCCGCTCCGCCTGAGGGGGTGTATTAGAATTATTACACCATTAGTTGTATATTTGACCATTGACACCATTAGTTGTATATTTGACCATTGACCATTGACCATATAGTATTAGTGACCATTATTAGCATTAATGGTCATTACTCATTAGTTGACTGTATTAGCCCATAGTGGTGCATCTTCATGTATAAATATGTATCATTATTCAATAATACAAGATCATCGAGTCCACAATATTCTTATTTATACACAACAAGGATGCTAGTCCTAATAACATAAGGACTCTAGTACTCTAACAATATAGGACTCTAGTACCCTAACAATATAGGACTCTAATAATATAAGGACTCTATGTACATGCTAATACACCCCCGCAGTCGGAGCGGGAGGAGGACGGACGCTGAGACTGTCCTGAAAGTCAGTGAACAACACATGGGGAAGGCCTTTGGTAAAGATATCGGCTATTTGATATCGTGAGGGCATGTGGAGCACTCGAACTTGGCCTAAAGTAACTTTTTTGTGGACAAAATGAATATCAATTTCAATATGCTTAGTCCGTTGATGTTGTACTGGGTTCTTCGTAAGGTAGATAGCACTGATATTATCACAGTAAACAATGGTGACACTAGTCAGAGGGTGGTGCAACTCAAGCAGCAGGTTGCGAAGCCAACATGCTTCGGAGACGACATTAGCAACGCCGCGGTATTCAGCCTCAGCACTGGAGCGAGATATGGTCGCCTGACGTTTTGAGGAGCAGGAAATGAGATTGTCCCCTAAGAAGATGCAGTACCCGGAAGTGGATATCCGTGTGTCCGGACACCCTGCCCAATCTGCATCAGTATAAGAGATCAGTGAACAAGACTGTGATTTGTACAAGTGGAGCCCATAGTCAAGTGTCCCTTGCACATAACGTAACACTCGTTTGAGTGCTGCCATGTGATCAATCATCGGAGCATGCATGTGTAGACAGATCTGCTGAACTTCGTACGAGATGTCCGGTCGGGTGAAATGTCAGATACTGTAATGCTCCTGCTAAGCTGCGAAATAATGTAGGATTGTCACACGGGGAACCAGATGCACTGTTGAGTTTAGACTTGGTGTCAACAGGAGTGGAAGAGGCATTGCAAGAGGTCATGCCGGCCTTGCTGATGATAGATTCAACATATTTCTTCTGTGAGAGAAATAAACCACCTGCAATACGAGTAACGGAGATGCCCAAAAAATAACTTAGAGGACATAAGTCCTTCATAGCAAACTCTATACTGAGGAGATCAATTAGAGACCTGCGCAAATTCTCAGAAGAAGCAATAAGTATAATATCATCCATATACAATAAAAGATAAGCAACATCTGCACCCTGCCGATAGATAAATAATGAGTGATCACAGACACTATGAACAAAGCCAATGGTGGAGACATAAACTGCAAAACGATGATACCAAGCACGAGGGGACTGCTTCAGGCCATAAAGGGACTTACGCAACCTACATACGTAATCCGGGCGAATAGGAACCCGAAAGCCCATAGGCTGATACATATATACAGTCTCATGGAGGTCACCGTGAAGAAAAGCATTCTTCACATCTAACTGATGAATGGACCAAGAGTTCGAGAGAGCAAACGTGAGAACTATACGAATGGTGGCTGGTTTAACCACCGGGCTAAAGGTGTCACCACAGTCAACGCCAACCTGTTGTGTCTTGCCATCCCTTACAAGACGAGCTTTGTATCGCTCAAAAGACCCATCAGATTTCAGTTTATGACGAAAAATCCACATAGAACGGATTATATTAACTCCTGAAGGACGAGGGACTAGCTCCCATGTATTATTTTGAATTAAAGCATCATACTCATCGTTCATTGCCATTTTCTAATTAGGATCATTTAGGGCCATGACGGGATTTTTTGGTATTGGTGAGAGGGGGGGAGAGGTGAGCATGGCATATTTAGGATTAGGTTTGAAAATGCCGTTGGAGGCACGGGTGGTTGGACGTGTGGGTGCATTTAGAGATGGTTGAGAAGAAGGCTGATGAACGTGGGAAGGAGTAGAGTGGTCTGTTGTTGGGGTGGGAGATGGGCTGGATGCGGCTGGGCTGATGGCTCGGTAGAGAGGGTTGGATTTTGGTGAGAAGGAGGTTGGACAGGTGGGGAAGGTGGGTCGTGGGCTAGACTGGATGAGTTCGGCTGGGCAGGTGGGTTGGGAGGGAGGGCTGGGCTCATGGGAGGCGGGCTATTGTGAGGCGGGCTGAGTGAGGGAGACATGGAGGAGGGCCGAGAGAGAGAGGGGAGCTCGGTTGGTGTGTGGTGATGGATTTCTGGGTGAGTATCAAGATCAATGGCGGGAAAGGGTGCTAGGGGGGTGGTATGAGACTGGTGAAAAGGAAATTGGTGCTCGACAAAGAGGACATGACGACTTATGATAATTTTATGAGTGGTGGTATCGTAGCATATATAACCACGATGATTAGTGGGATAACCAAGAAACACACATGGGGAGGAGCGGGCTTGTAATTTATGGATGGTGGTGGAGAAAACTAAGGGGTAACACAAACAACCAAAAACTCGGAGATGGTCATAGGTGGGTTGTTTACCGTATAAGTAATGAGTGGGGGTGAAGTAGGAAAGCTTTTTTGTGAGGAATAATATTTAGGAGGTGAGTGGTGGTTTGAAGTGCATAGTGCCAGAAGGTATGAGGAGCGGAAGCAGGGGTGAGGAGAGTGCGCATAACGTTATTTATAGAGCGAATAGTGCGTTCGGTTTTGCCATTTTGGGGAGAGGTATAAGGGCATGAGAGACGGAAGGAGATGCCGTGAGAGGCACATAATTGAGTAAGTTGAGTATTGGTGTATTCAGTTCCATTATCACATTGTAAACTTTTTATTTTGGTATTGAACTAAGTTTGGACAAGGGCATGAAACATAATAAAAGTGGAATAGACTTGTGATTTGCGAGACAAAGGAAAAGTCCATAAGAAATTTGTATAATCGTCAAGAAATAGTAAATAATATTTATGACTTGATGTACTAGGGACAGGAGAAGTCCATATATCGCTATGAATTATATCAAAAGGCATAATAGTAACGGACTCAGAAGTAGTAAAAGGCAATTTTATTTGTTTCCCGAGAACACAAGATTGACAAAAAGAAGTGCAACGATTACATTGAATTAAGTTAAACTTGCGAAGGGCATCAAAGACAGGTGAGCCCGGATGACCTAGACGACTATGCCATAAACTAGCACTGGAAAGAAAACATTGAGAAGACTTGGGACGCGGACGCGGGAAAGACGCAATTGGGACGGTGAAAGGATAGAGGTCGCCGGTGCTATTGCAACGTAGGATTATAGCACCCGTCTGAATATCTTTCACAGAGAAGCCAAAGGGGTCAAATTCAATGGTGACATAATTATCAGTTGTGAATTTTCGAACTGAGATAAGATTCTTAATAATATGTGGTACGTGTAAGACATTGTTGAGGTGGAATGGCGGGTATGGTGGGGTTAGGGTGGTGTGACCGTGACCTTTCACTGGAACAGAACGACCATTACCAACGATGACAGTATGATTGCTAGAATTAAAATAATTAGGGAGCATACCTCGATGAGAAGTTAGGTGAGATGTGGCCCCCGTGTCCAAGTACCAATTTGTATCCGGTGGATTGAGCCCCAAGGTGTGCATGGCCTGTTTAATATTTGTCACCGAATATGCCTGAGTAGGTGATGAGGAGGGACGGACACCAAGAATTCCTGGACGTGGGTGAGCTGCTGGCCTAGTCCAGTTAGAAGTTGGATATGGGCAAGGGGCTCCTGATGTAGGCCATGGACTGTTATAGCCCTGCTGGAATGCGTCGGACCAGTTAGGTCCTGGGCGTCTAGGCTGCCAGTGACGGGCTCCTGGTGGACGGCGGCCTCTGTGGCCTGATGGGCGCGGCCGTGGAGTGTAGCGCCTGGGACGAGCTGGAGCAGTGTGGGCCGGTCCGAGCTGAAGCTGATGAGTGTGCTGGACTGGGGCAGAGAAGGGGGCCTGAATAGCCATGGCCGGATGAAGTGTAGAATTTGTTGGCGGACAAGGGGGTTGTGCGCCAAGACTTATTTGAGAGGTTTGTTCGGCCATATAGGTAGGGAATAATAATAGGAAGAAAAGGTTTTTTTGAGATGCTAATTGGCTCTGATTACCATGATAGTAATATTATTTTTGATGATCTTTACATATACTGGAAGGTCCTATTTATACACAACAAGGATGCTAGTCCTAATAACATAAGGACTCTAGTATTCTAACAATATAGGACTCTAATCCTCTAACAATATAAGACTCTAATAATATAAGGACTCTATGTACATGCTAATAATGACTAATGGAGCCACATTGGATATGAGTAGGTTCATGAACATCTCTATTCAACAACGGGTTCAATAAATAACACTTCACATTAATTATTAACTCAATGTTTATATAAAACATAATGATTAAAAATAAAGTAGCTTAACTAGGTACACCTAAATCTTTTAAGGGAGTTACTTGATTGGAGACTAAATTTGATACATTACCATTTATTTTAATCAAAATGCAACAACTCTCATTTTAGATGTACTACCTACTAAAACGTTTGTAATGACATTTAGTTGGTCATATACTTCGTACTACATTTTATTGACTTGCTATTTATTTATTTCATCAAGATTTACATGTTCCAAATCAATATCATTTGCAACATATAACAATGTATATACGGTTTAGATTTATGATGATATCATGTTAAAAATCAATTAAAATCTACGGTTTTATTGTGCATCTCTATCGACTATTGAAATTCGTTTTTTTGGCAGTTTCCACATGCTTTGCCATTATCGGACCAAAACATCTTCTTATCATGTCATATGTTTAATTCGCTAGTGGAAGTTTTAAAACATATAAGTCAAAAGATGGTGGCCCCAATAATGTTCCTCTAATTATGTAGTTTATTTGTTATTTTAAGATGTCATGAATGCTCTAGCTTAGCTAATACAATCACTTGGAATTATTTGAAACTGTAAACTAAAAACAAAAGGGACCATTTCGAAATATGGAAGGAGATCAAGCAAGAAGAAGGTACCTATTACACTAGGACTTTATTACATTTATAGTATCATCTTATAGTTTTCTTGTTCATTTATTTGTTTTCTTGATTAGTGTTGCAATTGTAACTGGAGCAAATAAAGGAATAGGATATGAGATATGTAAGCAATTAGCAGAGAAAGGGATAATTGTTGTGTTTACTGCAAGAGATGAGAAAAGAGGAAACGAAGCATTCGAAACGCTCAAAGTTGATATCGATGCTTCTGATGGTGTTCTGTTTCATCAACTTGATGTGGCTGATCCTCTTAGTGTTGCTAACCTTGTAGACTTCGTCAACAACAAATTTGGGAGACTTGATATTTTGGTAATATTATGACTTATGTTTCATTTTTGCCTTTGAACAAGTTAAATTGGATCGAATCTGGCAGGGTTTGACTTGCTCGTTTCAACTTTTGAGTAGTCTGATCATCTCTGATGTATGATGATTGTTATGAACTGATTGTAGGTAAACAATGCAGGCGTGGCTGGCGCGAAATTGGAAGATCCAGTACTCCATCAAGAGCTTGTAGAGGCTGATATTCGACGCATTTTATTTGATGAAATCATGGTTGACCTTCAAACTTGTAACACTAATAAAAATAATTCTATTTACATGTTGCAAATAACTGATATGTGAGTATGGTTATACTGCAATAGTATCTTGAGAGACTTTCATATTTTATGATATGAATATGAACAATCAAATAACTGACAAACGTAATATTGTTATGATTTTTATTGTAGTAATCTTAAATGTAAAAGAATCAACTGTCGAACTTTTGCACAGAAAATTAATGATGATCAGAATTTTTTAAGACGGTGCCAATTTTGCTACTTTTTCAGCCAGAAGATATTCAAGAGAAAGCATTAGCTAATCTGGGGGAGACACACGAACTCGCAGAACAGTGCCTACAAATCAATTACTATGGTGCAAAGAGAATGGTTGAAGCCTTCGTACCACTCCTCCAGCTTTCTGATGCTCCAAGGATTGTCAATGTGGCTTCTGGATTCGGAAGGCTTAAGGTAAAGGCTCAACCCTTTTCCTCTAACGAATCTTGATAGCTTAGGTAATAAATAGACATATAATTAAATTACGACGACTATAGTATTGAACAGAACTAATCGATCAATTGTAATGCTAATTGCAGCTACAGAACAGTGAATCAGTTAAAAATATTCTCAACAACATTGAAAGCCTAACAGAAGCTAAGGTGGATGAAGTAATAAATGAGTTTCTTCAGCATCTTAAAGAAGGTCCTATACAAAGAAATATTTGGCCATTTCCATTCTCTGCTTACAAAGTCTCGAAAGCATCACTTAATGCATACACAAGGATCATTTCGAGAAAGTACCCACAAATGCGAATTAATTCTGTTTGTCCTGGATATGTTCAGACTGCTATTACAGTAGGAACTGGCCCGTTAACGTCGAAAGAAGGTGCAGAAAGTATTGTCAAGCTCGCTATCTTGCCTAATGAAGGTCCTTCTGGGTTGTTTTTCTCCAGGCAAGAGGTAGAACCCTTTTGATGGGCTTGATTGATTCTCTTTCTAATCTTCTATGAAGTGATGTTTTTTTTTTAAAATAATGAATATTGTATGCATGGCAATAAGATCGAAATAAGTGCAAATGTATGAAGTAAGTCATGTAACAATTTACATATATATGCGGAACCATCTGAAGGCGATATGTAAACTAATGATGAAAATGTATGGACAAATTTATAAAATTTATGTGATAAATTGAGATTCGAAATCGAGTCTCCCCACGGATCATACCTATTTTTCATGATAGGTGATTAAGATGCTCTGTAGTGTAAAGGATGCATGCAACCTATTACCTCAGATAACCTAGTGGCTTGTTCATTACTGTCTTGAATATTGATGCATACACTGCGATCAAATTGGACCTACTGATGTTTTCTCTCTATTTTGAGTTACACAAATAGGAGACAAATATATCCTATTTAGTATTTATAAGAAAATCTTAACCTAACTAGAAAAGATAATAGGATTAATACTTCATAAAAACACTTCTAAGAACCTTGAATATCAGCTCGCCATCAGGACTTCGAACGGGCCTTTATGCCCCTGATACAAGTCCCGATCAGCCCCTTCATAAAGCTCCCTGAATGATCCATGGGACTTGTGCGCAAGTCTCAATGGAAAAATTTGTCAGGCTATTGGCTTCAATTTCGACGGTCGGGTGATGAATAAATAATTTTCTGAAAATATAAAATGGGCAATAGAAATATTTGTAGTTCCCCCGTGAGGGGTGGACCTGAAGTAGTTTAAGGTGGTTCACTTAAGCCACCAAAATTTTGTTAGATGAGTTGGTAAGTAGGTATAACAAAGAAGCTAAAGAACATAGTTCAAGTCCTTGTAGCGAACAATTAAGCATATACTTCCTTCGTTCTAGCCTCAAATTTTTGTTTTAAATACTTGTCGTTCTAGCATAATTAATTACAAATTTATATTTTTAATGTACCTTTTAATTATTTTTTACTTTGAATTTATCAACCAACCAATTATATAGTTTCAATTGATTGTAATTTTACATTTCCAATGTACTTTTTTACTCTCTTTTATTTTTTATTTATTAATTTAGGTGCAAATGGCTAGAACGACAAGTAAAAAAGAACGGGAGAATATTATTCAAATCAATATATATTAATGAATTACTATAAGTTTAGCTATAATCAAGTTCAATAATATTCCAAATAATACCAGACGAGAATCACCATGAACTACAAAAGATTCAAATCGCTTATTATAAAGGTTCCAAATTGGTATTGGAAGCAAATAATTAAGCTCATATTATTCAAATCAACATATGTTAATGAATTACTATAACTCTAGCTAATCACGTTCAATAATCTTCAAATAATCTAATGGTTACATAGTGTAGTTCTCAACTTTTTATCTTTCTTTTAATAATTTTTTTTTTTTATAATTTTAACATGAAGTTACATATTTGAAGTTAAAAAAAAAATTAAAGTAGAAAAAATCATTAAGAATATTTCATTATTATTGCTAAAAGGTTTTTATGTATATTTCGAACCATCACTACAAATAGGGCTGTTATTGGGCTGGGAGAACCGAGATCCACCCGCTACCCGGTCCGTTTATCCACCCGGTAAGATAACGGTCCGGGAACGGGTAAAAAAAATTAACCGGCATCCGATAAGTTACCCGGTAAAGTACCTGATAAAATATTCAATAACATATTCGATGTTAATTTTTAGATGTTATATTATTGATTTTGAACATTTTATAAAGGTTTTTTTCTATTGTGTATGTTTTTTATCAGATACTCGGAACCGGTCCAAAAGATATATCCGATATAGTTAATGGTCGGGACCGGATAGAACCGGTAACCTATCGATGCGGTTCTCGGAAGTGTGAATACCCGGACCGGATCGATAACAGCCCTAACTACAAATGAGGTAGATTCGCCCATGTCCCCCATTCATTACTTGATGAATTAGTGGAGAACGTAGGCAAAGGTTGTTACAAATAGGCTTATTTTTGTATTGGTCTCTAAATTATGTCGAAAATTTCAAATTACCTTAAAACTTTGTTAAGTCTCAAATTACAGTCCATATTATAGTTTATTTCATTTACCTCCTGAATCTTAAATTACCCTTGCACTAAGAAAATATTTGCTTACTAAAAGGATAAATTTGAAATAACACATTTATTTAGTTTATGAGACATTGTTTTAAAATAGCAAAAATATTTATTAATAATTAATCCCACCCCCATTATTTTCTTTCTCAGATTGTGCCCCTACCTTCACGCCAACCATATCACCACTACCACCACTGTTAAAACCATATAGTCTTACTATTACCACCACCACATGTTGGGAGGAAACTACAACGTAGCGGAATAATATAACAACCTCTCCCAAATACCAAGTGCGACTTAGAGACAAACAACAAAACACACAAAACAATTTAGCGTGGAAAACCTCCGTTAACGAGGAGTAAAAACCACGGGACCCTTAGGCCACTTAAATCTTCCACTATAATCAACAATGGGTACAAGTAAGGTTCTCTCTAACACAAGTTAGAGGTATACATCAACATCAACAAGATCTACAATCAATCTTCGAATACAACAAAGACAAGAGGTTCAACCAATAACAACTAGAAACTCGCACCTCTATATGCCCTCAACAGACAGACCTAGAAAGCTCAGAATTCAATCGCCACCGTTCAGAACGTACCTCATGAGTCATGAACGTTGTGTAAAAAATTCGTGATGATCCAACGGCTGAATGTTGTGCAAATACAGTTTCCCCGAAACTGCTCTGTGCTGAATTTCAAATCCCAAAATGTCTTCTTGTTTTTGCTCTCTCTTGTTTCTCTTCTTGCTCTTTTTACTTAATTGTGTACTAGGGTTGGGAATAAAGAGTATATATATAGTGTCATAATAAATACCCTAAAAGCCCTAAAGTGCCCTTATATTTTAAGCTCTTTTCACCAACCTACAGGAGAAACGCGGAGAATGCCTATCCTCCTCATGTTTCCTGAATATCACAGAAACCACAGTTCAGGTTTCATGCGGTTACTCCTTACAACCGTGAAACACCTGAACTTCTCCTCTAATAGGAGGGATAACCCAACACCACATAGCTTCACTATCAGCACCACCACCATCAAAATTGCCTTGTTCAATTTTCCAACTTTCCTTTAGCCAGTTTTTTCCCACATTTTTGCCTCAACAATTTCCCTTTCATATATATCAAATCTTTGTTCAACATTTTAGCAGTTTCCTCGGGGCGCGAGTCATCTCTATCTGAGTGTTCCACGTCCAACTTGTGTCCACATCCTCCCGCTTCTTCATTTCTTGACACACGTCTACCTCTTTGTTGGTTTTTTATGTAATCTGCATGTGTTGACTAATAGTTGACTTTACAAAATAGTTAACAATATGAGTAAAAACAACTATTCCAAAAAAAAAATCAGTGATTCAACGAGATCATAATATTCATGAATGAGTAAATGACGAAAACAAGTAAAATAAACATGAATGAGGGTTATAAACTTTTACCCTTTACTATATATCATTTCATCAAAATTTACATGTTCTAGATGAATGTCATGTGATATATCCGAAAACCAATTGCATGTGATAACATGGGAAAGTAAAGCAATAGTTTAGTAGAATATGAAGCACGTTTGTATGGTTCCACACCTCGTGCATATATACAACATCTAGATTAATCTAGAACACAATTTTTTGTGAATTTATGCTCGGATTGAGATGAGACTTGAGAGTCGTGATATAATTTTTAATAGTCAATTAAGTTCCATGATTGCTTACTACGCATCTCTAGTTCTCTTTGGTCGACCTACTAAATTATATGAGTATAATATATATTGCATATATATTTTGGAGTTTATTTGCTCATGCATCGAGTTCTGGTTTACACCAGATCTATCAATTTTCCACGTGATTTGTTCTAGTGGCTAGCCAAAACATTTTATGCAATAACATGAAATTGATGAAGTGTAATATGATAATTAAGTATTCGAAATTCAAATCCCAAAATATGGAAAGTTCCTCAATCAAGCTCTATTCGTTTCATCATTATAGGAATCTACATTGAAGAGAAAGAGTTTATATTTATTCAGTCTCTAGCCTATATAAACGAAGCTACAAGTCTTGAAGATCATCAAGAATTACACAAGCAATACATCACTTGTTATATGCACGCAACAAAAGTCAAGCTAGTTATTCTAGGATATCTTTGTTCTACTCGTATATTGTTTAGGTTGTTCATTGACTCTAGGTTAACAACCTGA
Organism: Echium plantagineum; assembly: GCA_003412495.2. Taxonomy (NCBI): domain Eukaryota; kingdom Viridiplantae; phylum Streptophyta; class Magnoliopsida; order Boraginales; family Boraginaceae; genus Echium; species Echium plantagineum. The sequence continues at coordinate 30,095,958 of CM016564.1, forward strand.
GCTATTTACATTACATCTTTGTATTAGTCACACATCGGGATGGTGGTGACAATGGTAGAATTAGATAGTTGTTGAAGAGTCGAGTCAAGAACGACTACAATGGAGTCATTCATATAAATCCCTCCTTCTAAAATTTTTCATAACGAATTCTTTCTAGGGCAAGCTGCTTCCAAGACATAGGTAGTACTTTGGTGCCGAACTGGATTAACAAATTGGGTGTCACATGTTTTTGATTTCTTTATACAGTTAAGTTGTGCTAATATAACAGTTGGACAAACGGTTGAGTATTATTAGCGATTCACAATTCATATTTCGTACGTTCGGTGTTTTCAGTGTAAAAATAATACTATCAAACATATGAAATACTCGTTCCATCTTATTACCAAACATGAGCAGTATACACAATTAGAGTAAAAATAGTTACTAGTTAGCGAAAGTTTTAAAACATAAAAGTCAAAAATGGTACCCCAATAATTATGTACCGTTTTTATTTCATTTTAAAATATGGCTTATTTTCTTTTGGCCCCCCTGAAGTATTGAGACGCTTTCAATTTGCTCATTGAATGATTTATCTTTTCAATTTACCCCCTGAACGATTTATCTTTTCAGTTTACCCCCTATTTTTTCGTTCCACCCCCTATTTTTTCGTTCCACCCCCTATTTTTTCGTTCCGCCCCCTGAAGTATTTTTTTCACCAAAAAAGTGAATTGAGGTAAGGGCAAAATCGAAAATGCACATATAATTAGATTTTGAGGCAAAATTTGTAATAATTAAAGATGCGGGGTGCGTGGAGGGGTTGGGGGGGGGGGGGGGGGTGGGAGTTGGGGGGGGGGGGTGGGGGGGTTACGGGGAAGATGAAGGAGGGGGTGGGGGGTTGGGTAGGGGTGGGGTGGGGAAGAAGGAGGGGGATTTTGTTAATTATTTATTAAGGACAAATATTTTTTTAAATCTTATTAGTGAACCCGCATATTTAATTATTACAAATTTTGCCTCAAAATCTAATTATATGTGCATTTTCGATTTTGCCCTTACCTCAATTCACTTTTTGGTGAAAAAAATACTTCAGGAGGCGTAACGAAAAAAATAGGGGGTAAATTGAAAAGATAAATCGTTCAGGGGGTAAATTGAAAGCGTCTCAATACTTCAGGGGCCAAAAGATAATAAGCCTTAAAATATTGTGAACTCTCTATCTTAGCTTATATATACCTTAACTTGGAATTGTTTTGAAGTGCAAACTGAAAACGAAAGGAACCATTCCTAATCACACAAATGGAAGGAGATGGAGCAAGAAGGTACACTACATGTTGACTTTTAGTTAAATATGTTATATCATCTTGCAATCATTTTTGTTCATTTCTTTTTCTTTTCTTGATTAGTGTTGCAATTGTGAGTGGAGCAAATAAAGGGATAGGATATGAGGTATGCAAGCAATTAGTAGAGAAAGGTATAATTGTTGTGTTTACTGCAAGAGATGAACGAAGAGGAAACGAAGCATTAGAACGGCTCAAAGTAGATATCAATGCTTCTGATGGTGTTCTGTTTCATCAACTAGATGTGGCTGATCCTGCTAGTGTTGCCAACCTTGCCGAATTCGTCAAGATCAAATTTGGCAGACTTGATATTTTGGTAATATTCTGACTTATGTTTCATTTCTGCGTTTATATGATCGAATCTGGCAGAGCTTGACTCTGCTCGTTTCGACTTTAGAGTAGTCTGATGTATGACGATTGTTATAACCCCATTGCAGGTAAACAATGCAGGCGTGGCTGGAGCAAAAGTGGAAGATCCCTTATTCCATCACGAGCTTGTAGAGGCTGATAGTCGACGGATTTTATATGATGAAATAATGGTTGGTCTTCAAACTTGTAAAACTAATAAAAAAAATTCTATTTACATGTTGCAAATAACTGATATGTGATAATTAATATAATAATAATATATAACTGATAAGTTAGTAAGTAGTCTATAATGTCCTGTTTCTAGTATGGTAATAGTATTCGTGAGAGACTTGCATATTATAAAATATGAATAATCAAATAAGCGACAAACATGATATTATTGTGATTTTATTACGGTCTTAAATGTAAGAGAATCAACTGTCGAACTTTCTATAGAGAATGAATGATGATCGAAATTCGTGATTGTGATGGTTCCAATTTGTGCTACTTTTTCAGCCAGAAGAGATTCAACAGAAGGCATTAGCTACTCTGGGGGAGACACACGAAGTCGCAGAAGAATGCATACAAATCAATTACTATGGTGCAAAGAGAATGGTTGAAGCCTTCGTACCACTCCTCCAGCTTTCTGATGCCCCGAGGATTGTGAATGTGGCTTCTGCATTTGGAAAGCTTAAGGTAAAGGCTCGATCATTTTCTTCTAACTAATTTCGATAGCTTAGGTAATCAGTAGACGTAGCACATTAAATTGATAACTCAAACATATAATTAAATTACGACAACTATAGTTTTGAACAGAACTAATTTATCAATTGTAATGCTAATTGCAGCTACAGAACAGTGAATCAGTAAAAAATACTCTCAACAACATTGAAAGCCTAACAGAAGCTAAGGTGGATGAAGTAATCAATGAGTTTCTTCAACATCTTAGAGAAGGTCCTATTGAAAGAACAGTTTGGCCATTTCCATTCTCTTCTTACAAAGTCTCGAAAGCATCACTGATTGCATACACAAGGATCATTGCGAGAAAGTACCCACAAATGCGAATCAATGCTGTTTGTCCTGGTTATGTTCGGACTGATATTTCGGCAGGATCTGGTCTGTTAACGCCGAAAGAAGGTGCAGAAAGTGTTGTCAAGCTCACTATCTTGCCCGATGAAGGTCCTTCAGGGTTGCTTTTCTCCAGACAAGAGGTAGAACCCTTTTGAAGGGCTTGATTCATTCCCTTTCTAATCTTCTATCAAGTAATGTTTTTCTTAAAAATAATGAATATTGTATGCATAGCAATAATCTCGAAATAAGTTCGAATGTATGATGTAACCAACAAAGTACATTGATCTCATTGAAATAAGATTTTATGTAATATTTCTTATGTGACCTATAATACTTGAAAAAAAAAATTCCGTTATATTACTTTTACATTAAAAGATAATTATTTTACATCAAAAGATATCCATGAATGTAAGCTTATACTTAATAACCTTAAAAATATACTCGTCGTAATTTAAAATAAGTAAAAGGGGCGTAGACCTCTACAATATAGCCTAGTCGCTATACGAAATCCAGCTTGTCTTGCTGTATTGTTTTATATCAAAAGATATTTATGAAGGTAAGTATGTAACATCGATAAGTTGCTTGTTTTGCTGTATTGTTTCACCAGTTGAAGAATATTTTCTATTTGAATTCCGATTGATCCTTGAGAAATTGAGAGAGGTGAACTACCTTCTCCACAAATTCTAACAGATGTAAATTTGTAATATTCATCGAATTTTTGTTGAAAATGTGATGGGTTTATATAATATATTTACTCGTAAAAATGGAATAATATATTTATCTATATGAGTGATAAAAAAGACAAAAGTATTATTACACGAGCTGCTGCTCTATTCTCTCTGCGGATAGACTTACTAATATATAACACTATATATAGAGATTGTTGTTTTTTTATTATCTATACAATGATCTATTTATAGGTGATATTAAATGTTTCTCACCTTTAAAAATACTGATGATCATTATTCTAGATATATTTTAACCAATGATAATGTAAGGTCAATTTTACATTTAGTATTATTCGTTCTTTTCATGCATGCAAAGTATCGGTTGATATTCTAACACTCCCCTTCAAACGCGACTTTGCATTCCAAGCTTTTCTTTCAAATTCTGAAACACTTCGGTCTTCAAGGGCTTTGTAAATATATCTGGCTATCTGGCAACTGGTCTTCAGTTCTACAGTGTATTAGTTCCACCATTTTATCCTTCACATGTTCTCGAATGAAGTGGTATTTTATATTGATATGTTTACTTCGACTGTGTGAAACTGGGTTCTTTGCAAGGGATATGGCTGACATGTTATCAACGTATATAATTGGTTCTTCCTTTGAATAATATAATTCGTTCAAAATGTACTTCAACCATATTGCCTGACATGTACATGCAGCTACAACCATGTACTCTGCTTCACATGTTGAGAGTGCAATTGTTTGTTGCTTCTTTGAAGACCATGAAAAAATTGCTGAGCCAATATGAAAAGGATATCCAGTAGTGTTTTTTTCATCATCAATGTCTCCACCGTAGTCGCTGTCTGAATATCCAACTAATTTTGCATCCTTCGAGTGTGTGTAGAATAAATATTAGGGTATATATTTCATATATGTACTAGGTTATTCTTATTGTGTCGGGCCTAGCCCACAAAGTATATTGTTGTAAACCTAGTTAGCCATTGCCCAGCCCCAACTTCCCCTCTCACACACACCAGTCTCCTAGCAGTCCACACGCCAATCCATTGTCGGCCCAGTCCAGTTCCCCCCTCTCGAGCCATCCTCACCCACACGCCAGTCCACTGGCAGCCCTCCCCCTCAGCCTAATCCACTAGCAGCCCAGTCCGCTGACTGTCCTCCCATGCTAGCGCCCTCCTTCCCAGGCCAATCCATTACGCACCAGACCACACCCTTAGCCCCAACCGTTCCGTCCAACAGTTCACAATCTCGACCCATTACCCGGAGTACTCACATCATTTTTAAACCGAACCCCAAATATAACCTCCACACCACTTTCCTATCCCCTATTCCAACAACCCCCATTGTGGCCCTTAATGATCCTAATTGGAAAATGGTCATGCACGATGAATTTGATGCTTTAATTAAAAATAATACATGGGAGTTAGTTCCTCGTCCTTCAAGTGTTAATATCATCCGTTCTATGTGGATTTTTCGTCATAAATTTAAATCTGATGGTTCTTTTGAGCGTTACAAAACTCGTCTTGTAGGGGATGACAAGACTCAACAGGTTGGCATTGATTGTGGTGATACTTTCAGTCATGTGGTTAAACCAGTCACAATTCGCACTGTCTTGACCTTAGCACTATCTAAATCTTGGTCGATCCATCAGCTCAATGTAAAAAATGCTTTACTTCATGGTGAACTTAATGAAACTGTGTATATGTACCAGTCAGTGGGTTTTCGATATGCTTCACACCCTGATCATGTGTGTCGATTACGCAAATCCTTGTATGGCCTTAAGCAAGCGCCTAGGGCTTGGTACCAACGATTTGCTAATTTTGTTTCTTCTATTGGTTTTGTTCACAGTGCTTCTGATCATTCTCTATTTGTGTTTCGTCGGGGTGTTGATACTGCTTATTTATTATTGTATGTTGATGATATCAAACTTACTGCTTCCTCTGAGAAACTGCGTAAGTCTATCATCACACTTATTAGCACTGAGTTTGCTATGACAGACTTAGGCACTCTCAGATATTTTTTGGGTATTGTTGTAACTCACCATGCAGGTGGCCTCTTTCTGTCACAGAAAAAGTATGCAGAATCCATCATCAGCAAGGCTGACATGGCCTCTTGTAATGCCACGTCTACCCCTGTCGATACAAAATCCAAGCTCAGCAGTACCTCAGGCACCCCATGTGATGATCCTACCTTATTTCGGAGCTTAGCTGGTGCCTTGCAGTATCTTACATTCACTAGACCAGATATTTCATATGCAGTTCATGTTGGAAATTGATGTGTCAATTTCCTCAATTAGTGCCCGTGAACTATATCATCTATATATACGGTTCAACAACCGATAGTTATTTGAACTATCAGTAGTCTCACCCGAGATAATGCCGGGGGTCATCGAATGGCAGACTAGACTCTCACGATGATCTTCGGGATTCGAGTATACGGTCTTATACGTTGAATCCCGATGCTTTCGTTACTCGGGCTATGAGGTCACACACATAACAATTACCGAAGATACTTTCGAGTAGTGACCCGAAAGTGAATAAGGGATTTGATCCATATTGAGGAATTTCGATCCGATCGAGATCGTGTCCCGACCGAACCGATGGTGCGCCCGGAATTAGTTCCGGACGCACTATTTAGGGTTTATGTATATATATATGTGAGATATATATTTATTGAAATGATTTAATTAATTAATGAATTAATTAAACAAGATATGATTTAATTAATTAATTAAGATTAATTAACTAATCTCATCATTATGAGGAGTTGAAATCTTGGTGGCTACTTTATGCCTTGGGAAGGCTTTGTATCCCTTGGGAAGAACTCTTGTAAGAGTATCTTCCATGGACCAAGAGTCATTAACCATATGGATGGTTAATGTGTTTGTTTAGTGTGCAATATGTTTCATCATTCATTCTATATCATAAGATGATATTGAATGTGAAGATATCAATCTAAGTCTTGCACATCTCTTGCTAGAGAACACAACAACACAAACAAACACACTTCATCTTCAACCTCAACCCTCTAGCAAAACTCTAAGTGTAGAGTATAGAACTAGTTCTATTATTTGCTATAGTAGTAAAGACTACATACTCCTCAATAACACACACTAGTCCAAGTGTGTCTTATTGCTATCTAAGGTATTGGTGTGGACTATTTCATAGTAGTTTCATATCACCTTGGTGATAGACATTTCTTCAAGGAGAAAGCAAAGGAGCAAGGTGTGGGATAAGCGCTTAAAGATTTACAAAGCTTCCGCTCACGCTTCAAAGGTATAACTTTGTAGCACTACTCTTTTATATGTTATTTGTAGCATATTCACACTACCTTTAAACATATACTTCTATGAGCTAGTTTCATTGTGTAAGTTCTAACGATCAACGAATTAGGGTTGTATGACATATGAACTATTGTATTTCATTGTGTCTTGCAACCCCATGATAATCAACAGTGGTATCAAGAGCTATATTACACGTTTAACATGTTCTAGAAGTGTTTAAAGTAGTACCATATAGTATATATGTCGATATATGAACCATAGCCAAAGTTTCGCCTTCGGAACCCGCCCGAATGGGCGCCCGAATTCTGCCATAATGGGCTCCCGAATTCGCCCAGAATTCTGCCCGAATGGGCTCCCGAATTCGCCCAGAATTCTGCCCGAATTCTGCCCGAATGGGCTGCCGAATTCTGCCAGAATTCTGCCCGAATGGGCTGCCGGATTCTGCCCGAATGGTCGCGATGGACGGTATTTTTGCCCTATGTTTTCGAAACAAAAACAAATCGATTAAGTCCAAACTCATTTGATCTTTATGGACGTTTTCGGTTTGTTATGGGTGACTTAGAGATTGTTTTCATTCCGGAAATAATCTTATAAGTCCAAAACATTCTTTGAGAAGTTTAAAATAGTTTAAAATTAGCATGTATGTCAAAATCTAGTTCTTCCAACATAAGATCGTCTTATGGCGAGTCTTGTGGAGGTAAGTGGGACCACTTTGATTTTATCCTATCGGTACTAATTAAATTGATTAATTGAGTATCGAAAGGAAGTTTGAGGTTTGAGTTATTATGAATTTCAAACCTTAACAAATATAACTTATGCTAAGTCTCTTTGAATGAAATCGGGTTATTAGTTCAATATGTTGGACTTATGATAAAACTTCCTAAAATTGGCTAAGTTAGTTGTTGGACAACTAAAGGTTATGATATGCATGTATGACTATGTTCACATGATTTGAATGTGAGTATGTGTGTGAGTTGTTTGTTGCTTGTGTGTTTTATTCCATTCCTAGCATGTTTATGTGATTTATGTATAATGTGTTATGCATATATAAACTGTAGTCTGAATGAAATGAGGATTTGATATGGCCTAGGTATTTATTCGAAATACAGTCTGCGTACTGTCCTTGATATTGAAATACGACGCATGTGTCGTTTTACATTCTTGTATTGTTATTTCTTTTTCGCGGCGCATGTGCCATTTAATGTGAAAGTTGATTATGTAACAAGACATGAAGAGACGGACTTGGAGCATGGCGATGTCCAAGAAGACGGAGACCAAGGACTTAGTTTAGAACTAGTTAGACTAGTTTTATTTAATGTTCTTTAGGCCATATCACGTCCCTTTAAAGTGTTTATTATTCATGTCATGTTTCATGTTTACATATATTTTCTTGACGTATAACTTTGTAGCACTACTCTTTTATATGTTATTTGTAGCATATTCACACTACCTTTAAACATATACTTCTATGAGCTAGTTTCATTGTGTAAGTTCTAACGATCAACGAATTAGGGTTGTATGACATATGAACTATTGTATTTCATTGTGTCTTGCAACCCCATGATAATCAACAGTTCAGAAGATTTGTCTTCATGTGCATGCTCCTATGACTGATCACATGAACGCACTCAAACGAGTGCTTCGATATCTACAGGGCACTCTGCATTATGGGATACACTTATACAGGTCTTCCACCACTTCTTTGGTTTCTTATATAGATGCTGACTGGGCCGGGTGTCCTGATACTCGCAGGTCCACATCAGGCTATTGTGTTTTCTTAGGTAATAACCTCATTTCTTAGTCCTCTAAGCGCCAAGCCACCATTTCTAAGTCCAGTGCTGATGTTGAATATCGAGGTGTCGCAAATGTTGTTTCAGAAGTATGTTGGATCCGCAATCTACTCCTTGAGCTACATCATCCACTGACATCAACCACCATTGTCTATTGTGACAACGTTAGTGCTATTTATTTATATGAGAACCCAGTTCAACATCAGCGTACTAAACATGTGGAGATTGATATACATTTTGTCCGTGAAAAGGTTTCTCATGGTCAAGTTCGGGTTCTACATGTTCCCTCCCGCTATCAAATTGCAGACATCTTCACCAAAGGACTTCCTCAAATACTGTTTACTGATTTTCGAGACAGTCTCAGCGTTCACCCTCCTCCCGCTACGACTGTGGGGGTGTATTAGTGTATATATTTCATATACGTACTAGGTTATTCTTATTGTGTTGGGCCTAGCCCACAAAGTATATTGTTGTAAAACCTAGTTAACCATTGTGTATTATATATAGAGGACCATAACATTGTAATATTCACACAGAATAATATTACATCTTTCAATAAACCATCCTTTATTGTACCTTTGATATATCTTAGGATTCTTTCGCGGCGATGAAATGATCTTGTTTGGGAGTTTCCATATATCTACTCATCAAACCCACTGCATACATTATATCTGGACGCGTGAAAGTTAAGTACCTTAAGCTTCCGACCAAGCTTTTGAACAATGTTGGATTTACATGTTCTTTACTTGAATTTGCTCTTAGCTTTATGCATGTTTCTACCGTTGTACTTACAGGCTTACAGTCTTTCATCCTATATTTGCTCAAAATTTGTTTAGCATATTTCCGTTGTGACATGAAAATTTCATCTTTTGCTTGTTTTACTTCAACCCCAAGAAAATACGACATCTCTCTGATATTTGTCATCTCGAATTCTTTAGTAATTGATTCCTTAAAATCACTAAACATGACTGGATTATTACCAGTATAAACCATGTCATCGACATATAAGCATATAAACATTATATCGCCGTTCTCATTTTTCTTTGCATAGAGCGAATGCTTGTACGGACTTTTCACAAAATTATTTTTGTGAAGGTATTCATCAATTCTTGTATTCCAAGCTCTAAGAGCTTGCTTCAATCCATATAAGGCTTTTTTCAGCCTATACACTTTATCTTCTTGACCATTCTGAACATAACTAGGTGGTTGTTCTATGTAAACTTCTTCTTCAAAATATCCATTTAAGAATGCTGATTTCACATCCGTCTGAAAGATCTTCCATTGATTTTGGGCTGCAACTGCTGTAAGAAGTCTTATGGTAACGACTCTTGCAACTGGAGCAAATACTTCGTCATAGTCAATCTCGTGTCTCTGTTTGTAATCTTTAGCAACTAGTCTTGCCTTGTATTTTTCAACTTTTCCATCTTGGTTGGTCTTTGTCTTGTCGACCCATTTTACTCCAATTGCTTTATTTTCTTTTGGAAGACTTGTAAGCTCCCAAGTATCATTTCTTTTTATTGAAGCAATTTCTTCATCCATTGCCTTGTTCCATCTGTCATCTTGACTAGCTTCTTCATACGTTGTTGGATCACATTCTGTCATTAAACAAAATAAGGAATAACCAAAATTTTGTACCGGACTTGTCGTGTCATATATCTCATCTAGACTCCGCATCTTTATCGGCACTTCCCCCAGAATTACTACTGTCACCAGTACTACTGTTACTTTTTTCAGACGTGGTTGGAGTTGATTGAGGAGTTTGTTGAATTGGACTCCGTGGAGGAGTCAAGTCACCATTTCCACCATCTTCATTATTGAAATCAACATCTTCATCATTATCATCATCAAAAAATTGTCCAGCAACATTTTTTCTTCCGTGTTCCAACTCCAATAATCATTTTCATCAAATTCAACGTCCCTATAAATGATTACTTCCTTAGTAAGTGGATTGTAAAGCTGATAAGCTTTGCTCCTCTTGTCATATCCAATAAAAATACATTTTTTGCCTTTGTCATCAAGTTTCTTTCTCTTTTGATCTGGAACATGCGCATATGCAATACTTCCAAATATTATTAGATGTCCAACAGACGGTTTGGTACCGCTCCATGCTTCATTTGGAGTCTTGAATTTTACACTTTTTGTTGGACAACGATTCAACAAATAGACAGCACATAACACGGCTTCAGCCCAGAAATTTCTTGGCATGTGCTTTCCTTTCACCATACTTCTTGCCATATCAATAATTGTTCGATTCTTTCTTCCTACAACACCATTTTGTTGTGGAGTATATGCCGTTGTCTACTGATGAATAATTCCATGCTCTTTGCAGAAGTTATTAAACAAATTTGAATTGTATTCTCCTCCTCTATCAGATCTAAGTATCTTCAGATTATTTCCACTTTGTTTTTCAGTTAGTGCTTTGAACTATTTGAATTTATCAATAGCTTTGCCTTTTTCTTTCAATATATATAACCAATTTTTTCAACTATAGTCATCAATAAAAGTTAAGTAATACCTATTTCCTCCAAGTGACGGGATATCGAATGGACCAGCTATATCGGTATGAAGGATTTTCCAACGGGAAAGCTTTGACGATGTTATTTTCCTTTGACACATGCATCACATAAATTTTCTGGTTCATTAATCATTGGAAGTCCGCTCACCATATTTGTCTTTGATAGTGATTTGAGTCCACTGAAACCTAGATGACCAAATCTTAGATGCCATAACCATGAGTCATTTTTAATGATCGACTTCAAGCAATGTTGTATCCCAGTCGTCATGTCCAAAGTGAAAAGTCGATTCCTGGACATATCAACTTTTGCAATCAATTCTTGTACTTGATTTCTTATCAATAGAGAGTTTTCTTTCATATTTATGGTGTACCCTTTCTCTAGAAGTTGGCCAAGACTAATGATGTTGCTTTTTAATGCAGGGATATAATAAACATCATTTATATATTTCTTTTCTTCATTTTTTAAGAGAATCACAATCTTCCCTTTACCTCGTACCGGAACTTTTGATGAATCACCAAAAGTAACTTCTCCGCTGATCGTTTCATCAAATTCTGTGAACAAATCTTTTCGACCACACATGTGATTACTTGCGCCGATGTCAATATACCAAATATTTTTGTGGCATTATTCATTTCCATTATATGTGAGAAATATGGTAGATCCAACATCTTTTTCTTCATCTAATTTTGTAAAATATAGCCACCTCTTCTTCGTGAGAAGCTGCTACTGCTTGGTTTGTCATTAAAAGACATCTTGCTTTGCAAAGCCTTTTCATTATAACTTGTATCATCATACTGAATTATTCGTTGTTCATGGGCTTGGATAGAGCCCACAAGCTCATCAATCGAAATTGTAGACATATCTTTTGATTCTTCAATCGAAGTAACAACATAATCAAACTTTCTTGTTAGTGACCGAAGAAGCTTTTCCATGACCCTGATGTCATCAAGAGTTTCACCATTTCTTTTCATCTCATTTGATATCGTTTTCAAACGAGTCACATATTCACCAATATTTTCTGAGCTTTTCATCTTTAGATTTTCGAACTCGCCTCGAAGTACTTGGAGTCGTACCTTCTTCACTCTATCTACTCCTTGAAATAATTTTTGTAAATTTTTTCATGCCTCCTTGGACGTTCCTGCTCCTAATATTTTCTCAAATGTTGATTCGTCAACTCCTTGGAAAATTGTAAACAATGCATTTTTATCCTTTTTGCGAGAATCTTTTAATAATGTTTTTGCGGCGTTTGAAAGAGCTACTTCAGCAACTGCATTTTCAGGCTCGGTATATCCGTCTTCAACTATGTCCCATAGATCTTGAGAACCGACTAGAACCTTAATTTATATACTCCAGTTCCCATAATTTGTTGCCGTCAATTTTGGAATTTGAAGTTGCATCATATTCGCCATTTTTTAAATTTCTCAAACAAAACATTAGCTCTGATACCACTTGTTGGAAACGTGATGCGTTTATATAATATATTTACTCATAAAATGGAATAATATATTTATCTATATGAGTGATAAAAAAAACAAAAGTATTATTACACGAGTTGATGCTCTATTCTCTCTGCGAAAAGACTTACTAATATATAATATTATATATAGATATTGTTATTTTTTCATTCTTTATACAATGATCTATTTATAGGTGTTATTAAATGTTTCTCACCTTTAAAAATACTGATGATTATTATTCTAGATAGATTTTAACCAATTATAATGTAAGGTCAATTGACATTTATTATTATTCGTTCTTTTCATGCATGTAAAGTATCAGTTGATATTCTAACAATTTTTATGGGAAATAAATCTTATGTCACCTTATGACATGACTTCAAATCAAGGTTTCAATGGGTGAATTTAAACGAATGGTGTTGATTCACCCAACGACTTCATCTTATCAACTTGAAACTATTGAAAGTACAAATTAGAAAAAGAAAAGAAAAGAACTATTTATAACTTCATACACACATGGAAGGAGGTAGAGTAGATTGGTAAAGCACTATAATTTCTTTATCATATCTATTTTTCTAATATTACACTATAATTTTCTTGTTTTAAATAGTATTGCAATTCGCCATATGCATTGGGGCAAATCATTAATTTTGAAAAAACCATCTTTGCTTACTTTAATGCGTCGGGTCAAATAATTAGTTTTATATTTAGATTATATAAGGGAGAAAATAAGACAGGAGTGAGCTTCGCAATCGACAGTGCGAAACCAGATAAAAAATATGGATATTGCTTCATTGAAGGAGTTTTTGTCGGAGTCGATGAAGGTTGGAGGCAATCTCATTTATGTAGAGTTATGTCGAGTTATCTCCTATGAACATGTCCCACAAGTGTTTCATAAACCTGAATTGTTATACACATCTAAATAGTGCCAAAGAGTTTTTGTTATAATGAAATGATTATATTGCCTCAATTTATTATTAAATATAATATTTAAAAAGGGAGCATAAAAGTAATTTTAATCCAAAAATTCACTATTTGAGTGTTTGTATGGTATTTCCCAAACCAATCAAATTGTCATGAGCCACAAGACCACCTTTTACGTAGTACTAGTTGAAAACTGTCTCGTTTAGCAACGGGGCTTAAAATTCAATCATTGTAGTACTAGTTAATAATTTTGATAGTCAAAAGGGACACGATAGGATAATATTTATGCAAAAAATATATCAAAGATCCATAACGAAGTAGATATACCAAGAGGCTGCTCGAACTCATATGAGATTTTAGTCATCCTTGATCATTAACTTCTGTAATAATAATGAATTAAAACAAAACCAAGCACATAAATAATGTCTAAAGAAAAATTCTCTATTTAACAAAAAAGATAAGTAGGTTGTTAAGAGTCTATGGGGTTCCACTGTAAAATCAATTGGCAATAGAGGGAGTAGAGATGTACATCCCACATCGGAAGTCGATGTCCTCCCGGGTTAATATATAAGATATTGGGCTACTCCCCCTATTGCCAATTGGTTTTAGAGTGGAACCCCATAGACTCTAAACATGGTATAATGAGCCAGGCCTGAGTTAATGAGACATGTGTAACCCCGCCGATGTTGTTCCGACAATTTATATCAGCGAGGAATATTCACCCGACGATTGACGAATAAAATTATCCAAAGGAATAAGAGTGAGTGAGTGAATGAATGAATCGAAATGGATTGAGTATATATATCAGAGGGAGGAAGTGATCAATGGTCAAAATTGACCCAAGTAATCTAATGGTTCAAAATATGATTGTGAACTCAAATGATTTGGCCTAACTAATCCAATGGTTCAAAATCAATGGTCAATTATGAAGTGGGGCATAGTTAATTATGAAGTGGGTCTAAGTCATTTAATAAATGGTCCCACGTTCAAAAGATCAATGACCAAAATTGGTTCAACTAATCCAATGGCTGAAAACACGATAGTAAAGTCAAATGATTAATGGTCAAGATTGATCTAACTAATCCAATGGCTCAAATGCAATGATCAATTATGAAGTGGGCCTAAATGATGAGAACGGCTACGGTTAATTAATAATACCGTTCATTAATCAACATATACAATTATTTCCCATTTAAAAATGGCACTAATTATTGAAATATATCATTCTAAGATGGTACAACTAAAATGTTCTAAAGAAATGTACCAAAATGATATTATACACCGATATAATTTGTGTACCAAAATCTGTTAAGCAAGTTGGTACAAATTATTTAAAACGGAAAAGTAAGCTTAGATGATTGACATTAATGATTTTTTTACATAATGGTACGTTTTACCTAAAATGTACCAAAAGAGGAAGAATTTTTTTTAATGGGTACAATATACACTTTCTATGATTAATGAACCATTAATGAACGAAAAGCATAATGAACCGTAAGTTTCCACCTGATTGATTTAATAACTGGTCCCACGTTCAAATGATCAATGACCAAAATTAGCCTAACTAATCCAATGGCTCAAAGTTCGATGATAAAGTCAAATGATCAACGACAAATATTGCCCTAACTAATCCAATGACTCAAAAACAATACGTCAATTATAAGTGGGGTATACGTCAATTATGAAGTAGGGTCTAAGTCATTTAATACCTGTTCCCACATTTAAATGAACAATGACCAAAATTGGTTCAACTAATCAAATGGCTCAAACACAATGGTCAAGTCAAATGATTAATGACCAAGATTGGTCTAACTAATCCAATAGCTCAAACGCGATGGTCAATTACGAAGTGGGACATATATCAATTATGAAGTGGGTTCTAAGTCTTTAATAACAGGTCCCATGTTGTTAGTAGCTGGTCCCATGAATGACATACCAAAAAGTTTTAAATAAAACTTCATCATTCTTTATACATTGAGGTAATATTCCCTATAGGAGAAGAACCAATTTAACTTTTTGGTGAAATTTTAAAAGTCAAATGAATCTTACATTTACACTAAGGGAGAACTTTAATACTCATTCCGTCTCCAAAAAATTAATATATTTTGATTTTTCGTGATCAAACTCTTACAAAATTGATCATGAATTCTCATTAAGGAATAAGAAATAATATAGTTATATGAGATTTTGTTAGATTTGTCTCAATATATATTTTTAAATCGTGTTTTGTTAATCACAAAAAATCAAAATGTATCAATCATTTAGGATGAACAAAGTAATCAATACCATTCACTAGGGGAACATTATACACACCAAAACACTGTTTCTTTGTGTGTGAATATTACAATTTCTCCCCCAATTGAATTTTCTCTTCCACTACCCTTTCAAATAGGAGGGCAAAATCATAATTACACAACTCTACTGTTTTGGTATGTATAACAGATCATCATTCTCCATCATTATAGTATATCCACATAAATGGAAGGAGATGGAGCACGAAGGTAAACAATGTGGTATATAATTTTTTTATTAATTTTCTTTAAGTATTTCACTTATTTATTTTTGTCTTGTTTCTTTCTTTAATAGGGTTGCAATTGTAACTGGAGCAAATAAAGGGATAGGATATGAGATATGTAAGCAATTAGCAGAGAAAGGTATAATTGTTGTGTTTACTGCAAGAGATGAACGAAGAGGTCACGAAGCATTCGAAAGGCTCAATGTTGTTATCGATGCTTCTGATCGTCTTCTGTTTCATCAACTTGATGTGGCTGATCCTGCTAGTGTTGCCAACCTTGCCGAATTCGTCAACAACAAATTTGGCAGACTTGATATATTGGTAACATCCTCCCTTAGATTTGATTCTTTATTTCATGTTCTCTCACAAGTGCTAGTGTAACCAAGACTGCTCTAAACTCGCTCGTAAGGCTGTAAGTTGGTTGAGGAGGTGAGCTTGTGACTGTAAGGTTCGATTTCCCTTAGATATCGATTCTGTTGGCACTGGTTGTAGCCTACATTCTCAGTTGGTTTATTAGTTTAGTAGGAGTTTTATTACTACAACATTATGGTCTATGAGTTGTAATGCAAGTGAATGCGACGTTCTATATGATTATTGTAAGTTTGGATTATTTCTATACGACTATTGTTTAGAGTAAAGATGAACTGTTGCAGGTGAATAATGCAGGCATACTTGGAGTGAAAGTAGATGATCCGCTACTCCTTCAAGAGCTTTTGGAGGCTGAACTTCGTCACATTTTATTTGATGAAGACGCGGTTAATCTTCTAACTTATAATACTCATGTTATATATATGGTCGAACCTTCAAGAAAGTGATGATACTACTAAATTCGTTTTCATTTTTTAAAATATGAACTGCCAAGGTTTTGTTTCGAAATTTATGGTTGTCTACTTGTCTTGTACTACTACATATAATTCTTGATTATGGCAATGCCAATTTCTCCGATTTTCTCAGCCAGAAGAGATCCAGCAGAAGGCATTAGCTAATGTGCAGGAGACACACGAACTAGCCGAACAATGCATACAAATCAATTACTATGGTGTAAAGAGAACGACTGAAGCTTTCGTACCACTCCTCCAGCTTTCTGATGCCCCAAGGATTGTGAATGTGTCCGCTGGGATGGGAAAGCTTAAGGTAAATGTTCAATCATCTTCCTCTAACATGATCAAAACAGATAACGAACCTAATATACATATGATTTCTTGAGAACTAAATCATTAATCAAATGTAATACTTATTGCAGCTACAAATCAATGAATGGGCTAAAAATGTTCTCAGCAATATCGAAAGCCTTACAGAGGAGAAGGTGGACAACGTAATCAATGAGTTCCTTCGACACCTTAAAGAGGGCCCTATTCAAAGAGAAGTTTGGCCATTTCCATTCTCTTCATACAAAGTCTCAAAGGCAGGAATGAATGCATACACAAGGATCATTGCCAACAAGTACCAGCAAATGCGCATCAACTGTGTTCATCCTGGTTATGTTCTCACTGATATGACTTCAGGAACTGGCCCGTTAACAACGAAAGAAGGTGCAGAAAGTGTGGTGAAGCTTGCTCACTTGCCCAATGAGGGTCCTTCTGGGTTGTTTTTCTCCAGAGAAGAGGTTACATCCTTTTGATCGGATTTATCGCCTCTCAAATCTTCTGTAAATTGATGTTGTATGCAAATATGTTGTATGTGAGACAATGCGATCTCACGTAAGCATGTAACATAAATACTTTGCTTGTGAAGTTGTACTATTGAACCATGTGAAGGAGATTTTCTATTTGAATTTCCTTTTATCCTTATAAGAAATCGCGGAGGTGAAGTGCTTACTCCACGTATTCTAAAAGATATAAATTTGAAATATTTATCGAATTTCTATGGGAAATAAATCTTATTTCACTTTATGACATACTTGAAGTCAAGGTCTCGATGGGCGAATTTAAACGAGTGGTGTTGATTCACCCTACCTCATCTTATCAACTTGGAACTATTTGAAAGTACAAATTAGAAAAAGAAAAGAAAAGGAACTATTCATAATCTTCATACACACACATGGATGGAGTAGGAAGGTAAACCGCTATAATTTCTTTATCACATAAATTTTCTAATATTTCACTTACTATTTTCTTGTTTTAATTAGTGTTGCAATTGTAACTGGAGCAAATAAAGGAATAGGATATGAGATATGCAAGCAATTAGCAGAGGAAGGGATAACTGTTGTGTTAACTGCAAGAGATGAAAGACGAGGAAACGAAGCACTCGAAAGGCTCAAAGTAGATACCGATGTTTATGATGGTGTTCTGTTTCATCAACTTGATGTGGCTGATCCTCTTAGTGTTGCTAACCTTGCGGACTTCATAAAGAACAAATTTGGGAGACTTGATATTTTGGTAACATCATCTCTTGGATTTGTTTCTTGACTCGATGTTCTCTATCGATATCAATTATAGTGTACTCGTTATCTATGACCCGTCTATATATAGTCATTAGAGTACTCTATATGAATTTTGTTAACAGGAAAGATGAACTTTGCAGGTGAACAATGCAGGTGTAGCTGGAGTGAAAATAGATGATCCGCTACTCAAGCAAGAGCTCATTGAGGCCGTAATTCATCAAATACAATTTGATGAAGAGATGGTTAATGTTGCAACTTAAAATACACATATATTTCATAACTTGTTGCCTACTCTATTGTCTAGCTATAAAGACAAGGATCATATTGCTATATTTGTGTTTAATTGTGAAGTATCGATGGTTAAACTTTTGCCTCGAAAAGTAATAATGTATTATAATCCATATAGTTCTTAATTATGACAGTACCAATTTATCCTTTCTTCAGGCAGAAGAGATCCAACTGAAGGCGTTAGCCAACGTCGTGGAGACCCACGAGATCGCAGAAGAATGCATACAAATTAATTACAATGGTGCAAAGAGAATGGTTGAAGCTTTCACACCACTCCTCAAGCTTTCTGATGCACCAAGGATTGTAAATGTGTCCTCTGGTATGGGAAAGCTTAAGGTGAATATATAGTCCCATTCCTTTAACAAATTGAATTGAACCTAACATATATATGAGAACTATTCATTAATCAAATATATACTAACTGCAGCTACAAAACAATGAATGGGCTAGAAATGTTCTCAGCAATATTGAAAGCCTAACAGAAGAGAAGGTGGACAATGTGATCAATGAGTTTCTTGAACATCTTAAAGAAGGTCCTATTCAAAGAAAACTTTGGTCATATCCATTCTCTTCTTACAAACTCTCAAAAGAATCATTGAATGCATACACAAGGATTATTTCTAAGAAGTACCCAGAAATGCGCGTCAATTGCGTTTGTCCTGGTTTTGTTAAGACTGATATTACTTCAGGAACCGGTCCGTTAACAACAAAAGAAGGGGCAGAAAGTGTAGTGAACATTGCTATCTTGCCTAAGGATGGACCTTCTGGGTTATTCTTCAGTCGCCACGAGGTTACATCCTTTTGAGGTTCAATTATCTTCATTTAAATCTTCATATATGTTGCATGTATTTTCGTACCATTTGAAGCAGAATTTCGATTTGAATTTATTGATAAATGTACAAATATAAAAGACAAGAAAGTCAGTTTCAACCTCCAATAGCTATTTTTACAATGAATTTCATGAACAAAATCAAACATTACATCAATAAGATCAATTCTTCAGCGATTTTTTGATTGTACAAGTAAATCGAAATGCCTAAATCAGAATTTTAATTTATAAAATGAAGTATAGAACCCAAGCTCCATATGTCAAGGGAATCAGCAAATTCCAACATCCAAATAAAGATCTAAGTCCAAGAATATCCTGTTGATGAAACAAAAAAGAAAATAGAATACTAGAAGTTAGAACAGATGATGACATTTGAACGATGGAGTCGATGGAAATGATGTTTTACTTCCTTCGTTTTTATCTGAATGACCTGATTCGAATGAGTAGTTCGTTCGAATAAAAACATAGTGAATTATTTGAACCTAAGAAAAAATGTACCTTTGTGGAGAAAAGCAATGGGGTTGCAGAAGCTGATGGCTTAAGCCCTGTAAAGCCAATATTATAACTAGTGCTCCCATCAGGTTTGAACAACCCAAAGTTCCTCTCAGAAGTTGGTCCAGGCTTCAAATTTTCATTGAACAGAGCAAAAATATAAGCTTTTGTCTTAATCTTTGGCCTATAAGGAGTCCCTTTGTTTTTCAGCAACTTTTTCCTCAGATTTTTGTTGTAAGTTTTTGCATTTTTTAACGAGGCCCCTGCTTCATTATCATCACCTTTCGAAGCCCAACCTGTCTCAGAAACAATGACTTCCATTTTACCATATCCAACTTTTTCGAGAGCAGCATAACTTGCATCGACCATAGCTTCAAACATGTTGTCATAATGCAGCTTAGTTTTTGCATCATAAATCCCAGAATTTTTCTGAAATAGGGCGTAGTTGATGTCTATATGCTCTGGATCACTCTTATATGCCAAGAAAGGATATGCGTTTATGTAGAAAGGCGAACCCGATTGTGAAAAGAACTGCAGGAGTGGCCTCATGTAAGGAAGTACACTCTCCTTAAATGCCCCTGCAACATTGTATCAGTTTCGTAAACACGTATTTTCATGTTAAAATATGCTTGAATATATTGAAACATTATTAGGTACCTGCAGATGGAGGGTATGTTGACTCGAACACGCCTTCCGAGTGGGGACTGGAGACCTCAATCTTATCAGCAAGATTTAATTGATTAAGTGCTGAATATACCATTTTTACTGCGGGAACCAGAACTTCCCAAAGTTCAACGTCACCGCCCCCAAGGATTTCGTTCCCAACAGCAATCCCCGTGATGCGAGTCCCAGGGAGGAATGGCTGAACATTCTCTTTCAACCACGCCACTGCGCGATCTTCACTCACACTAATATCTTTCAAGAATTCATTCCCTAGTCCCACAATGATCTCAATTCCAGAGCCTTTTAAGGCAGTCAATACATCATGATTAGCATCATAAATTCTTATGTTCTTAATCTTAGCTGCCTTAAGAAGAGTCACAACGCTTTCAGGAGGCGGGAGATTGTCTGCTATTCTTCCATAGTTTACGCCATAAGTGCCCGTAAAACAATGCACATCGGCATTGAAGGAAAAGAATAAGAGAAGAAGCAAACAGGAGAGAAAAGAAGATGAGTTCATTGGGTTGAATGTTGAAGAATAATGAGTTGTTGCAGTGAACAAATTCCATATGTAGTAGTAAGAAGATTGAAGATGGCTTATAGAATGAAGTCATGATAAATGATTGTCTGAGAGATCCGTAGCTTGCTTTGCAGGGTTGCATGGATTCCAACTCTTGAAGATTCCTAGTTTATTCAACAACAACACTAATAATTGAAATTGGACAGAAAAGTGTGAGGGAGACCTAAAGAACATATTCCAAACTTTTTGTGGAAATGTCATATTTGTCTCATTCTTAAAGTATGCCTTTCTGAATCGGAAAGGGTTTCCATCCTTGTCCCTTTTTTCTTGAGAAGGAAATCCGTTTTCTATTTTTGGCAAGTAATGGAGTCGGGTAATTGTACATATTAATCGAGTCGGATAATTATCTAATTATTTGTCACATTGAATAATTTGTCTAATCGAATAGGATTCTCACTTCCGACAAGAAGTAATCAAGTCATATTTTTGTTAGACCAATAATAAATTGGGTAATAGGTTATTATGTCATTTGTATGTATAATGTACAAATTAGTCCAATCTTAGTGGATATTAGATAAACAAGAGAAAATTGAAAAAACGTCACTAATAAGATCCCTCCTTTAGTTTTTGGCTTTTTTTTTCATCTGGGCACCTGAACTTCTGATATTATAACAAATAGGCACCTGGTGAACTTTTTATAACAAGTAGGCACCTGAGATGAAAAATTGGCACTTGAACTTTTATTTTTCTCATTTTTAGAATTTCGCAAATTTTAAACATTTAGATGGAGGGCAAAATAGTCAAACCACATTTAAAACTAACTCAAACTAATTATATACTAACCCAACCTCAATCATCTAACCCAACCCTATTAAAATCAATTTCTTTCACTTTCCTTCTTTAACCCAACAATCATCATCCCTATTCTCCATCTCCATCTGCTCCTTAACCAGTGAGCTGCCGAATGACCTGCTTGGAATCTCCTCGAACTTATAGGAACTGAAACCCCATTAGGACCGCCACTTCGAGGCCAATAACAAGCGATTCAAAAGAGTTGGTATGCGCGCACATAGCACTTGCGAGACAAGGGGTACTCAAAGACCTTTTGACTACGGTTCCAATAAGTAATCTCGGGAAATGTTAAGTTATTGCGTCCCCCGGGCATTAACATCTCCATAATACAATCTATCAACTCTATTCTATTCCAGACATAGAACTACATAACACACATTATATTAGTCACTGAAGTCTTTAGACGTGTCACATCTCTGACTAATGGTGGAACCAGAATTTTTTTGAAGGGGGTAATGAAGTAATGACGTAAAAAAGAGAGTAAAGATCTAAAATTTTAGGAGGGGCGAACCCATATTTGGACAAAATGTATTAGAATCTGATTTTAATGGACATTTGAATGGGGGACAGATAGAGAAGTGTTTGGAAGGGAAGCAATTTTTTGGTGGCGAGAGAATTGGTCACCACCAAATCGGAAGACCAAATCGGTCAAGACCAAATCGGAAGACCAAATCGGCAATCGGAAGACCAAATTCTGCAATTTCCATCAAAAAAATTGCATCTAAAAATTCTGCAATTTCCATCGAAATGGCTCAGCCTCTTGCAATTTCCATCTAAAAATTTTGCAAGTTCCATTTGCTTCGTTAGCTTTATACCAGTACGCATTTTCAAAAAAAAAGACAAGATTATGACTATATTACAAAGTTTCAAACTTTGTTGAATTTGGTAAATATTTTGTTCATTTTTGCAATATTTAGCTTAGTATATAAAATCAAGAAAATGGGCAAATGGAGAAGGCTGTTGTCGGAGATGGAGATGGGAGGAGAGGGTCGGTTGGTTTTTGGGTTGAAGCAGGGGTTGGGGGTAGGGTGGGGGGTGTTGGAGAAGAAGGGGCGGGGTAAATAGTGAATAAGACGTAAAGTGTTTTTTTAGCAGCGGCACCTGAACTTTTCTTTAAATTTTGCCTTCAAAAAGTCATATTTTTAATATGACTAACTTGCCCCTAGGTTAAGTAATTTTTAAATGTCAAAAATCTAAGAAATTAAAAAAATTGTGAAAAACGAAAGTTTAGGTGCCAATTTTGGGATCCAGGTGCCTACTTGTTATAAAAAGTTCACCAGGTGCCTGTTGGAATTATGAGATGTTTGACACGTCATAATTAGTGCCCATTGAACAATTTGATTGTTCGAAGTGATTACTTATTTAAGGTTAAGTTCATACGTATATTATTTGTTTGACAATAATATACGAGCTGGGAATGAATTCGAAATACATTAGGGGTCTTGATGGTTTTACTAGGACCCGCTCATGATTTATATGATAGTAAAATACTTGTCGATATTTTATTAACATATGGCTAATGTTATTTCGATCCTAGAAGGTCACACACAAACAATGCGCTTGATTTTCAATACGATTGAAACTTCCGGGTTAAAAGTGTAAACGTCAAAGAATAAAGGGGAGGAAATTCCAAAGTGGAATTTCCACCCCATTAACCGTCCAAAAAATGATGCATAAGAATGCATTTGACTTTTTGAATTCAAATGCACTAATGCTAGTCTTGAATGGGAGCTTGAAAAAGGGGGAGGTTACATATGGATGTTAATGTGATTAACACCATATTAAGACCACATTTGATGACAATGTTGATCATCCTTTTTGCACACTTTGTAAGACAAAAAAAAAAAAGGCAAAAAAATATACTCCCTCCTTCCTCTAGTTTTTGGCCGAAAATATACACACAAACCAAGAGAAGAAATCGTTTTTCTCTTGGTTCATTCTTGACATATACGCTTCAAGCTCTAGTTGCTTCAAGGGAGGAATCAATCACGCATTGGTGTGGACTAACTAGAGAGAGGAACGGACGTTGCTCTTCCGCTACGCACTCGATCACGCTTTAAGAGGTATACTCGAAACTCGTAGTTAAATTTGAATTTAGAACTTTGTATTCGATCGTTTATACGTTTTTGTATAATTTGATATGCAAAACATGTATAAAAACCCAACAGTGGTATCAGAGCCCGGTACATATGTTCTAATTCACTTTAAATGTCTTGAAATTTGATTTCATGAATTATAATATCATATGTGTATGTTTTGATATCATCAATTAAGGTTGTTGTGCATTATGTGTATTGTGCAATTATGTAATTGTTAAGGCCTGTAAATATTTTTCTAAAATTCTGTAAAAATATGTTTCGAACAGTAGACAAAATTTCGAGACCACTGTAATTTTTCTGGAATTGTTTCGATTTGTTAAGTGCTCGAAATAAATGTTTGAAACAGCCATATGTTCATCCGAACGGATTTGATATACCTTTCGTTTGAACAGTTTTAAGTGCTGTATATATTTTTATAGAATTCTGGAAAAATATTATTCAAACAGTACATTGAATTTCGAGTTTACTGTAATTTTTCTGGAATTGTTTCGATTTGTTAAGTGCTCGAAATAAATGTTTGAAACAGCCATATGTTCATTCGAACGGATTTGATATACCCTTCGTTTGAACAGTTTTAAAGGCTGTATATATTTTTATAAAATTCTGGAAAAATATAAATAAAATATTAGAGTCAATTTCGAGTTTACTGAAATTTTTCTGGAATTTTTTGGATTTCTTAAGTGCTCGAAATTGACATTTGAACAGTCATATGTTCACCCGAACGGATTTGATATACCATTCGGTTGAACAGTGTTTTCACGGCTGTATATATTTTTCTAAAATTCTCAAAAAATATAAATCAAATACTAGAATGATTTTCGAGTCTACTGTAATTTTTCTGGATTTATTTGGATTTATGAAGTGCTCGAAAATGATTTTTGAATAGCCATGTGTTCATCCGAAAAGTTCGGAACACTATTCGGATGAACAGTGTTTTTCGGATGAACAGTGATTCCGATTTCACTGTTCACGAAACACTGTTCACAACTGTTCACATAATTAAAATGGTCCTAAAATTGTTTTGGATTTTGTTTTATTAATTATTGTGAATATTTTGGCTATTCTAGTATTTTGACTTTTGATTGTCAGAAGAAAATTAATTAAATTATTATAACTTGTATGATAATTTGATTAGATTTTAATGTTACAATATTTTAATTAATAGCACTAATATGATTAGTTGTTAATTTTATTTATATTGGTTATAAATAATATTAAATGCTTATTAATTAAAATTAAAGGCCTTAATTAATTATGTAAAACCTATGAGTTATTGATTTGGTTGTTACATTTGATGTACAATTTATTACATATATGTGTTATAATTGTGTGTACCTTATTTGACATCCTTACATGTTTTAATTGACTTAATTCATGTATTATATATATTTTGATATATTGGATGTTTTATTTTCATTGTGAATGAATGTTGGGATAAGTGATATGATCTGGTTTTTGAAATACAGTCTGCGTACTGTCTTTTATATGACGACTTGTGTCAAAAAGAAATATAGCCTGCGTGCTATTTTATGACGACTTGTGTCACTTTTATTTTATTATTTATGACGACTCAGCCACAGTGCCTTGCTTGCTACTGCACCAAGACACTGCGCCACCATTGATGCAAAACACAAAACCAGACTGAGATCTAGAATCATCTTTGTCGGTTTGATTATGTGTTTTGCATCAATGGTGGCGCAGTGTCTTGGTGCAGTAGCAAGCAAGGCACTGTGGCTGAGTCGTCATAAATAATAAAATAAAAGTGACACAAGTCGTCATAAAATAGCACGCAGGCTATATTTCTTTTTGACACAAGTCGTCATATAAAAGACAGTACGCAGACTGTATTTCAAAAACCAGATCATATCACTTATCCCAACATTCATTCACAATGAAAATAAAACATCCAATATATCAAAATATATATAATACATGAATTAAGTCAATTAAAACATGTAAGGATGTCAAATAAGGTACACACAATTATAACACATATATGTAATAAATTGTACATCAAATGTAACAACCAAATCAATAACTCATAGGTTTTACATAATTAATTAAGGCCTTTAATTTTAATTAATAAGCATTTAATATTATTTATAACCAATATAAATAAAATTAACAACTAATCATATTAGTGCTATTAATTAAAATATTGTAACATTAAAATC
This sequence comes from Echium plantagineum, assembly GCA_003412495.2. Lineage (NCBI taxonomy): Eukaryota > Viridiplantae > Streptophyta > Magnoliopsida > Boraginales > Boraginaceae > Echium > Echium plantagineum. The sequence goes on from CM016564.1 coordinate 30,122,155, forward strand.
TAATGAAATTATCATACAAGTTATAATAATTTAATTAATTTTCTTCTGACAATCAAAAGTCAAAATACTAGAATAGCCAAAATATTCACAATAATTAATAAAACAAAATCCAAAACAATTTTAGGACCATTTTAATTATGTGAACAGTCGTGAACAGTGTTTCGTGAACAGTGAAATCGGAATCACTGTTCATCCGAAAAACACTGTTCATCCGAATAGTGTTCCGAACTTTTCGGATGAACACATGGCTATTCAAAAATCATTTTCGAGCACTTAATAAATCCAAATAAATCCAGAAAAATTACAGTAGACTCGAAAATCATTCTAGTATTTGATTTATATTTTTTCAGAATTTTAGAAAAATATATACAGCCGTTAAAACACTGTTCAACCGAATGGTATATCAAATCCGTTCGGGTGAACATATGACTGTTCAAATGTCAATTTCGAGCACTTAAGAAATCCAAAAAAATTCCAGAAAAATTTCAGTAAACTCGAAATTGACTCTAATATTTTATTTATATTTTTCCAGAATTTTATAAAAATATATACAGCCTTTAAAACTGTTCAAACGAAGGGTATATCAAATCCGTTCGAATGAACATATGGCTGTTTCAAACATTTATTTCGAGCACTTAACAAATCGAAACAATTCCAGAAAAATTACAGTAAACTCGAAATTCAATGTACTGTTTGAATAATATTTTTCCAGAATTCTATAAAAATATATACAGCACTTAAAACTGTTCAAACGAAAGGTATATCAAATCCGTTCGGATGAACATATGGCTGTTTCAAACATTTATTTCGAGCACTTAACAAATCGAAACAATTCCAGAAAAATTACAGTGGTCTCGAAATTTTGTCTACTGTTCGAAACATATTTTTACAGAATTTTAGAAAAATATTTACAGGCCTTAACAATTACATAATTGCACAATACACATAATGCACAACAACCTTAATTGATGATATCAAAACATACACATATGATATTATAATTCATGAAATCAAATTTCAAGACATTTAAAGTGAATTAGAACATATGTACCGGGCTCTGATATCACAAATTTCAAGAAGTTTGTGAGTGAGCTTGGTGTTGTACCTAGCATTGACGAGCCAGTAGTTGTTGGGATTTTATACATGTTTTGCATATCAAATTATACAAAAACGTATAAACGATCGAATACAAAGTTCTAAAAATTCACATTTAACTATGAGTTTGTGTGTATACCTCTTGAAGCGTGTTTGAGTTGCGCAGCGGAAGAGCAACCAGCGTTCCTCTCTCTAGTTAGTCCACACCAACACTAGCTTGATTCCTTCCTTGAAGCAACTAGAGCTTAAGTGTATTTGACAAAGAATGAATCAAGAAAGAAACGATTTTCTTCTCTTGATGTTATTCTTGTTTTTGGCCGAATAGAGAAGGAAGAGGGAGTATTATTTCTTTTCAATTGTCTTACAAGTGAAAATATGATAATGAGAAGGTTGATTTTTGTTTTCCATCAAATGGTGTTTATATAGTGGTACTATAAACAAAAATCTTCCTTTCAATTATTCACCATTTATTACAATAATAAGTGTGTGATGAATTTGCGGTTTAATCACATTAAACCCAAAGATTCACCATTTATTACAATAATAATTGTGTGATGAATTTGCGGTTTAATCACATTAAACCCAAAGACGTAACGCCTCCACAATTAAGCACCAATTAATTCAATATTAATTGTGTTTGAATTCAAAGTCAAACAAGCCAATTGAATTCCCCTTGATTCTTTGACATTTACACTTTTAACCCGGAAGTTTCGATCATATTGAAAATCAAGTGCATTGTATGTGTGTGACCTTCTAGGATCGAAATGACATTAGCCATATGTTAATAAAATATCAACCAAGTATTTTACTAACATATAAATCATGAGCGGGCCCTAGTAAAACCATCATGACCCCTAATGCATTTCGAATTCATTCCCAGCATGTATATTATTGTCAAACATAATATACGTATGAACTTAACTTTAAATAAGTAATCACTACGAACAATCAAATTGTTCAACGGGCACTTATTATGACGTGTCAAACACCTCATAATTCTAACAGTAGTGTTATACTGTGATAACACTGGTGCAATTGCTCAAGCCAAGGAACCAAGATCACATCACCGCTCCAAGCATGTGCTCAGAAAGTATCACATCATTCGTGACATCACGGAACGAGGCGATGTGAGTGTATGCAAGATACATACAGACGATAACCTGGCCGACCCATTGACCAAACCTTTGCCTCAGAGCAAACATGACAAGCACGTATCTGGTGCAGGACTTAGATATATGCTTGAATGGCGTTAGGTTTAGTGGGAGCTGTATTGTCTGTATTTTGTCATAGTTTAGTCCTGATAAGATTATGTTGAATAATTGATTCAAATATATGTATGTTTATTTTCAGTTTTACTGTCTTTCATACATATATCTTTATTTTGATTCCATTGTTATCCATGGCTTCTAGAGAGGTCTTTGGGGTTGAGGATCCCAAATGAGAAACCCTCTACTAAGCCTAGAAGCAAGGGGATAACTTATCTCTGATCAAATGTTCACTGATTGGAATCGAACATTGTAATGATCAGCATGCACATGATTGTCTTGGTCACGTTTCTTAGACAAGAAAGGGAGTAAGTGTACTCTAGTCATGTACATGGGTATATATCTTGGAACTAGTCCAAGCTATGATACTGGATTCGACCGCCATGAGAACTTAGAAGATGACATATCTGTGTCCTAAGTGTTTCTCATCGAACTTATGTTAAATGGTGATTCTTAGACCTGTATGGCAGGAATGCGTTAGCATGAGACTTGCGTGTCTTGACTATGTAAATCGTCTCCTGTAGAAGGGATGCTATAAAGGCATATGTTGGGCATACTTGGAACATGTTGGTACATTGGTTGTACATCAGAGGGGATTCGCACAAATCGGTTATGTCGATTGATTCATAAAATCTCGGTAGATTAATGGTGATTAAGATGGCCATCTCCAGTAGCAGTACTGGGTATCACATTAATTCTATGTATCCGAGACAGTACAGGTGCAAGAGTATGGTGACACATATCTTACCATAGCTTGACTGTGAGAATCGCGATGCGAAAGAATCATTTCACAAGTAATCGTCCAAGGGCAAGTGGGAGTGTTGGAATTATGAGATGTTTGACACGTCATAATTAGTGCCCATTGAACAATTTGATTGTTCGAAGTGATTACTTATTTAAGGTTAAGTTCATACGTATATTATTTGTTTGACAATAATATACGAGCTGGGAATGAATTCGAAATACATTAGGGGTCTTGATGGTTTTACTAGGACCCGCTCATGATTTATATGATAGTAAAATACTTGTCGATATTTTATTAACATATGGCTAATGTTATTTCGATCCTAGAAGGTCACACACAAACAATGCGCTTGATTTTCAATACGATTGAAACTTCCGGGTTAAAAGTGTAAACGTCAAAGAATAAAGGGGAGGAAATTCCAAAGTGGAATCTCCACCCCATTAACCGTCCAAAAAATGATGCATAAGAATGCATTTGACTTTTTGAATTCAAATGCACTAATGCTAGTCTTGAATGGGAGCTTGAAAAAGGGGGAGGTTACATATGGATGTTAATGTGATTAACACCATATTAAGACCACATTTGATGACAATGTTGATCATCCTTTTTGCACACTTTGTAAGACAAAAAAAAAAAGGCAAAAAAATATACTCCCTCCTTCCTCTAGTTTTTGGCCGAAAATATACACACAAACCAAGAGAAGAAATCGTTTTTCTCTTGGTTCATTCTTGACATATACGCTTCAAGCTCTAGTTGCTTCAAGGGAGGAATCAATCACGCATTGGTGTGGACTAACTAGAGAGAGGAACGGACGTTGCTCTTCCGCTACGCACTCGATCACGCTTTAAGAGGTATACTCGAAACTCGTAGTTAAATGTGAATTTAGAACTTTTTATTCGATCGTTTATACGTTTTTGTATAATTTGATATGCAAAACATGTATAAAAACCCAACAGTGCCTATTTGTTATAATATCAGAAATTCAGATGCCCAGATGAAAAAAAGCCTTAATTTTTCCCATGCAATTTATTTTATTTGCCTAAATACCATTCTCCTATGTAAAAGTACTAAAATATGCTTCCACCTCTTCTTCATTTCTCTCTTTTTTCGAGAAAATTGGAAGTATACCACTAGTCAAAGTTTATATTTGCTTAGGAAGACATTTCTTTTTTTATTGTAAGTTTACCATATTTTGAAAGTGAAATGACTATTTTACCCCTTAGCCCAAATCGGAAAATATATCTTTTTTTTGAAACCCACTTTTTATTGTATTCTATTATAGTTCATTGTGTTTCATTGTATTATATTGTAGTTTATTATGTTTTATTGTATTCTATTTAGTTTTGTTGTGTTATATTGTATTCTATTGACGTTTAATAGAGTTTATCGTACAACACATCAAAAATATAACAAAATATAAAAAATACACCTTTCTCTACGACTCTCTCAAAATACAAAACAACATATTTAAGGTTCATCATCTTCATCTTCGACATTATAATCATCTTCATCTTTATCAGCATCTAAACCTTCATTTTCTTCAAAATAAATTTCAAATTTAAACTTCATTGCAACAAATTTGAGTTTCTCATGTTTTAGATCTGATTTCTAGTTTCATGGAGGGGAAGAAAGGTGTTTTTTTATATATATTTTGTTATGTTTTTTCTGTGTTTGTACGATAAACTCTATTCAACGTCAATATAACACAATAAAATACAATAAACTACAATATAATACTGTAAAATAGAATAAACTACAATAGAATATAGTAAAATATAATAAACTATAATAGAATACAGTAAAACACAATAAACTACAATAAAATACAATAAAATAAAATAGAATACAAACTTTGACTAAGAGGTAAAATAGTCAATTCGCTACATGGTCGTTACGTTAAAAAAAGAGAGATATTTTCAAATTTGGGCTAAGGGGTAAAATAGTCAATTCGCTCTCAAAATGTGGTAAACTTACAATAAAAAAGAAATGTCTTCTTAGCAAATACTAACTTTAACTAGTGGTATACTTCCAATTTTCTCCATATGCTATACTACGATCAGAAGTGTTCACATGTGTAGTTCCCTAAACTTGTGAACCTCAAGCTTCCTCAACTCGGTCATTGTCCAGCACCTTCTGCAGGCTCATCGTTCGCTGGTGGTTCATGAACCACTCTATATCTAGCTCCAAACAAGGCTACAACACTACTGTAGTAATGTTTATCCACTCCATAAACCTTTTCTCAACACAATATAATCGAATAAAAAACCCTCAGATGTGATTTATTTACCGATATTTGTTCAAAACAATACGATTTTGGGGTGATTTGGGCAAAAAAAATTAGAGAGAACAAGGTGGATTCCAAATAGATATTTTCAGATTTGGATGGTGGGAGTAAAATAGTCATTCACTGAAAGAATGTGGTAAACTTACAATAAAGAAAAGAAATGTCTTCATAGGCAAATACATAGTTTGATTAGTGGTATTCTTCTAAATTTTCTCCATTAATACATGTCATATAAAGACCCCGTTCCCCCATCAATCGTTTCTTCTCTAGAGGCTAAAATGCAAATAAAAATGTCTTATATCATGTTCAAATTTTCAATTAATTTTTTATTATTATTTTATTAGCATCTTAACTTGTGCTATATAAGCGCATTATAGAAACATCGATATATAATTGATCTACTTATTGTTGGTAAGTAACGACATTGCACGCCCATAATGATTAACGCGTACAATACATGAGGTTAGCTAGGAGCTAATGAAATAATATACTCCCTCCAATCCAAAACAAATGTCTTTCTAGACATTTTACACAAATTAAGAAACAATCATTACATTCACACTTTCCATCTATGCCCCTATAAAGCAATCATTAATAATTCAATTATCACTTAACTATATGATGCAATCATTACTTTTTTTGAGTTATTCTATGCAAATAGGCATATTAAAGGAAAAAATGGTATATTGTACATTGATTTATGTAAAAAGACATTTTTTTGGGGGGTTTTCCAAAATGTGCCCATAAGGCACAGGTTAAGAAACTAATAAGGAAACATAATTGCTAGTTAATTGTATTTTAAATTTGAATGTTATCTTATATGCTTACAAATGTTAAATTATATTACCATATTAAGTGCTTAACATGTGCCCTTAAGGCACATTTTAGAAAGATCCTTTTTTTTGGATATTGCTGAAATGTCTAAAAAGACATTTATTTTGGATTGAAGGGAATACTATGTTAACTAATTAATACAAGCTAGCTAAGAGGTTGGTGGATATATATAAGGTAATCAAATAATAAATTGTGATAATCAAATATAAATGAGGTTGATCCAATATAAATACAATAATAGATTGAGATTGAGACAAAGTACCAAATAGTATTTTATTTTTAAAGTTTGACTATGTAAAGTCAAAATGTACCAATTATTTAGGACAGAGGGTACATATTTTGTTTCTCACATGTCACTTTTTTTTCAATGACCTGCTGGACTTAAAAATCATGCATTTAATTAAGGCTTGATTGCATTTGGCCACTTCAATTATTAAGAAAATTATAAATAGACACCTGATAAAACTTTTATAATAAATAGGCATCTGAGGCATAAAAATGACACCTGAAATTTTTCTAAAATTTTCAAATTTTAAATTTGTTGATGGAGGAGGGCAAAATAGTCAAACCATACTTAAAACTATCTCAACCTAATTATAAATTAACCTAACCTTAAATATTTAACCCAACCCCAATAAAAACATCATCTTCAACCTTACGAGAAAATTGCTAAAATGGTCCCAGTAAATATGTGCAAGTTGCAGTTTGGTCCCAGTTAATATTGGGTCTGCGGAAATGGTCCCAGATATTGGTACAAAAGGTGCGTTTTAGTCCCTAAACGTTAGTTTTAGACGGAAAAATGAGACTTTGGGGCAAAAACAAATTTTTATCACAGTTCACACCCTAATACGCGATTATAAATAAAGTTGGGGTCAAAACCCAAAATCAATCACTTAGGACTCGAATTTGACGAATCGCTATTCGTATTCAGTTCACAACGAATTCGAATTTAAGTTGAGATTCATATTAATTTCTAATATGAATTCGAATTCTACAATTTTCGTCCGATATTTTCCGAATATATTCGATTAGTATATTCGATTTGTATATATTCGATTAGCATTCGACTTGATACTTATTTTATTCGTTATTCGATTTTATATATGGTATTCGATTTTACAGAATTCCAAAAATTAGGGTTGTAAATACATTCCAAAAAGATAAAGCAAAGTGTATAACAACTTCAATCAGCTAAAGTACTAACAGATCTAAAATAATTCATTACACTAATATGTTTCAAGGTACCAACATCAAAATCAAATCTCACATATCCTGCAACAGCCTCTGCTCAACATAGTTTCCTCCACAAACGCCTTTGCTCTTCCAATCTTCCAACTCTTACATAACCGTTAACAAGAGTGTTCAACAAGATAACATTAGGTTTAGGCACTTTGTTAAGCAGTTTGCCAACGTCCTGAATCCAATCAACTCGACAAAGTCCATATATGATGTCATTGAAAGTTTCAACATCTGGAATGAAACTCATCAAAAGCATCTCCTCCATATATGATGATCATTCATTGACTTTACAGAGAGCTTGCATTACTACAGCAAAAGTGCAAACATTTGGGGTATTCATAGAAAAAAAAGAGCAAATTAAAATAGGAACAAATGAGGCAATAAAGAAGAAGAATCCTTTGACTGAAACTCCCAAACCAACAAGCCAATTGGTTCATTATATGCACCATTCGAACAAGATTCAATTAATCATACAAAACACATTCTTATTCCATTACTAAACCAAAAATCAATATAATTAAACCATGAATCAATACAATTGAACAACAAATCAGTTAAAATTAAATTGAAAACAGATCTGAAATATAGGGGATTTCAAAATCAGTTAAAATCAAGAGGGTAATTGAAATCCTAAATCAAATTAGGGCAATTAATTAGGGTAATTGAAACCCTTTATTGAATTTGTCAAAATCAAAAACCCAATCAGATTAGAAAAAGTTCAATCCCTAAACTCATAACTCTTAATTGATTTTGGGAAGCCATACGTTCCGTATAGGAGATTTTCCATCAATCTAGTTGGACGCTGCACAACCTCCATCACTTTCCTTCACTTTTTTCCAAGCTTTTTTTCGAATCTATAAGACGGTGACTTGATGAATTCTTTTCGTTGGGTTTTCATAAGAGAATATGGGTTTTGTTTAAAAAGTGTTTTGTGTTGGCTGAATGATTCAAAGACGTTGATTGTTAAAAAATTATAAAGTAAGTGATTCATTTTTTATTTTTGCCCCAATATTACTTAGAATTGTGTATTAGATTGTTAACTGTGCTGAATATTTGTATTTGCCCCAAATTCACGTTTTTCCGTCTAAAACTAACGTTTAGGGACTAAAACGCACCTTTTGTACCAATATCTGGGACCATTTTCGCAGACCCAATATTAACTGGGACCAAAGTGCAACTTGCACATATTTACTGGGACCATTTTGGCAATTTTCTCTCAACCTTACACTCCACTCCCACCTCCACCATAACCCAAAATCCCATACCCAACAACACCCCACCCCACCCCACCTCAATTCACCTATTCCAAGTTGATATTTTACCATTTGTTTATCCCGAAGAACCTTATGCTTTTTTCTGTTTTCATCTTTTTTTTCCAGTCTTATATACTAGGTGTATTTGATGCTAGATGAGCTCATTCTTGCTGGCCAACTTCAAGAAAAATGTAAACACGTAAGGATGTGTTCAGACATGGCTCCTTCGCCAAAAATTTCTGCCTATTTATTGTTTATATATATTTGAAACTTACGTGATAGTTCAGGGTTCAAAATAAAAATAAGTCTGAGATTTATTTTTAATTTAATAAGTTTTGCTATTTGTGAATTGTGCCCAAAAGTTTAATATATTTCTTATTTCGATTTTGCTCTTATTTTAAAACGAAATTACATCATATTTGACGTTTTAGGGGGTAAAATGAGACAAACCATAGTATAGGGCCAATATGAGGCTTAGGATAGTATTAGGGTCCAATTTAAAATTTTCATCATAGTTCAGGATCCAAAATGAAGATAAGCCTTTTTATTTCTACTCAAAATGGTATATTTATATAAACATTATTCATCGAACATATTTTTATTAGGATTCCAAATTATCACACATATTTTAAAATATCACTATTCATCACTCACGTTTAAATAATGAGCAAAAGTAAAAGTGATGTAGAAGAATCTGTTAATCGCGGTTCTCATCATGCCCATGGACCGGGCCTAAATGTAGACTTAACTTCGTGAATTATTCTGTAACTTAAGAAGTAGATAAAAGGTACAAGAATATATACCAATAAAATGCACGGCATAACTCAGTTGATAAAAAGAATTGGTTATATTTGATGGCCCCTTTATCTCTTCATTTGGTGTGGTTCGAATCCCTCTCAAATTGAACTCTTAAATTATAGTGATATACTGAAAAGCCAAAATGGTCTGACTAATTAAGGCATATCCTGCGAATAAATATATGACATCATACTCAGTACATCAAATTATCGAAATTCTTAAATCGAGGATCTCAATCTTTTAAAAATGCACAGCACAAAAGGCCGTGCTTAAATATTAGGGCGAGAAAGTGACCATAGTTATGATAATAGTTGAGGGTCCAGCTGATTTTAACTTTTAAGAAACTCTATGTTCTAGAATATCTTTTTTAAGTCGAAGAAAGATTTCATGCGATATGTTATTCTGCTCAAATCTCTTCGTATTTTTATAATCCATAAATATTTTTAAAGAAAATAAAGATCTTATGTGATTTGCAAACTAATGTTAATATTTTATCTACTTAACAATGAAGTAGAAATATTGTAAAAGGTGTTTGAGCACAATTTCTAATGTAGAATCTAACACGAACAAACAAAATGTGATAGATTACAACCAACGAATGGACAAGATTATTACGACATAAAGGGCCAGGGCGAGAAAACTATATAAAAATGATTCCTTAAATTAAATTTAGGGTATATTTATCAAATATATTAAAAACTTATAATTAATTTATTATTATTTATTGAATTTATTTGTTGATGAATGATTCGAAGTATTGGATGAAATAAGATTTTATCAAACCCATAGTTAATCAAATAGCCTAGTGAAAAAGGTTCTTGCTAGTGACCACAAAGTCCTGGGTTCGAAACTCACATCTATCGCTAATTTAGAAAAAACATCAAAATTCGTAACTTAATTCGTCCTCCTAAAGAAATTCAAAGGAATAAGTCCTACTTTTAAATATTTCTCCTCTCTTCACTTTTTCACTTTTATTTAATCCTCCAAATTCACAAATGTCTATTAATTATTATAACAAAAACTATTAGTAATAACTATTATTGTTGTTATTATTATTATAGTTGTTGTTATTGCTATCATCAAACTTATTATTACTACTACTATGACTTTTTATTATTATTACTATTGTTATGACCACTACTAATATCATTATTATTAGTACAATTATTATCAAATAATTTTTTATTAGTAATATTATTGTTATTTTTTTTTTTTGATAATTAGCGATGAATTGTGACTACAATGATATTACAAACATGAATACAGAAATTGCTAACTAATAGAAAGTTAGAGTATAATATGAGACAAATATGTCTCCAACAAGGTTCGAACCTATGACCTCTTACATGAAAGGTTAGGCCGGATGCCACTAGGCTATTGAGCCATCGGCATAATATTATTGTTATTAGTATTGATATTTCTATTAAGGCTTAGGGCATGTTTGTTAAAACTGAATGTCTGAATCTAAAGTTTGAAGTCTGATAATAAGTGACTAAAAACTGAAGGTCTGAATCTGAATGATAACTGAATCTGAAAAATGAAATATTTAAGTGTTTGATAACAGTTCACAGAAAAAACTTAATTTAAGTCAAATTGACAAAATTGTCACATAGCATACTTCATTCATATATATAAATTACTAAACAAGTCGTTTATATAAATATTATAATCTAAATTATAAATAGTATAAATATAATAGTATGATTCAATAAATATTAAAATTTTATACAAAATGATTAATGTTATTCAATAAATTATAAAATAATAAAGAAGATAATTAATGTAGGTAAATAAATATTAAATATTTAATTAAAAGTTATAATATCTAAAATCCAAAAAGTAAAATATAATATAAACATGGCCTAACAAACAAAAAATTATGATTATTAGTCATATATATGTATTGACTGTCTCATCATCACTTCTTCATACACACATTATATAGATGTACAGTAATTGGAATGTTCACCAATCACAACCATTGGTAATATAAATCATTATCAACAATCATAGTGACAACCAATAAGCAAAATCTGTACCCAAATCAATATGAAAAATAATATTTTGACAATAATAGCAACAAAGAGATGCTAAAAAATAACTAAAACTTCAGTTTCAACCATAAGATAATATTATCATAATTAAAATAGAGAATTACATTGAAAATATATAACATCAAAAATAAATTGAATAGAGAAAAAGAAAAATATTATTAGTCCGTTTGACAGAAATTTCCTCATCAATTGAAGTAGATAGTTGGGAGAAGAGGTTTTGAAGAGAAAAGAAACGTGTAATCTCTGATGTTAGATTTGGGCAAATTGGGTTTTTGAGAGAATTGTGAGATCCAGTCATTAAGAGAAGAAAAATAACTAGCAAATTTTTTGTTGGAAATTGATGTGTCAATTTCCTCAATTAGTGCCCGTGAACTATATCATCTATATATACGGTTCAACAACCGATAGTTATCTGAACTATCAGTAGTCTCACCCGAGATAATGCCGGGGGTCATCGAATGGCAGACTAGGCTCTCACGATGATCTTCGGGATTCGTGTATACGGTCTTATACGTTGAATCCCGATGCCTTCGTTACTCGGGCTATGAGGTCACACACGTAACAATTACCGAAGATACTTTCGAGTAGTGACCCGAAAGTGAATAAGGGATTTGATCCATATTGAGGAATTTCGGTTCGATCGAGATCGTGTCCCGACCGAACCGATGGTGCGCCCGGAATTGATTCCGGACACACCATTTGGGGTTTATGTATATATATATATATATATGTGAGATATATATATATTTATATTTATTGAAATGATTTAATTAATTAATGAATTAATTAAATAAGATATGATTTAATTAATTAATTAAGATTAATTAATTCCATCATCATGAATGGTTGACATCTTGGTGGCTACTTTATGCCTTGGGAAGGCTTTGTAAGTCTTGGGAAGAACTCTTGTAAGAGAATCTTCCATGGACCAAGAGGCATTAACCATATGGATGGTTAATGTGTTTGTTTAGTGTATAATGTGTTTCATCATCCATTCTATATCATAAGATGATATAGAATGGGTAAAGAATCAAGCTAAGTCAACACACAACTCTTGTTAGAGAGAACAAAAACAAACACACACACTTCATCTTCAAACCCTCTAGCAAAACTCTAAGTGTTAGAGTATAGAAATTGTTCTATAGTTTGCTATAGTAGTTAGACTACACACTCCTCAATAACACACACTAGTCCAAGTGTGTCTTATTGCTATCTAAGGTATTGGTGTGGACTATTTCATAGTAGTTCCATATCACCTTGGTGATAGAAATTTCTTCAAGAAGAAAGCAAGGAGCAAGGTGTGGGGATAAGCACTTGAAGATCATATCGCTTCCGCTCACGCTTCAAAGGTATATCTTTGTAGCCACACTCTTTGATTATGTTAGTTGTAGCATATTCACACTATCTTTAAACATATACTTCTATGAGCTAGTTCTATTGTGTAAGTTCTAACGATCAACGAATTAGGGTTTTCTAGACATATGAACTATCGTAGTTCATTGTGTCTTGCAACCCCGGGATATTCCAACAATTTTGACTTTAAAATTTTGTTAAGGATTTCATTCAGATGTGAATTTATTAAGTACTTAAATTTTTTTGTTAACAAACAAACTTATTGAAATAAGTACTGAATTAATTAATTTTAAGTACTTAAAGGATTTAACAAACATGTCCTTAGTGGTGGGGCGTGACTTGTGAGGAAGAAGGAGATGATAGGAGAAGGGTAGAATAGTCATTTCTAGGGAATAAGTGTTACTCCCTCCGTTCTCTTTTACTTGTCTTTCTAGTCATTTGCACATAGATTAAGAAAAAATAAAAGATGGCCAAAAAGTACATTGAAAATGTAAAATGACAATCAATTGAAACTATATAATTGGTTAGTTGATAAATTCATAGTAGGGCAAATGGCACCATCGATCACTAACGTTTGCTAAAATTCTGCGTTCGATCACTCTAGTTCAAGTTTGAATGTTTTCGATCACCAACGTTGGATATTTTGTACAAAACGACTCATTCTCGTGTTTTTTTGATAAAATGTGATTTTTTGAGTTTTACAGGGGCAATTTAGTCATTTCGCATACTATTTTAACACTACTTACTCTAATTTAATTTAACAACAATTTTATGAAAGGGAAAATAATTGTTGTTAAATTAAATTAGAGTAAGTAGTGTTAAAATGGTATGCGAAATTACTAAATTACCCCTGTAAAAACTCAAAAAATCACATTTTATTAAAAAAAAAACGCGAGAATGAGTCGTTTTGTATAAAATATCCAACGTTGGTGATCGAAAACATTCAAACTTGAACTAGAGTGATTGAACGCAGAATTTTAACAAACGTTAGTGATCGATGGTGCCATTTGCCCTTCATAGTAAAAAGTAATCAAAAAGTACATTGAAAATGTAAATTTGTAATTAATTATGCTAGAAATACAAATATTTGAAAACAAAAATTTAAGGCTAGAAAGACAACTAAAAAAGAACGGACGGACTAGGGAGTAGTATTTTGTAAAAATTGTCGTAGGTGCTCAAAATTAAAAAATAACGGGTCACATTCTCCCAAAATTCCCCTATATTAAGTACCAGTTCGATCTCCCGTTTGATTGCACCAATTAATCTTAGATTTCCACATTCCTTTGATAGAATGGGAAGGTTGTTCCTGTATTTGGCATACTCCTTGTCCTTGATCGTATTTTCAGTTTCAGTGGTTTCTGCCAGAATCGTTGAACATACCTTCATAGTAAGTTGACAACTTTAATTTTCTTCAACATCAATACTGTAATAATTTCTTGCTGTATCTTTGGAACAATGGAACTTGAAATCATATATCCTAGTATTTTGTTAAATCATTACAATCATGCATGTTCGCTTAGGTTTGGTCCCTTGTGTATGTTCTACAAATTCTTCTACACTAACTCCTTGCATTGCATATATACTAACATTTCATGGCTACTCTTGGGTCCGGTTTCGGTGCATCAATAATTCGGTGCATCAAGTACCCATTTAAAGGTTTTACGTGGGTACTGTACCCACTTGAAACTTCATCATTGGTACTTGTACCCAAATTGTACTATAACAATGGTACAATACTACATATTTATTTTGGATTGATAAATATGTGGTATTGTACCATTACTATTGTACAATTTGGGTACAAGTACCAATGATGAAGTTTCAAGTGGGTACAGTACCCATGTGAAACCTTTAAATGGGTACCTGATGCACCTGATGCATGGAAGTATTGATGCACCCAATCTTTTCACACTTCTACACTAGCTTCATGCTTCTTAATTAGCTTCTTATCGGCACTATTAATTAAGATGAATGTAGTACGTATTAGTTACTTTTTCTTTCTTTATTAGATTATTTTATGTACTAATAACGTTTTGTCAATTTTTTAATGATGTACTCCCTCCGTTCCTGAATGATTGTCATATTTTGATTTTTCATGGTCAACAAAACAAGAATTGAAATGTAAGTATCTCTTATTCTTCTACATGCGAAAAAATTATAAAAAGTTGATATTTAAAAAATATATATTGAGACGAATCTAAAAGGTTTCACAAGGCTAGCTATATTATTCCTTATCGTTAAATGAGAATTCATGATCAAATTTGGTTATATTTGACCAACAAAAATCAAAATGTGACAATCTTTTAAGGATGGAGGTAGTAGTTAGTTAGGTAGATATCTGTCAATAGATTAATTGATGAATACTGTACAAATATTAATATTTATTAATTCTAAGTTATCTAATACCTAATAATACTAATATATCATATCGGAATTATATGTGTTGTACTGTTGTGCAACTATAATTTCGTTTACCCAATAAATCCATTTGAATGATAAGGGGCGATATAATTAGAATTTCTATAATATGTCATAAAAGTACATGTTAAGAGATTAAAACAGAAATAAAATGTTCTATATGTCAAGTTTTAAATTTTCAATTAAATGTTTTCTTTGTTATTAGCATCCTAATTTGTGTTATAAAAGTACAATATAAAAACATCGATATAAATTAATTTATTATTGCTAAGTTAACAACATTGCACGCCGATGATGAATAACGCGTACAATACATGAGGTTAGATAGCTTGGAGCCTAATGAAATAATATACTATATATGTTAGTCATTAATACTAAGCTAGCTAAGAGGTTGGTGGATATATATATGGTAACCAAATAATAAATTGTGATAATCAAATACAAATGAGGTCAATCAAATAGAAATACAATACTACATTGAGATTGAGACCAAGTACCAAATAGTATATTATGTTAATTAAATAACACATGAGGCTAATATTATAATACAACATGTTCGTATCATCTTATCGGACTCAAATAATACATAAAAAATTTAAAATTCTCAAACTAAGGCTCTTAAAAGCTCTCTGTCGGATATAATGTTAAAATTGGCACGAGATGTTCTTCGCCTGATCAGTAGACTTAATATATGAGTTAATTATTTTAATTTTAGTGACCTGTGGGACTTAATCATTCAAACAAATTTAATTTTATCTATGATATAAATAATTATTAGATTTGTTCAATGTTGGTATATAAGTGTCTCATGTGTAAATGAATAATATACATTTGCTAATCATTATTCAATATATATGTTGATTATTAAATAATACGTGATTTTAATATTTTAATTAAATTATACAATTGGTTGGCATGGTAATAATATAATACATGGATTAACTAAATAATACTCCTTCCGTCCTTAAAAATTTGTCACATTTTGACTTTTGTTAGTTAAATGTTACAAAATTTGAACATGAATTCCCATTAAACAATAAGAAATAATATAGTCTTGTGATACCTTGTTAGATTCGTCTCAATTTATATTTTTAAAATATTAACTTTTTATAATTTTATCGCATGTAAAATAATAGATATTTATATTTTAAATCGTGTTTTGTTGACCACCAAAAGTCAAAATATGACAATCTTTTAGGGACGAAGGGAGTACATATTTTGTTTCCCACATGTCACTTTTTTTTAATTTCAATGACTTGTTGGACTTAATAATCATGCATTTAATTAAAGTTCATTTAAACTCTAATTTTCTGTTATTCAAACGCTTTTTATATTATTAGGAACAAAATAAAATAAAATAAAATAATGAGTATTGGTTTAAACTTTAAACATTATTTTGGTTGTTACATATGTAATAGGTTTCAGGAGTGGGTCTGGAGAGGCTATGCAAAGAGATAAATGTTATTACAGTCAACGGTAGCATTCCTGGTCCAACCATTTATGCAGGGGTCGGTGACTCTCTCGTTGTCCATGTCATCAATACCTCTCCATACAATATCACTATTCACTGGTACTACTCTTTATTATTACTATTTTTATTAACGGTTTTTCTAAAATGTGCCCTTAGGGCACGGGTTAATAATAGAAAATGCACATGTTAAGAACCATTAACAAACCATGGTTAATTTAAATAGTTTCATTCCATTTTTATAGCAATTATCTTCCTTAATTTTAGTCAATTAATCAATCCATCAAGTGATTTCATTTATTAAAACATTGTCATCAACTTTTTTATGCGTATAACTCCATTAAAATCCACTTACATTTGCTGCAATATTATTAAAATTTTAATCCGTTGAATAATAATTTTTTATTAAAATTTTAATTTTGGTCAATCAGTTGATACGGATAAGCAAAAGCAAGAAGTCGATAATGAGAATACTGATTTGAACCCTATATTTCATGTCAAATATAAATTTCATAATAATTTTGTTGTTATACATTTTAATTATCGCATTCGTTTATGGATATTAATTAGCATATGACTTTTGGTAATTTAATAGTAATTTTTATTATCGTTGTTGAATATCATTTTTATTGCCGGTTTTTAATAGAGTGCGAGCCTGATAACTCGAGAAAGAAAGAAAGAGCCAATTGATTCATCTACTTAAATGAGCTGTTTTCACTATAAAAAGATTTAACTAATTGAAAAAAAATGATGAAAATTGAATAAATTAAGGTCAACAAGTATATACGCATAATAAAGTTGATGGTAGTGTTTTAATGAATGGGATTCCTTGATGGATAGATTAATTGACTAAAATTAAGGAAGATAATTACTATACAAATAGAATGAAACTATTTAAATTAACCATGGTTTGTTAATGGATCTTAATATGTGCATTTTCTATTATTAACCCGTGCCCTAAGGGCACATTTTAGAAAAACCGTTTTATTAAAATCATGAGTTTTCATTTCCTACTTTAATTACAAGTGATACTCATATTCTTTAATTACACTTTTTTTTCTTTTCTATAAATTAACGATGAGGTGAGTTTCGAACCCAAGACCTTCTGACCTCTAGCAAGAGTCTTAACCAATAGGCTATTCGATTAACTCCTTTAATTACACTTCTGATGACTTCGGTATATATGAGTGAATTGGGTGGAAGTTATATATTAGTCACACATAATTATATACTTCCTCCAGGCTCCATCCCTAAATGATTGTCATATTTTGATTTTTATGGTCAATAAAATATTATTTAAAATATAAACATTTATTATTCTACATGTGAAAATTTTATAAGAAGTTGATATTTCAAAACTATATATTAAGGCGAATCTAACAAGGTCCCACAAGACTATATTTCTTATCATTTAATAAGAATTCATCATCAAATTTTATTATGTTTGACCAATAAAAGTCAAAATGTGATAATCTTTTAGGGACGGATGGAGTATTATGTATATGTGTTCGAAAATTGTACAAGTATAGCATTATGGTCTCAGAGAATGACAAATGTATGTTATAATATGGACTTTGGAAAAATAGAAACGAATATACAAAATATGTCAATAACGCAGACTATATATGTTGCAATATTTATATTATTTTCGAAGACTAATTTGCAATATACAATATAACAAAGTACAACTTCGTATGAGTATTGAGCTCTAAA
>CM016564.1:30140773-30290773 GCA_003412495.2 Echium plantagineum
GAGAGAAATAAACCACCTGCAATACGAGTAACAGAGATGCCCAAAAAATAACTTAGAGGACATAAGTCCTTCATAGCAAACTCTATACTGAGGAGATCAATTAGAGACCTGCGCAAATTCTCAGAAGAAGCAATAAGTATAATATCATCCATATACAATAAAAGATAAGCAACATCTGCACCCTGCCGATAGATAAATAATGAGTGATCACAGACACTATGAACAAAGCCAATGGTGGAGACATAAACTGCAAAACGATGATACCAAGCACGAGGGGACTGCTTCAGGCCATAAAGGGACTTACGCAACCTACATACGTAATCCGGGCGAATAGGAACCCGAAAGCCCATAGGCTGATACATATATACAGTCTCATGGAGGTCACCGTGAAGAAAAGCATTCTTCACATCTAACTGATGAATGGACCAAGAGTTCGAGAGAGCCAACGTGAGAACTGTACGAATGGTGGCTGGTCTAACCACCGGGCTAAAGGTGTCACCACAGTCAACGCCAACCTGTTGTGTCTTGCCATCCCTTACAAGACGAGCTTTGTATCGCTCAAAAGACCCATCAGATTTCAGTTTATGACGAAAAATTCACATAGAACGGATAATATTAACTCCTGAAGGACGAGGGACTAGCTCCCATGTATTATTTTGAATTAAAGCATCATACTCATCGTTCATTGCCATTTTCCAATTAGGATCATTTAGGGCCATGGCGGGATTTTTTGGTATTGGTGAGAGGGGGGGGGGAGAGGTGAGCATGGCATATTTAGGATTAGGTTTGAAAATGCCGTTGGAGGCACGGGTGGTTGGACGTGTGGGTGCATTTAGAGATGGTTGAGAAGAAGGCTGATGAACGTGGGAAGGAGTAGAGTGGTCTGTTGTTGGGGTGGGAGATGGGCTGGATGCGGCTGGGCTGATGGCTCGGTAGAGAGGGTTGGATTTTGGTGAGAAGGAGGTTGGACAGGTGGGGAAGGTGGGTCGTGGGCTAGACTGGATGAGTTCGGCTGGGCAGGTGGGTTGGGAGGGAGGGCTGGGCTCATGGGAGGCGGGCTATTGTGAGGCGGGCTGGGTGAGGGAGACATGGAGGAGGGCCGAGAGAGAGAGGGGAGCTCGGTTGGTGTGTGGTGATGGATTTCTGGGTGAGTATCAAGATCAATGGCGGGAAAGGGTGCTAGGGGGGTGGTATGAGACTGGTGAAAAGGAAATTGGTGCTCGACAAAGAGGACATGACGACTTATGATAATTTTATGAGTGGTGGTATCGTAGCATATATAACCACGATGATTAGTGGGATAACCAAGAAACACACATGGGGAGGAGCGGGCTTGTAATTTATGGATGGTGGTGGAGAAAACTAAGGGGTAACACAAACAACCAAAAACTCGGAGATGGTCATAGGTGGGTTGTTTACCGTATAAGTAATGAGTGGGGGTGAAGTAGGAAAGCTTTTTTGTGAGGAATAATATTTAGGAGGTGAGTGGTGGTTTGAAGTGCATAGTGCCAGAAGGTATGAGGAGCGGAAGCATGGGTGAGGAGAGTGCGCATAACGTTATTTATAGAGCGAATAGTGCGTTCGGCTTTGCCATTTTGGGGAGAGGTATAAGGGCATGAGAGACAGAAGGAGATGCCGTGAGAGGCACATAATTGAGTAAGTTGAGTATTGGTGTATTCAGTTCCATTATCACATTGTAAACTTTTTATTTTGGTATTGAACTAAGTTTGGACAAGGGCATGAAACATAATAAAAGTGGAATAGACTTGTGATTTGCGAGACAAAGGAAAAGTCCATAAGAAATTTGTATAATCGTCAAGAAATAGTAAATAATATTTATGACTTGATGTACTAGGGACAGGAGAAGTCCATATATCGCTATGAATTATATCAAAAGGCATAATAGTAACGGACTCAGAAGTAGTAAAAGGCAATTTTATTTGTTTCCCGAGAACACAAGATTGACAAAAAGAAGTGCAACGATTACATTGAATTAAGTTAAACTTGCGAAGGGCATCAAAGACAGGTGAGCCCGGATGACCTAGACGACTATGCCATAAACTAGCACTGGAAAGAAAACATTGAGAAGACTTGGGACGCGGACGCGGGAAAGACGCAATTGGGACGGTGAAAGGATAGAGGTCGCCGGTGCTATTGCAACGTAGGATTATAGCACCCGTCTGAATATCTTTCACAGAGAAGCCAAAGGGGTCAAATTCAATGGTGACATAATTATCAGTTGTGAATTTTCGAACTGAGATAAGATTCTTAATAATATGTGGTACGTGTAAGACATTGTTGAGGTGGAATGGCGGGTATGGTGGGGTTAGGGTGGTGTGACCGTGACCTTTCACTGGAACAGAACGACCATTACCAACGATGACAGTATGATTGCTAGAATTAAAATAATTAGGGAGCATACCTCGATGAGAAGTTAGGTGAGATGTGGCCCCCGTGTCCAAGTACCAATTTGTATCCGGTGGATTGAGCCCCAAGGTGTGCATGGTCTGTTTAATATTTGTCACCGAATATGCCTGAGTAGGTGATGAGGAGGGACGGACACCAAGAATTACTGGACGTGGGTGAGCTGCTGGCCTAGTCCAGTTAGAAGTTGGATATGGGCAAGGGGCTCCTGATGTAGGCCATGGACTGTTATAGCCCTGCTGGAATGCGTCGGACCAGTTAGGTCCTGGGCGTCTAGGCTGCCAGTGACGGGCTCCTGGTGGACGGCGGCCTCTGTGGCCTGATGGGCGCGGGCGTGGAGTGTAGCGCCTGGGACGAGCTGGAGCAGTGTGGGCCGGTCCGAGCTGAAGCTGATGAGTGTGCTGGACTGGGGCAGGGAAGGGGGCCTGAATAGCCATGGCCGGATGAAGTGTAGAATTTGTTGGCGGACAAGGGGGTTGTGCGCCAAGACTTATTTGAGAGGTTTGTTCGGCCATATAGGTAGGGAATAATAATAGGAAGAAAAGGTTTTTTTGAGATGCTAATTGGCTCTGATTACCATGATAGTAATATTATTTTTGATGATCTTTACATATACTGGAAGGTCCTATTTATACACAACAATGATGCTAGTCCTAATAACATAAGGACTCTAGTATTCTAACAATATAGGACTCTAGTACTCTAACAATATAAGACTCTAATAATATAAGGACTCTATGTACATGCTAATAATGACTAATGGAGCCACATTGGATATGAGTAGGTTCATGAACATCTCTATTCAACAACGGGTTCAATAAATAACACTTCACATTAATTATTAACTCAATGTTTATATAAAACATAATGATTAAAAATAAAGTAGCTTAACTAGGTACACCTAAATCTTTTAAGGGAGTTACTTGATTGGAGACTAAATTTGATACATTACCATTTTATTTTAATCAAAATGCAACAACTCTCATTTTAGATGTACTACCTACTAAAACGTTTGTAATGACATTTAGTTGGTCATATACTTCGTACTACATTTTATTGACTTGCTATTTATTTATTTCATCAAGATTTACATGTTCCAAATCAATTATATTTGTAACATATAACAATATATATACAGTTTAGATTTATGATGATATCATGTTAAAAATCAATTAAAATTTACGGTTTTATTGTGCATCTCTATCGACTATTGAAATTCGTTTTTTGGCAGTTTCCACGTGCTTTGCCATTATCGGACCAAAACATCTTCTTATCATGTCATATGTTTAATTCGCTAGTGGAAGTTTTAAAACATATAAGTCAAAAGATTGTGGCCCCAATAATGTTCCTCTAATTATGTAGTTTATTTGTTATTTTAAGATGTCATGAACGCTCTAGCTTAGCTAATACAATAACTTGGAATTATTTGAAACTGTAAACTAAAAACAAAAGGGACCATTTCGAAATATGGAAGGAGATCAAGCAAGAAGAAGGTACCTATTGCACTAGGACTTTATTACATTTATAGTATCATCTTACAGTTATTCTTGTTCATTTATTTATTTTCTTGATTAGTGTTGCAATTGTAACTGGAGCAAATAAAGGAATAGGATATGAGATATGTAAGCAATTAGCAGAGAAAGGGATTATTGTTGTGTTTACTGCAAGAGATGAACGACGAGGAAACGAAGCATTCGAAAGGCTCAAAGTTGATATCGATGCTTCTGATGGTGTTCTGTTTCATCAACTTGATGTGGCTGATCCTCTTAGTGTTGCTAACCTTGTAGACTTCGTCAAGAACAAATTTGGGAGACTTGATATTTTGGTAATATTATAACTTATGTTTCATTTTTGCCTTTGAACAAGTTAAATTGGATCGAATTTGGCAGGGTTTGACTTGTTCGTTTCAACTATTGAGTAGTCTGATCATCTCTGATGTATGATGATTGTTGTGAACTGATTGTAGGTAAACAATGCAGGCGTGGCTGGCGCGAAATTGGAAGATCCAGTACTCCATCAAGAGCTTGTAGAGGCTGATATTCGACGCATTTTATTTGATGAAATCATGGTTGATCTTCAAACTTCTAATACTAATAAAAAAAAAAGTCTATTTACATGTTGCAAATAACTGATATGTGAGTATGGTTATACTGCAATAGTATCTTAAGAGACTTTCATATTTTATGATATGAATATGAATATGAACAATCAAATAACTGACAAACGTAATATTGTTATGATTTTATTGTAGTAATCTTAAATGTAAAAGAATCAACTGTCAAACTTTTGTACAGAAAATTAATGATGATCAGAATTTTTTAAGATGGTGCCAATTTGTGCTACTTTTTCAGCCAGAAGATATTCAAGAGAAAGCATTAGCTAATCTGGGGGAGACACACGAACTCGCAGAACAGTGCCTACAAATCAATTACTATGGTGCAAAGAGAATGGTTGAAGCCTTCGTACCACTCCTCCAGCTTTCTGATGCTCCAAGGATTGTGAATGTGGCTTCTGGATTCGGAAGGCTTAAGGTAAAGGCTCAACCCTTTTCCTCTAATGAATCTTGATAGCTTAGGTAATAAATAGACATATAATTAAATTACGACGACTATAGTATTGAACAGAACTAATCGATTAATTGTAATGCTAATTGCAGCTACAGAACAGTGAATCAGTTAAAAACATTCTCAACAACATTGAAAGCCTAACAGAAGCTAAGGTGGATGAAGTAATAAATGAGTTTCTTCAACATCTTAAAGAAGGTCCTATTCAAAGAAATATTTGGCCATTTCCATTCTCTGCTTACAAAGTCTCGAAAGCATCACTGAATGCATACACAAGGATCATTTCGAGAAAGTACCCACAAATGCGAATTAATTCTGTTTGTCCTGGATATGTTCAGACTGATATTACAGTAGGAACTGGCCCGTTAACGTCGAAAGAAGGTGCAGAAAGTATTGTCAAGCTCGCTATCTTGCCTAATGAAGGTCCTTCTGGGTTGTTTTTCTCCAGGCAAGAGGTAGAACCCTTTTGATGGGCTTGATTGATTCTCTTTCTAATCTTCTATGAAGTGATGTTCTTAAAAAATAATGAATATTGTATGCATGGCAATAAGATCGAAACAAGTGCAAATGTATGAAGTAAGTCATGTAACAATTTACATAAATATGCGGCACCATCTGAAGGGGATATGTAAACTAATGATGAAAATGTATGGACAAATTTATAAAATTTATGTGATAAATTGAGATTCGAAATCGAGTCTCCCCACGGATCATACCTATTTTTGATGATAGGGTGATTAAGATGCTCTGTAGTGTAAAGGATGCATGCAACCTATAATCTCAGATAACCTAGTGGCTTGTTGATTAGTAGTATTGAATATTGATGCATAGACTAGTAGGACAAGTAATCAATGGTAATTATAGGTATAACAAAGAAGCTAAAGAACAGAGTTCAAGTCCTCACAGCGAACGATACTCAAAATATAAAACGATTTCTCTCTAGAGCCACAATTTTCTCTCTAGAGCCACAATTTCTCGCTAGTCTTTAATCTAGTGTATCTCTCCAGTCAAAATCGGTGCTAATTCTTCCCACAAATCCTCCTTGCTTTTAGGAATTTTGCTCCAGGGATTCCGTCAGTCTTTATTTCATGATTATTACCTATATCCCGTCCCATTATGGTGCTGCTGCTTCCTTGCTTTGCAATCTAATCAGCATAATGGTGATAACCCCCATTTTGGCCTTCAATCATGTTCCTTTGCTAGTCCACTCATCTTGTGCTACTATAAATAGCAGACTGATGGTGATAGAATTCACTCATCTCCTTATATCGATTCACAAACAATATAATTGTTTTAAGTGGTTTTATTTTAGGTTTATTCTCCATTTCTGTCAAACCATGGATGCGACTATGCTAAAGCACATCATGGATTGTAACCAGTCCGATGAGGATGAGATTGAAGTCCCTCTGGAGGAATTCGATCTCATTCATGGCTTGGTGGAATGTGAAGCCAGTTTGTATGTGAAGGTGCTGGGGCTGAAGATTGGATTCCTTAGCCTACAGGGCTTTCAGAGCGCTATGATCAAGGCATGGAACTGCCCTGATCTGAAAGTTTCTCGGATAGAGGATACCCTTCTTCATGTGCACTTCCCCTCGCTAGAGGTGAAGCAACGTATCTTTGATCATGGCCCTTGGTGTTATGATAATAATCTATTGATTTTGAGGGAATGGGTTCGAGGTGTGGAACCAAGGTCACTCAACTACGATGATTGCAAATTCTGGATTCAGATCCGTGGCATGGCAGGGGAGTTCTTCACTAAAGAGGTGGCCGTTAAACTCCTTGGGACAGTTCTGGGGTCAGAAGTAGTGGAACTTCGACGGGATAAAAGGGGGAAAAAGTTTTTTAGAGCAAAAGTCACCCTCAATGTAATGAAACCTCTACGGAGGAGGATGGCTTTTGTCATTGATGGCAAGAACATGGTGGGAACCATAGCTTATGAACGTCTCCCGATCTTGTGTTTTCACTGTGGTTTCATGGGGCACCTTATACGTCAATGTCCGCGGATCCCGGGAGGGGTGGAGCCAACAACCCAAGCCAAATTTGGCTTGGAGATCAAGGCCCCACTGGAAAGGACATGGGTGGAACATCGGCTAGATCTAGCCACTGTTCAAGATATGGAGGAAAGTTGGCAACTTCCAAATGACCCATCGACGCTTTTGGAAAGGGAGCAAGAGGCTGCCCTGAATATGACTAGTCCGGTCATACCACCGGGTTTTGAATCGGTCTGTGCGGTTTCTGGGAAGGACAAGGGGAAAGGACCGGCGACTGTCACCATTAAAGATGGTCAACATGAGGCTGAAGAGTTATTACTGGCGAAATTCAAATCCTTTCCCGCTTTTGACCAGTCAACCAAGGCTGCGGTTTTAGAGGAGAATAATGAGACAATCAATGCCTTCAAGGGTGACATTTATGACAACAATCTGTTTGAAAAACAAATTGACCAGCAAATTCATGAGGTACATGATAGTAATAAAGGCTTTAATTCTCAAGGAGTTACGACTATTGTGAGTCAACTGGGCAATAAAGGGGAGAGTAATTGTGCTGTTACGGAATCTGCGAATCCCCAATCAAAGGGGTTCTTAGAAACTTTAAAGTTCTTTGATTTTCAGGCTATTCTCCCTCAACAAGGAGGACCATCGGCACCTCCCCCCCGAGCTCCCTCAAAGACTCTTGGGCAGCCCAAGCAACCAACTCGTAACACTCCAACTCGATCCAGGAAGAGGCACCATCCGTATCCCAAGGAAGATGCCCGTGAGGACCCCCCAAAGAAAACACCTTTTCCCATAGGAGGATTAGATGTTTCCTGTTCGTCCTGTCCGGCTGAGACTGCTCTGCAGTCCAGCCAGGAAGAATGAGTCTCCTCTCCTGGAACTGTCGGGGTATGGGGAATGCCCGGGCAGTTCGGTCTTTGCGGGCTCTTATTAAAGCTAATAAGCCTGCCATTATTTTTCTTATGGAAACCAAACTCAGAGATAGAGAGTGTGAAGCTTGCAAGAATCAGTTAAGGATGCCGAATGGGTTGTTTGTGGATGCTAGGGATCGAAGAGGTGGCCTAGCCTTAATGTGGGATCGCTCTGTCAATGTTGACGTTAAGTCATACTCCTCTCATCACATAGATGCCAACATCATCTCAGATGGGGAGGATCCTTGGCGATTGGTGGGATTCTACGGGCATCACGAAGTTCCCAAGCGGCGTCTTTCTTGGAATTTACTTAGATTTTTAAGTTCTTTGTCAAATTTACCTTGTGTTTTTTTAGGGGATTTTAATGAAGTTTGTACTAGTAGTGAATATGTTTCCCATCGACGTACTCGACCTACTTGGCAAATGAATCAATTCTGTCAAGCAGTTCGAGACTGTGGGATTTTTGATATTGGATTTAATGGTTTTCCTTACACTTGGTGTAATAATTTTCTTTCTCCGCATTCTACCAGAGCAAGATTGGATCGATGTCTTGCTAGCAAAAGTTGGAGTCTTTTATTCCCTGGATCCTCCTTAACACATCTAACATCCAACTATTCTGATCATTTACCATTACTGTTGGCATTAGGCTCTCGTTCCCAGTCTCAAAAACGGACAAATCCCAGATTTCGTTTTGAGGAGGGATGGTGCCTTTATGTGGACACAAAAGAGCTGGTGCACACAGAGTGGAATAAAACCAGATTGGGTGATCCAGGGCACCAAGTGTTTGAAAGCATTCGAAATACGAGGCTTGGCTTCTTGAAATGGAAAAGGGAGGTGCTGGGATCAGTACCCCGTGCCATTCAAGAAAAACAATCCGAGCTCGATATCCTTCAACAGGGTCTGATTACCACGACCTCCAAGGGACGGGCGTGTGTACTGGCCAAAGACATCGACCGTTTGAGGGAAGCAAATGAGTTATACTGGTGTCAAAGATCACGTAACCTTTGGAGGGTTAAAGGTGATCGCAACACTGCGTACTTCCACGCTCAATCGGTGGAGAGGGGCAAAATTAATGAGGTGGCAGAGCTACAAGATGATATGGGTCGGTGGGTTAGAGATGCTCAAGGTTTACAGAACCTGGCAACTTCATTTTACCACACTCTATTCACATCTCAATCCAGTCAAAGGGTGGACGCATCGCTGCAGCCAATTAGGGTCTTATCTGATAGGGACAAAGATTGGCTCCAGCAGGCCTTCACAGCGGAGGAAATCAAGGACAGCTTATTTTCAATGGAGGGGTCCAAGTCTCCCGGACCAGATGGGATGTCTGCTGGTTTTTTTAAACATTATTGGGCGACCGTAGGGGATGATATCGTGGCCATGGGTCTTAAGGCACTGAATGAGGGAACTCTTCCACGAAAGTGGAACTTCACCTTAATCACTCTTATACCGAAAGTGCCAAAGCCGATCACAATGGCACAATTTCGGCCAATAGCTTTATGCAATACAGGAGTTAAGATCATTGCCAAGGCTATCTCAATCCGTCTCAAGGAGGTACTGCCATCCATTATCTCTGAGTCCCAAAGTGCATTTATGCCAGGACGACTCATCACAGATAACATCCTGTTGGCATATGAATTGCATCATAGCATAAAAAAGAAGAAACGGGGCAAGGAGGGACTTATGTCAATAAAACTGGATATGCTTAAAGCCTACGACTGGATAGAATGGTCTTTCTTGCGGGCTATGTTAGTTAAATTACAGTTTGGAGACCATTTAATCCAAATTATTATGAATCACGTGGAAAGTGTAACATACTCCTTACTTCTTAATGGGGAACAAACAGGTTACATTAGGCCGGGGAGAGGCCTACGTCAAGGGGACCCTCTGTCCCCTTATTTGTTTATCATTTGCACGGAAGGGTTAATATCCCTTTTAAAGGAGGCAACTGTGAGGGGTCACCTGCATGGGATCAAGTATGGCGATATGGAACCCATTACCCACATTATGTTCGCAGATGATACACTGTTAGTGGGTAAGGCTTCTATAGATGAAGCTCGGTGCTTCAAGGCCATTTTGAACAAGTACGAGGACTGGTCGGGCCAGCTTATCAGCCCCCAGAAATCAACCATCCTTTTTAGTCCTTGTGTACCAAGAGATACCAGGGCTGCCATCTCAGACTTATTGCAAATCCCCGAGGTGGCCAACCATGGTAATTACCTGGGGCTTCCTTCCACTATTGGCCCCTCAAAAAAAGAGACGTTCACCTTCATTCTGGAAAAGGTGAAGACCAAAGTGGAGAACTGGAAGCCCAGGCTTCTATCTATGGCGGGGAGGGAGGTCTTTATTACATCAGTGTTACAAGCTATACCAGTTTACCCCATGAGTTGTTTCAGATTGCCTAAACATTTGTGCACTGAAATCAACTCCGTTCTAGCTAACTACTGGTGGGGGGTAGATGCTAATAATAAGAAGAAAATACATTGGTTGTCATGGGACACACTGTGCAAAACTAAAGAAGATGGTGGTCTCGGATTTCGTGACTTGGAAAGCTTCAATCAAGCACTTTTATGCAAGCAAGTGTGGCGTCTCGTTACAAATCCGGACTCCCTGCTAGCACGAGTCTTCAAGGAGAAGTATCACCCTCAGACTACGGTGTGGGGAGCATCATTGGGGTCTACTCCGAGTTACTCATGGCGAAGTCTGCTTTCGGTACGGGACCTCGCACAACAAGGAATAGAATGGGAATTAGCAAATGGTGAAAGCATTCCAGTATGGCAACACAGATGGATAAAGTACTCTCATTCAAATCAGATAATAACTCCAACAAATCAAGATTATCCAAATCTAAAAGTTTCAGATCTTATTGATTCAGAGATAGGGGTTTGGAAGGTGGACAGGCTCAATGCTCTGTTTTTTCCAGTTGATGTCGACAGCATTTTACAAATGCCTCTCCATCATCTGGACCAAAAAGACATTCCAAAATGGCGGTTTGAAAAACATGGAACATTTACAGTTAAATCGGCATATCAACATATCAGTGCTCAGAAAAGGAATCAGGCTCAAGGTCCTTCAACTAGCATAGTTCATAACAGTATTTTTAGTCAGATATGGGCGTTAAAGGTCCCCCCAAAGGTCAAACACTTTGTTTATAGGGCATGTCATAATCGACTACCAACAAAAAGGAACCTGATTATTCGAAAAGCACAGATCTGTCCAAGATGTCTATTTTGCAAACAACACACAGAAGATGACATGCATGTATTTGTCAATTGTTTCTATGCTCAAGAGATTAGATCTATCCTCAAAATCCAGATTATTCAACAAGATTTAATAGATTTTCAGGGGTCTTTAAATTTATGAAACATCAATTACCTCCAGATAAGTTCTCCCTTTGGCTGGTGTGTTTGTGGGAGCTTTGGCACCAGAGGAACAACGTCCTATGGGACAAGGAGGCCAAATCACCGGCGGAAGTGGTCGGATTCAGTGTGTTCTTCATGGAAGCCGAAAACACAGCCAAGTTAGATCTGCTCCAAGCTCGACCTCCATCAGTAGGGGTGGGAGGGGAAGCTGAAGCTTTGGAGCAAGGGAACTCTCTCAGCCCCGATGGGTCATCACGGAGAGCTCCGGCGAACTCCTTGGGGACTGTGCAGCTAAGTTAATTTCGTGGACAACCGGTTGCGCTTCCACCAAGAAAGGTGAAAACCGCATGGGGCCTTTAATGTCTCGAAGGCTAATATCGGTTTATGGATGAGAATGGTTGAGAATGGCAGTGTAGTAGCTGTTCTTTTTCAGGAGAAACGGTTGAGTTTCCAGCCAAGAGGGCGGAAACTTCAAGAGTTTTCAGAAGACAAATGAGCATCTAATGAAGTGTTGGAGTTATTTATGAGCATCAAATAGGGTTTCAAATATAGATATAGGGCTGGATTGTAATTGGGCTCATACTCAATCTTGGGCTTAGGTCATGCTATAGGACCAATTAGTTGGTTCATCTTATTGTTAACCTCAAGATTGTGGATTATTTTGTTTGAATTAATAATATATCGCTTATTAACAAAAAAAAAAAAAAGTCCTCACAGCGAACAATTAAGCGTATACTTTCTCCGTTTTAGCCTCAAATTTTTATTTCTAAATACTTGTCGTTCTAGCACAATTAATTACAAATCTATATTTTCAATGTACCTTTTAATTATTTTTTTACTTTGAACTTATCAACCAACCAATTATATATATATAGTTTCAATTGATTGTAATTTTACATTTCCAATGTACTTTTTGACTCTTTTACTTTTTATTAATCTAGGTGCAAATGATTAGAACGACAAGTAAAATTAAGAGAACGGGGGAGTATCATTCAAATCAATATATATTAATAAATTACTATAAGTTTAGCTATAATCAAGTTCAATAATATTCAAAATAATACCAAACGAGAATCACCATGAACTACAAAAGATTCAAATCGCTTATAAAAGTTCCAAATTGATGTTGGAAGCGAATAATTAAGCCCATATTATTCAAATCAACATATGTTAATGAGTTACTATAAATCTAGCTATAATCAAGTCCAATAATCTTCAAAATAATCTAATGGTTACATAATATAGTTCTCACTTTTTATCTTTCTTTTAACTGTTTTTTTTCATAATTTTTTTTTACAATTTTAACATGAAGTTACATATTTGAAGTAAAAAAAAATTAAAATAGAAAAAATCGTTAAGAATATTTCATTACTATTATTAAAAAATTTGTTATGTATATTTCGAACCACCACTACAAATGAGGTAGATTCGCCCATGTCCCCCATTCATGACCGAATGAATTAGTAGAGAACGTAGGCAAAGGTTTTGATAAATAGGCTTATTTTTGTATTGGTCTGTAAATTATGTCGAAAATTTCAAATTGCCTTAAAAGTTTGTTAAGTCTCAAATTACAGTCCATACTATAGTTTGTTTCATTTAAAAAAATAAAGTCTCAAATTACAGTCCATACTATAGTTTGTTTCATTTACCTCCTAAATATTAAATTACCCTTTGAACTAAGGAAATATTTGTTTATTAAAAGGATAAACTTAAAATAACACATTTATTTGGTTTATGAGACATTATTTTAAAATAGCAAAAATATTTATTAAGAATTAATCCCACCCCCTTATTTTCTTTCTCAGATTGTGCCCCTACCTTCACGCCAACCATATCACCACCTACCACCACTATTAAAACCATATAATCTTACTATTACCACCATTATCACCACCACATAGCTTCACTATCAGCACCACCACCATCAAAATTGCCTTGTTCAATTTTTCAACTTTCCTTTCGTCAGTTTCTGCCCACATTTTTGCCTCAATAATTGCACTACTTTCATATGTATCAAATCTTTGTTCAACATTTTAGCCGGGGCGTGAGTCATCTCTGTCCGAGCAAGCGTTCCACGTCCAAGCCCACATCCTCCCGCTTCTTCATTTCTTAACACAAGTCTACCTCTTTCGTGTTGGTTTCTTATGTAATCTGCATGCGTTGACTAATATATAGTTGACTTTACAAAATAGTTAATAACATAAGTAAAAACAACTAATCTAAAAAAAATCAGTTATTCAACGAGATCATAATATTCATAAATGAGTAAATGGTGAATACAAGTAAAATAAACATGAATGAGGGTTATAAACTTTTGCCCTTTCCTATTTATCATTTCATCAAAATTTACATGTTCTAGATGAATGTCATTTGATATATCCGAAAACCAATTGCATGTGATAACATGGGAAAGTAAAGCAATAGTTTAGTAGAATATGAAGCACGTTTGTATGGTTCCACACCTCGTGCATATAAACAACATCTAGATTAATCTAGAACACAATTTTTTGTGAATTCATGCTCGGATTGAGATGAGACTTGAGAGTCGTGATATAATTTTTAATAGTCAATTAAGTTCCATGATTGCTTACTACGCATCTCTAGTTCTCTATGGTCGACCTACTAAATTATATGAGTATAATATTGCATATATATTTTGGAGTTTATTTGCTCATGCATCGAGATCTGGTTTACACCAGATCTATCAATTTTCCACGTGATTTGTTCTAGTGGCTAGCCAAAACATTTTATGCAATAACATGAAATTGATGAAGTGTAATATGATAATTAAGTATTCGAAATTCAAATCCCAAAATATGGAAAGTTCCTCAATCAAGCTCTATTCGTTTCATCATTATAGGAATCTACATTGAAGAGAAAGAGTTTATATTTATTCAGTCTCTAGTCTATATGAACGAAGCTACAAATCTTGAAGATCATCGAGAATTACACAAGCAATACATCACTTGTTATATGCAAGAAACAAAAGTTAAGCTAGTTATTCTAGGATATCTTTGTTCTACTCGTATATTGTTTAGGTTGTTGATTGACTCTAAGTTAACAACCTGAGCTATTTACATTACATCTTTGTATTAGTCACACATCGGGATGGTGGTGACAGTGGTAGAATTAGATAGTTGTTGAAGAGTCGAGTCAAGAGCGACTACAATGGAGTCATTCATATAAATCCCTCCTTATAAAATTTTTCATAAGGAATTCTTTCCAGGGCAAGCTGCTTCCAAGACGTAGGTAGTACTTTGGTGCCGAACTGGATTAACAAATTGGGTGTCACATGTCTTTGATTTCTTTATACTGTTAAGTTGTGCTAGTATAACAGTTGGACAAACGGTTGACTATTATTAGCGATTCA
The DNA here is from genome assembly GCA_003412495.2 of Echium plantagineum. Lineage (NCBI taxonomy): Eukaryota > Viridiplantae > Streptophyta > Magnoliopsida > Boraginales > Boraginaceae > Echium > Echium plantagineum. The sequence continues at coordinate 30,155,396 of CM016564.1, forward strand.
CAATTCATATTTCGTACGTTCGGTGTTTTCAGTGTAAAAGTAATATCAAACATATAAAATACTCGTTCCATCTTATTACCAAACATGAGCAGTATACACAATTAGAGTAAAAATAGTTACTAGTTAGCGAAAGTTTTAAAACATAAAAGTCAAAAATGGTACCCCAATAATTATATGTACCGTTTTTATTTCATTTTAAAATATTGTGAACTCTCTATCTTAGCTTATACATACCTTAACCTGGAATTGTTTTGAAGTGCAAACTGAAAACGAAAGGAACCATTCCTAATCACACAAATGGAAGGAGATGGAGCAAGAAGGTACACTACACGTTGACTTTTTGTTAAATATGTTACATCATCTTGCAATCATTTTTGTTCATTCTTTTTCTTTTCTTGATTAGTGTTGCAATTGTAACTGGAGCAAATAAAGGGATAGGATATGAGGTATGCAAGCAATTAGCAGAGAAAGGGATAATTGTTGTGTTTACTGCAAGAGATGAACGAAGAGGAAACGAAGCATTAGAACGGCTCAAAGTAGATATCAATGCTTCTGATGGTGTTCTGTTTCATCAACTAGATGTGGCTGATCCTGCTAGTGTTGCCAACCTTGCCGAATTCGTCAAGAACAAATTTGGCAGACTTGATATTTTGGTAATATTCTGACTTATGTTTCATTTCTGCATTTGAGCATTTTTAATTGGATCGAATCTGGCAGAGTTTGACTCTGCTCGTTTTGACTTTCGAGTAGTCTGATGTATGACGATTGTTATGACCCCATTGCAGGTAAACAATGCAGGCGTGGCTGGAGCAAAAGTGGAAGATCCCTTATTCCATCACGAGCTTGTAGAGGCTGATAGTCGACGGATTTTATTTGATGAAATAGTGGTTGGTCTTCAAACTTGTAAAACTAATAAAAAAATTCTATTTACATTTTGCAAATAACTGATATGTGATAATTAAAAAAAAAAAACTGATATGTGAGTAAGTAGTCTACAATGTCGTGTTTCTAGTATGGTAATAGTATCTTGAGAGACTTGCATATTGTGAAATATGAATAATCAAGTAAGCGACAAGCATGATATTGTTGTGATTTTGTTACGGTAACTATCTTAAATGTAAGAGAATCAACTGTTGAATTTTCTTATAGAGAATGAATGATGATCAAACTTCATGATTATGATGGTGCCAATTCGTGCTACTTTTTCAGCCAGAAGAGATTCAACAGAAGGCATTAGCTAATCTGGGAGAGACACACGAAGTCGCAGAAGAATGCATACAAATCAATTACTATGGTGCAAAGAGAATGGTTGAAGCCTTCGTACCACTCCTCCAGCTTTCTGATGCCCCAAGGATTGTGAATGTGGCTTCTGCATTTGGGAAGCTTAAGGTAACGGCTCAATCATTTTCTTCTAACTAATTTCGAAAGCTTAGGGAATCAGTAGACGTAGCACATTAAATTGATAACTCAAACATAAATTACGACGACTATAGTTTTGAACAGAACTAATTGATAAATTGTAATGCTAATTGCAGCTACAGAACAGTGAATCAGTAAAAAATATTCTCAACAGCATTGATAGCCTAACAGAAGCTAAGGTGGATGAAGTAATCAATGAGTTTCTTCAACATCTTAGAGAAGGTCCTATTGAAAGAACAGTTTGGCCATTTCCATTCTCTTCTTACAAAGTCTCCAAAGCATCACTGATTGCATACACAAGGATCATTGCGAGAAAGTACCCACAAATGCGAATCAATGCTGTTTGTCCTGGTTATGTTCGGACTGATATTTCGGCAGGATCTGGTCTGTTAACGCCGAAAGAAGGTGCAGAAAGTGTTGTCAAGCTCGCTATCTTGCCTGATGAAGGTCCTTCAGGGTTGCTTTTCTCCAGACAAGAGGTAGAACCCTTTTGATGGGCTTGATTCATTCCCTTTCTAATCTTCTATCAAGTGATGTTTTTCTTAAAAAATAATGAATATTGTATGCATAGCAATAATTACGAAATGAGTTCGAATGTATGATGTAACCAACAAAGTACATTGATCTCATTGAAATAAGATTTTATGTAATACTTCTTATGTGACCTATAATACTTGAAAAACAAATTCCGTTATATTACTTCTACATTAAAAGATAATTATTTTACATCAAAAGATATCCACGAACGTAAGCTTATACTTAACCTTAAAAATATACTCGTCGTAATTTAAAATAAGTAAAAGGGGCGTAGACCTCTACAATATAGCCTAGTCAATATACGAAATCCAGCTTGTCTTGCCGTATTGTTTTACATCAAAAGATATCCATGAATGTATGTAACTATGTAAGTATGTAACATCGATAAGTTGCTTGTTTTACTGTATTGTTTCACCGGTTGAAGAATATTTTCTATTTAAATTCCGTTTGATCCTTGAGAAATTGAGAGAGGTGAACTGCCTTCTCCACAAATTCTAACAGATGTAAATTTGTAATATTCGTCGAATTTTTGTTGGAAACGTGATGGTTTTATATAATACTAGTATTATGTTACGTGCGTTGCACGTGATAAATTTTTGAATAAATTATTAATCATATATACTACATGTATCAAAATTTATATGGATGTGTAACTTTTCACATTAATCGAGTTCAATGTCAGTTCATGTGCAATTTGTAACTTCCTCGAAGAAAATATCAAAAAAGTGAAATTATACTATTGCACATGATTGATTAATAGTAATCAACAAACACAAGTGTACAACTATTATAAATATTTTATCAATAATAATGAATTTAAAAAAGACAATTACTTATGCATAAAGTAATATAATATGAAATACTTAAGAGTACTATACTATTGATATACTTAACTAAAGATATCCATATATGGATTATTGATATACTATACACCAATAAAATATCTCAAAGACTACATGCACTCTCGTATACGTTATAGTTTATTATTAAAATTCTCCATATGTAGATAATTCATACATAACGATTTAATGAAAGAGAATGAAAATTATCTCACATGATAAACACTTCAAATAATGGATAGGGCTCTAGGGCTTCAATTTCAATTTATTATAATAAATAGGGAAAGAAAAAGTAACGTTATAGCTTTTGATCATTAATAGATAACTGAGAAATACTATGAAATATTATTACCACTACTGGGTCATCGTTGTAGTAAATATATAAAGTTAAGCAAAAATATCTAAATTTAAAAATATAATAAAGAAATCATTTACATAAGAACCTCTCTTTTAAAAGTGAGTTTGTTACTAACTAAAATAATTAATACTTTTTCAACTATATCTATCTATTTGTAGTATATATAGATGATGATTTTAAATCAAAAAAAATATTATCCATAAAAGATTAAAAAAATTTACATTTTTTGGATTAACTCATATTTGTTACTAAGAATATGCATATGATAGTTCACCATTCTACTTAATGTATTTTCTACGTAATACTAAATAACTACATTATATTAATATATGTGATGATGCATATGTGCAATATATAAAAATAGTAATTGACTATAATTTCAACGACCCATACAAAAGTACATACCAAAGATTTTGCAATTCAACTTTGAAAAAAGATTATGAGATTGAGACACACTAAAAAGAAGTTTCATAACATGTTTTGGGTCTTAGATAGTATTAAGATTATAAGAACTTCATCTAATCGACTGTTATTATTTCTTCAAATATCTATCCATAAAGAGATATAAGTCATTCGATAACGCGTCTCTTAGATAGTTCTCTTGTAAAACAGTTACTTTGATGGTTTTTATTCGTATAAAAAATATAGTTAATCAAATCATAAAATCAATATAACCGTTCTTCTTATTTTTGGTTTTAAATTGATCTTCTATAATAAAAGAAATATGACATTGATATAAAAAGAAACTAAAAAAATCAAATTTGAAGTCATCAATATGATTTTTAATACTAAAAATATATAAACATTATTACACTAAAATATAAGGGCTTTAATACATCCACATATAGTTGAATCTATAGTTGAAATTAATGTTTTAATAATAACTTTAATACAATTTCTTTTTATATATAAATTAGCGATGAGAGTATGAATGCGATGGTATTACACTTAACTATTACAATAAATTTCTAAGAAATATACAATTAAAGTACATATGAGATAAATTGTCAAAAAGGTTTGAAATTATAAATAACCGAAGACCTCCTTTTTCGATAATAACTTTAATACAACTTGATGACTACTTTTTCAATAATAAATTGAAATTATATTAATCATGAAATTTTAAGGATCAAAATTCAAATAAAATTAGATATGTAATGGTAATAATTTTTTAAACCAATTGTGAGATTTATATGGTTTGATGACTACTTTTGCTAAAATAAACTATGAATCTAAGTTTTTTTATAATTTACATAATTGACATTCATATGTGAGCCATATATTATACAAAATTGAATATATTACATATAAGTCATATATAAATACATACAAATACATATTTTAGCCTTATTTGAGTATCAATCATATAATTGAAAAATCTTATAAAGAAACAGTGAATTAAATAATGTGCAATGAAAAAGTTGTATATGTTGATTCTAAAAGAAACTAAAGGGTCATATATAATTTCGCAAATTAACCCAAACATTTACTCCCTCTAGCCCTAATTGACAGACTCATCTACTTTTTTACGGTCTCCAAGACACGATTTAAAACATAAATGCTTTTAATTTTACAAGTGTAAAAATTATAAGAACTTGATATTTCAAAAATATATATTGAGACGAATTTAACAAGATCTCATATGACTATATTAGTTCTTATCGATTAATAAAAGTTTACGGTCAAAACTTTCAAAGTTTGGCCCAGAGTCAAAATGGCTCTATCAAAAAGGGATGGAGGGAGTAATTTATATTAACTTATATGAATTTAATTTATATTTTAGTAATAACAATTTTAATTTTTTAATTTGACTTTTGATCCTTATAATTTCATCATATATATATATATATATGTATGTATATATATCGTTTGAATATATAATAAAAGAACACACTTACAAAATTTAAAATAATATTACATGTTGATTGAGCTTACCATAACATTAAAGAAATATTTTCATAATATTCTTATTGAGTATTATATATCAATAGAAGACATATTATTATTTCATGCATAAATAAATTTATATAGAAAGAATATAAAAGTCATCAGTTCATTTTACATATCTCATCCAAGTTTAATAATTAAATAATATTATATGAATGTACTTTTTGTTTTATATATAGATATATTAACCTTAGTATATTAATCATATTTCTAGTTTTATTTTATTGTGAATGAACTAACGATAATTCATAAAAGTAAGTAAAGAACTATAATATAAAGGAAATCTTACATTGAGAAGTCTCAACAACAAACCAATATTCCTGATGATTGTTCAATTGTACATTGTATGTCCACACCTGTAGATGAAAGATAAAAACGATGTTAGTTGATAAACAACAGAGAATTTGTGTATGATTTTCTTTCTTAATCATCGATGTTGATGAAAATGAAAAAGTGAACTGCTCTGACAAAAAAAATGAATTTACTTTAGATGATAATAGATGGAAGGATATAAAGGAATGTTAAAAGTAAGGTAACTCCAAGATATAGTGTTAGAACATATTTATTGAGTGTCATTATTTATTCTCATTATTTTTTTAAATTAGATTTTTAATTGGCATTATTACCAACTATATAGTGTAGTTTTAAAAGCTAAATGTTATTTTTAGTAATTGTTGAATCTTTTAAAGATCTTTCTACTAATTTTAACTTCTAACTTTTGTTATAATCTAGTTTTGATTAACCTTAGTATATTGATCATATTTCTAGTTTTTATTGTGAATGAACTAACGATAATTCATAAAAGTAAGTAAAGAACTATAATATAAAAGAAATCTTACATTGAGAAGTCTCAACAACAAACCAATATTCCTGATGATTGTTCAATTGTACATTGTATGTCCACACCTGTAGATGAAAGATAAAAACGATGTTAGTTGATAAACAACAGAGAATTTGTGTATGATTTTCTTTCTTAATCATCGATGTTGATGAAAATGAAAAAGTGAACTGCTCTAACAAAAAAAATGAATTTACTTTAGATGAAAGACAAGAAAAAATGATAGTAGATTGAAGGATATAAAGGAATGTTAAAAGTAAGGTAACTCCAAGATATAGTGTTAGAACACATTTATTGAGTGTCATTATTTCTCAAAAACATTATTTATTCTCATTATTTTTTTAAATTAGATTTTTAATTGGCATTATTACCAACTATATAGTGTAGTTTTAAAAGCTAAATGTTATTTTTAGTAATTGTTGAATCTTTTAAAGATCTTTCTACTAATTTTAACTTCTAACTTTTGTTATAATCGAATTCGAACTCTTATAAATATTTAATAATTTTTGCAACTTTTATGTTTAAATATTGCTTTTTGATCTCATAATATGCATATTGTCATTTTTCAACTCTCAATATCAATTGATATTTTGTAATTAAATCATGTAAAAGAAATAGTTCTCCATATTATCATCTTTAGAGCTAAATATGATTTTGATAAGTATAAATATTTTTAGCTGTTTTTTAGACTCTCGTGGAATATTAAAAACTATTTGAGCATTTAGGTTATGTCATTAATAAATTTAATGGAGAGCCTTATACTCTTGATGTGATTCTTATTGGCTCTTGAAATTCTCTATCTTGTTATTATCACAAGGATTGTTGAAAATATAGTATTTGAATGTGCTATAAAATTGAAATTGTATTAGTTTAATTTGATTATATATGCTTAGTTTTATTTTGATATAATTATTATTAGAGAAAGTTGAATTGGCTCATCAAAGTGATGATCCTAAAATTACACTAAATAATACATTTAATTACATTTATTGTGTAGGAAATGATAACACTAATAACGGTAATAATGCACCTTCTCTGAGTTATTTGCATTCGAATGAAATAATGTAGTTGTGGCCAATAATTAAAGGATACAATTGGTTGAGATGAATTTTTCATTTTTCAAATATTCAAAAATATTACGTCATAATGTACCCATCCCTTGAGCTTCTCATTAAAAGATACATATAATTAAAAAATTAAATCAATAGTAATATATGAATGGGAAGGGGTAAAATAGTCTTGACAAAATGTGGAAGAAACACCTAAGGGTGTTGGCTCTTTTATATATAAATATTTTTAGCTGTTTTTTAGACTCTCGTGGAATATTAAAAACTATTTGAGCATTTAGGTTATGTCATTAATAAATTTAATGGAGAGCCTTATACTCTTGATGTGATTCTTATTGGCTCTTGAAATTCTCTATCTTGTTATTATCACAAGGATTGTTGAAAATATAGTATTTGAATGTGCTATAAAATTATCCAAGGCTTCTAGCCTAGTGGTACTGGGCCTGAGCCTCTTTCCATGAGGTCTCGGGTTCGATTCCCGCAGAGGAGTATATTTAAACATACTTCCTCTGCTTTCGTGGCTGCCTTTGCAGCGTTTTCGTGCAGCATTTCAGCACCCACTCTGTGGGATTCCAGGCGTTTCGGCGATTTCCAGCACCCACTCTGTGGGATTTCCGGGCGTTTCAAGTCAACTTCGGGGACGGACTCACATCCAGGAAGCGAAGTTTCAGCATTACGTGAATTGGAGCACATCCAGGACGCGGATGTTCATTACAACAGCAGTCAGAGAAGATGAAGATGTTTATTTGGAGCTTAGACTCCCACTTGGTTAATTTAGATTTGTAATGTATTTCCTATCGCATGAGTATTTGTAACTTCTATCGTTTGGAAAAAAAAAAAAAAAAAAAAAATGTGCTATAAAATTGAAATTGTATTAGTTTAATTTGATTATTTATGCTTAGTTTTATTTTGATATAATTATTATTAGAGAAAGTTGAATTGGCTCATCAAAGTGATGATCCTAAAATTACACTAAATAATACATTTAATTACATTTATTGTGTAGGAAATGATAACACTAATAACGGTAATAATGCACCTTCTCTGAGTTATTTGCATTCGAATGAAATAATGTAGTTGTGGCCAATAATTAATGGATACAATTGGTTGAGATGAATTTTTCATTTTTCAAATATTCAAAAATATTACGTCATAATGTACCCATCCCTTGAGCTTCTCATTAAAAGATACATATAATTAAAAAATTAAATCAATAGTAATATATGAATGGGAAGGGGTAAAATAGTCTTGACAAAATGTGGAAGAAACACCTAAGGGTGTTGGCTCTTTTATAAGTATTATAGATTATAGATATTTACTCATAAAATGGAATAATATATTTATCTATATGAGTGATAAAAAAAACAAAAGTATTATTACACGAGTTGCTGCTCTATTCTCTCTGCGGAGAGACTTACTAATATATAATACTATATATAGATATTGTTGTTTTTTCATTATCTATACAATGATCTATTTATAGGTGATATTAAATGTTTCTCACATTTAAAAAGACTGATGATCATTATTCTAGATATATTTTAACCAATGATAATTTAAGGTCAATTTTACATTTATTATTATTCGTTCTTTTCATGCATGCAAAGTATCGGTTGATATTCTAACACTCCTCTTCAAACGCGACTTTGCATTCCAAGCTTTTCTTTCAAATTCTGAAACACGTCGGTCTTTCAAGGGCTTTGTAAATATATCTGCCAACTGGTCTTCAGTTCTACAGTGTATCAGTTTCACCATTTTGTCCTTCACCTATTCTCAAATGAAGTGGTATTTTATATTGATATGTTACTTCGACTGTGTGAAACTGGGTTCTTTGCAAGGGATATGGCTGACATGTTATCAACGTATATAATAATTGGTTTTTCCTTTGAATAATATAATTTGTTCAAAATGTACTCTGCTTCACATGTTGAGAGTGCAACTGTTTGTTGCCTCTTTGATGACCATGAAAAAATTGTTGAGCCAATATGAAAAGCATATCCAGTAGTGCTTTTTCCATCATAAATGTCTCCACCGTAGTCGGTGTCTGAATATCCAACTAATTTTGCATCCTTCGAGTGTGTAGAATAAACCATCATTTATCGTACCTTTGATATATCTTAGGATTCTTTTCGCTGCGATGAAGTGATCTTGTTTGGGAGTTTCCATATATCTACTCACCAAACCCACTGCATACATTATATCTGGACGCGTGAAAGTTAAGTACCTTAAGCTTCCGACCAACCTTTTGAACAATGTTGGATTTACATGTTCTTTACTTGAATTTGCTCTTAGCTTTATGCATGCTTCTGCCGGTGTGCATACAAGCTTGCAGTCTTTCATCCTAAATTTGCTCGAAATTTGTTCAGCATATTTCCATTGTGACATGAAAATTCCATCTTTTGCTTGTTTTACTTCAACCCCAAGAAAATATGACATCTCTCCGATATCTGTATTATTACCAGTATAAACCATGTCATCGACATATAGGCATATACACATTATATCGCCGTTCTCATTTTTCTTTGCATAGAGTAAATGCTCGTATGGACTTTTCACAAAATTATTTTTGTGAAGGTATTCATCAATTCTTGTATTCCAAGCTCGAGGAGCTTGCTTCAATCCATATAAGGCTTTCTTCAGCCTATACATTTTATCTTCTTGACCATTCTGAACATAATCATGTGGTTGTTCAATGTAGACTTCTTCTTCAGGATATCCATTTAAGAATGCTGATTTCACATCAATCTGAAAGATCTTCCATTGATTTTGGGCTGCAACTACTGTAAGAAGTCTTATGGTATCTACTCTTGCAACTGGAGCAAATACTTCGTCATAGTCAATCCCGTGTCTCTGTTTGTAACCTTTAGCAACTAGTCTTGCCTTGTATGTTTCAACCTTTCCATCTTAGTTGGTCTTTGTCTTGTAGACCCATTTTACTCCAATTGCTTTCTTTTCTTTTGGAAGACTTGTAAGCTCCAAGTGGCATTTCTTTTTATTGAAGTAATTTCTTCATCCATTGCCTTGTTCCATCTGTCATCTTGACTAGCTTCTTCATACGTTGTTGGATCACATTTTGTCATTAAACAAAATAATGAATAATTAAAATTTTGTACCGGACTTGTCGTGTCATATATCTCATCTAGACTCCGCATCTTTATCGGCACTCCCACTGAATTACTACTGCCACCATTACTACTGTTACTGTTTCCAGACGTGGTTGGAGTTGATTGAGGAGTTTGTTGAATTGGGCTCTGTGGAGGAGTCAAGTCATCATTTCAACCATCTTCATTATTGAAATCAACATCTTCATCATTATCATCATCAAAAAATTGTCCAGCAACATTTCTTTCTTCCGTGTTCCACCTCCAATGATCATTTTCATCAAATTCAACGTCCCTCGAAATGATTACTTCCTTAGTAAGTGAATTGTAATCCCGATAAGCTTTGCTCCTCTTGTCATATCCAATAAAAATACACTTTTTGTCTTTCTCATCAAGTTTCTTTCTCTTTTGATCTGGAACATGCGCATATGCAATACTTCCAAATATTCTAAGATGTCCAACAGACGGTTTGGTACCGCTCCATGCTTCATTTGGAGTCTTGAACTTTACACTTTTTGTTGGACAACGATTCAATAAATAGACAGCACATAACACGGCTTCAGCCCAGAAATTTCTTGGCATGTGCTTTCCTTTCACCATACTTCTTGCCATATCAAGAATTGTTCGATTCTTTCTTTCGGCAACACCATTTTGTTGTGGAGTATATGCCGTTGTCAACTGATGAATAATTCCATGTTATTTGCAGAAGTTATTAAACAAATTTGAATTGTATTCTCCTCTTCTATCAGATCTAAGTATCTTCAGATTGTTTCCACTTTGTTTTTCAGTTAGTGCTTTGAACTCTTTGAATTTATCAATAGCTTCGCCTTTTTCTTTCAATATATATAACCAACTTTTTCGACTATAGTCATCAATAAAAGTTAAGTAATCCCTATTTCCTCAAAGTGACGGGATATCGAATGGACCAGCTATATCTGTATGAACTATCTCCAATGCCTTCTAGCTCTCAGGATTTCCCAACGGGAAAGCTTTGACGATGCTGTTTTCCTTTGACACATGCATCACATAAATTTTCTGGTTCATTAATCATTGGAAGTCTGCTCACCATATTTGTCTTTGATAGTAATTTGAGTCCACTGAAACCTAGATGACCAAATCTTAGATGCCATAACCATGAGTCATTTTTAATGACCGACTTCAAGCAATGTTGTATCCCAGTCTTCATGTCCAAAGTGAAAAGTCGATTCCTGGTCATATCAACTTTTGCAATCACTTCTTATACTTGATTTCTTATCGATAGAGAGTTTTCCTTCATATTTATGGTGTACCCTTTCTCTAGAAGTTGGCCAAGACTAATGATGTTGCTTTTTAATGCAGGGATATAATAAACATCATTTATATATTTCTTTTATTCATTTTTTAAGAGAATCATAATCTTCCCTTTACCTCGTACCGGAACTTTTGATGAATCACCAAAAGTAACTTCTCCGCTGATCGTTTCATCCAATTCTGTGAACAAATCTTTTCGACCACACATGTGATTACTTGCGCAGGTGTCAAGATCACATGTGATTACTTGCGCCGGTGTCAAGATACCAAATATTTTTGTGGCATTCTTCATTTCAACTATTTCTCATAGATCTTGAGAACCGAGTAGAACCTTAATTTGTATACTCCAGTTCTCATAATTTGTCGCCGTCAATTTTGGAATTTGAGGTTGCATCATATTCGCCATTTTTAAAATTCCTCAAACAAAACCTTAGCTCTGATACCACTTATTGGAAACGTGATTGGTTTATATAATATATTTACTCATAAAATGGAATAATATATTTATCTATATGAGTAATAAAAAAAATAAAAGTATTATTACACGAGTTGCTGCTCTATTCTCTCTGCGGAGAGACTTACTAATATATAATACTATATATAGATATTGTTGTTTTTTCATTATCTATACAATGATCTATTTATAGGTGATATTAAATGTTTCTCACCTTTAAAAAGACTGATGATCATTATTCTAGATATATTTTAACCAATGATAATTTAAGGTCAATTTTACATTTATTATTATTCGTTCTTTTCATGCATGCAAAGTATTGGTTGATATTCTAACAATTTTTATGGGAAATAAATCTTGTGTCACCTTATGACATGACTTCAAATCAAGGTTTCGATGGGTGAATTTAAACGAATGGTGTTGATTCACCCAACGAAATCATCTTATCAACTTGAAATTATTTGAAAGTACAAATTAGAAAAAAAAAAAAAGGAACTATTTATAACTTCATACACACATGGAAGGAGATAGAGTAGATTGGTAAAGCACTATAATTTCTTTATCACATCTATTTTTCTAATATTACACTATAATTTTCTTGTTTTAAATAATATTGCAATTCGCCATATGCATCGGGTCCAATCATTAATTTTGAAAAAACCATCTTTTCTTACTGTAATGCATCTGGTCAAATAATTAGTTTTATATTTAGATTACATAAGGGAGAAATTAAGACAGGAGTGAGCTTCGCAATCGACAGTGTGAAACCAGAAAAAAGTATGGATATTGCTTCATTGGAGAAGTTTTTGTCGGAGTGGATGAAGGTTGGAGGCAAGCTCATTTATGTAGAGTTATCTCCTATGAACATGTCCCACAAGTGTTTCATAAACCTGAATTGTTATACACATCTAAATAGTGCCAAAGAGTTTTTGTTATAATGAAATGATTATATTGCCTCAATTTATTATTAAATATAATATTTGAAAAAGGAAGCATCAAAGTAATTTTATTCTAAAAAATCACTATTTGAGTGTGAGTATGGTCTTTCCCCAACCAATCAAATTGTCATGAGCCACAAGACCACTTTTTACGTAGTACTAGTTGAAAACTGTCTCGTTTAATAACGGGGCTTAAAACTCAATCATTGTAATTTTGGAAGTGATTTTAACTCAAAACAAACACAAATTTTATAATTTTGATAGTAAAAAGGGACACGATAGGATAATGTTTATGCAAAAAATATATCAAAGATCCATAACGAAGTAGATATACCAAGAGGCTGCTCGAACTCATATGAGATTTTAGTCATCCTTGATCATTAACTTCTGTAATAATAATGAATTAAGACAAAACCAAGCACATAAATAATGTCTAAAGAAAAATTCTCTATTTAACAAAAAAGATAAGTAGGTTGTTAAGAGTCTATGGGGTTCCACTCTAAAACCAATTGGCAATAGAGGGAGTAGAGATGCACATCCCACATTAGAAGTCGATGTCCTCCCGGGTTAATATATAAGATCTTGGGCTACTCCCCCTATTGCCAATTGGTTTTAGAGTGGAACCTCATAGACTCTAAACATGGTATCATGAGCCAGGCCCGAGTTAATGAGACACATGTAACCCCGCCGATGTTGTTCCGACAATTAATACCGGCGAGGAATATTCCGCCGACGATTGGGTTACACATGAGGGGAGTGTTAAGATGCACATCCCACATCGGAAATCGATGTACTCCCGGTTAATATATAAGATCTTGGACTACTCCCTCTATTGCCAATTGATTTTAGAGTGGAACTACATAGACTCTTAACATAGATAATCATCAATTAGCCCATACACCAAAATCTTCCATAACAAGAATTACTCCCTCCATCCCAAATTATATGTCCCATTTTGACTTTTACGGGCTACGAGACACAACTTCAAACGTAAATATCTCTAATTCTATAAGCGTAAAAATTACAAAAATTTGATATTTCAAAAATATACATTAAAACGAATCTAACAAGATCCAATATGACTATATTATCTCTTATCGGCTAATGAGAATTGATAGTCAAAATTTTCGAAGTTTGACTCCCAAAATAGAAAGTGGACAAACAATTTGGGATGGAGGGAGTAACTGGTAATAAATTGACGAAAAACAAGGAATATTGAAAACAAACAAGTAAAACTAAGAATACAAAAGCACATACCAACAATTCATCGACATGTATATGAATAAACGCGCAATTAAAAATGATAAAAGAAGATAAAATTGAAACAAAAATAACAAGAATTAACTGGTAATAAATTGACGAAAAACAAGGAATATTGAACGTAAACAAACAAGTAAAACTGAGAATACAAAAGCACATACCAACAATTCATCGACATGTATATGAATAAACGCGCAATTAAAAATGAAAAAAGAAGATAAAATTGAAACAAAAAGCTATTAACAAGTATCTAAATGAAAAAAAAAACATGATTGACGAATAAAATTATCCAAGGAAATAAGAGTGAGTGAATGAACGAATCGAAATTGATTGAGTATATATAGTAGAGGGAGGGAAGTGATCAATGGTCAAAATTGACCCAAGTAATCCAATGGTTCAAAATATGATGGTGAACTCAAATCATCAATGACCAAGATTGGCCTAACTAATCCAATGGTTCAAAATCAATGGTCAATTATGAAGTAGGGCATAGTTAATTATGAAGTAGGGTCTAAGTCATTTAATAAATGGTCCCACGTTCAAAAGATCAATGACCAAAATTGGTTCAACTAATCCAATGGCTGAAAACATGATGGTAAAGTCAAATGATTAATGGCCAAGATTGACCTAACTAATCCAACCCTTAACAACATTCTTTTTCACAACATCATATTCATATTCCACGGGTCTAAAAAACGGATCATATAAGAAGCCTTTAGAACTTGTATCAACACATCCAAATGACCCAATAATCACCGCAATAACTCTTTCAATGTAAAAGTGAAAATAATTCGTCAAATCCATATTTAGATAATTATACCACCTCTGATCCAGACCAGGATCAAAAACTTTCAAATCAATGCAGTTTCCATGTGAACCTCGCTTGTACACTTCATTGTACCTCGAAGAGGACTTTGGAAGTTTGTAGAAGAGCCTTTGTGGGCATACGTCAATTATGAAGTGGGCCTAAATGATGAGAACGGCTACGGTTAATTAATAATACCGTTCATTAATGTTCATTAATCAACATATACAATTATTTCCCATTTAAAAATGGTACTAATTACTGAAATATATCATTCTAAGATGGTACAACTAAAATGTTCAAAAGAAATGTACCAAAATGATATTATACACCGATATAATTTGTGTACCAAAATCTGTTAAGCAAGTTGGTACAAATTATTTAAAACGGAAAAGTAAGCTTAGATGATTGACATTAATGATTTTTTTTACATAATGGTACGTATTACCTAAAATGTACCAAAAGAGGAAGAAAAAAATTTTAATGGGTACAATATACATTTTTTATGATTAATGAACGAAATGCTTAATGAACCGTAACTTTCCACCTCATTGATTTAATAACTGGTCCCACGTTCAAATGATCAATGGCCAAAATTAGCCTACCTAATCCAATGGCTCAAAGTCCGATGATAAAGTCAAATGATCAACGACAAAGATTGCCCTAACTAATCCAATGGCTCAAAAGCAATACGTCAATTATAAGTGGGGCATACGTCAATTATGAAGTGGGGTCTAAGTCATTTAATACCTGGTCCCACATTCAAATGAACAATGACGAAAATTGGTTCAACTAATCCAATGACTCAAAACACAATGGTCAAGTCAAATGATTAATGACCAAGATTGGTCTAACTAATTCAATGGCTCAAACGCGATGGTCAATTATGAAGTGGGACATATGTCAATTATGAAGTGAGGTCTAAGTCATTTAATAACATGTCCCATGTTGTTAGTAATTGGTCCCATAAACGACATACCAAATTTTTTTAAATAAAACTTCATCATTCTTTATATATTGAGGTAATATTCCCTATAGGAGAACCAATTTAACTTTTTGGTGTTTTAAAAGCCAAGTGAACCCTACATTTACACGAAGGGAGAACTTTAATACTCATTTCGTCTCCAAAAAATTAGTATATTTTGATTTTTCGTGATCAAACTCTAATAAAATTGATCATGAATTCTCATTAAACAATAAGAAATAATATAGTTATATGAGATTTTGTTAGATTTGTCTCAATATATATTTCTAAAATATTAACGTTTTATAGTTTTTTCATATGTAGAATAAGAAGTATTTACGTTTTAAATTGTATTTTGTTAACCACGAAAAATCAAAATGTATCAATCATTTAGGATGAACGAAGTAATCAATACCATTCACTAGGGGAACATTATACACACCAAAACACTGTTTTTTTGTGTGTGAAAATTACAATTTCTCCCCCAATTGAATTTTCTCTTCCACTACCCTTTCAAAATAGGGAGGGCAAAATCATAATTACACAACTCAACTGTTTTGGTATGTATAACAGATCATCATTCACCATCATTATAGTATATCCACATAAATGGAAGGAGATGGAGCACGAAGGTAAACAATGTGGTATATAATTTTTTTATAAATTTCCTTTAAGTATTTCACTTATTTATTTTGTCTTGTTTCTTTCTTGAATAGGGTTGCAATTGTAACTGGAGCAAATAAAGGGATAGGATATGAGATATGTAAGCAATTAGCAGAGAAAGGTATAACTGTTGTGTTTACTGCAAGAGATGAACGAAGAGGAAACGAAGCATTCGAAAGGCTCAAAGTTGTTATCGATGCTTCTGATCGTCTTCTGTTTCATCAACTTGATGTGGCTGATCCTGCTAGTGTTGCCAACCTTGCCGAATTCGTCAACAACAAATTTGGCAGACTTGATATTTTGGTAACATCCTCCTTTAGATTTGATTCTTTATTTCATGTTCTCTCACAAGTGCTAGTGTAACTAAGAGTGCTCTAAACTCGCTCGTAAGGCTGTAAGTTGGTTGAGGAGGTGAGCTTGTGACTATAAGGTTCGATTTCCCTTAGATATCGATTCTGTTGCCACTTGTTGTAGCCTACATTCTCAGTTGGTTTATTAGTTTAGTAGGAGTTTTATTACTACAACATTACGGTCTATGAGTTGTAATGCAAGTGAATGCGACGTTCTATATGATTATTGTAAGTTTGGATTATTTCTATACGACTATTGTTTAGAGTAAAGATGAACTGTTGCAGGTGAATAATGCTGGCATACTTGGAGTGAAAGTAGATGATCCGCTACTCCTTCAAGAGCTTTTAGAGGCTGAACTTCGTCACATTTTATTTGATGAAGACGCGGTTAATCTTCTAACTTATAATACTCATGTTATATATATGGTCGAACCTTCAAGATAGTGATGATACTACTAAATTCGTTTTCATTTTTTAAAATATGAACTGCCAAGGTTTTGTTTCGAAATTTATGGTTGTCTACTTGTCTTGTACTACTACATATAATTCTTGATTATGGCAATGCCAATGTCTCCGATTTTCTCAGCCAGAAGAGATCCAGCAGAAGGCATTAGCTAATGTGCAGGAGACACACGAACTAGCGGAACAATGCATACAAATCAATTACTATGGTGTAAAGAGAACGACTGAAGCTTTCGTACCACTCCTCCAGCTTTCTGATGCCCCAAGGATTGTGAATGTGTCCGCTGGGATGGGAAAGCTTAAGGTAAATGTTCAATCATCTTCCTCTAACATGATCAAAACAGATAACGAACCTAATATACATATGATTTCTTGAGAACTAAATCATTAATCAAATGTAATACTTATTGCAGCTACAAATCAATGAATGGGCTAAAAATGTTCTCAGCAATATCGAAAGCCTTACAGAGGAGAAGGTGGACAACGTAATCAATGAGTTCCTTCGACACCTTAAAGAGGGCCCTATTCAAAGAGAAGTTTGGCCATTTCCATTCTCTTCTTACAAAGTCTCAAAGGCAGCAATGAATGCATACACAAGGATCATTGCCAACAAGTACCAGCAAATGCGCATCAATTGTGTTCATCCTGGTTATGTTCTGACTGATATGACTTCAGGAACTGGTCCGTTAACAACGAAAGAAGGTGCAGAAAGTGTGGTGAAGCTTGCTCTCTTGCCCAATGAGGGTCCTTCTGGGTTGTTTTTCTCCAGAGAAGAGGTTACATCCTTTTGATCGGATTTATCGCCTCTCAAATCTTCTGTAAATTGATGTTGTCCTTCAAATAATGCAAATATGTTGTATGTGAGACAATGCGATCTCACGTAAGCATGTAACATAAATACTTTGCTTGTGAAGTTGTATTATTGCACCATGTGAAGGAGATTTTCTATTTGAATATCCTTTTATCCTTATAAGAAATCGCGGAGGTGAAGTGCTTACTCCACGTATTCTAAAAGATATAAATTTGAAATATTTATCGAATTTCTATGGGAAATAAATCTTATTTGATTTTATGACATGACTTGAAATCAAGGTCTCGATGGGCGAATTTAAACGAGTGGTGTTGATTCACCCTACCTCATCTTATCAACTTGGAACTATTTGAAAGTACAAATTAGAAAAAGAAAAGAAAAGGAATTATTCATAATCTTCATACACACACATGGATGGAGTAGGAAGGTAAACCACTATAATTTCTTTATCACATAAATTTTCTAATATTTCACTTACTATTTTCTTGTTTTAATTAGTGTTGCAATTGTAACTGGAGCAAATAAAGGAATAGGATATGAGATATGCAAGCAATTAGCAGAGAAAGGGATAACTGTTGTGTTAACTGCAAGAGATGAAAGACGAGGAAACGAAGCACTCGAAAGGCTCAAAGTAGATACCGATGTTTATGATGGTGTTCTGTTTCATCAACTTGATGTGGTTGATCCTCTTAGTGTTGCTAACCTTGCGGACTTCATAAAGAACAAATTTGGGAGACTTGATATTTTGGTAACATCATCTCTTGGATTTGTTTCTTGACTCGATGTTCTCTATCGATATCAATTATAGTGTACTCGTTATCTATGACCCGTCTATATATAGTCATTAGAGTACTCTATATGAATTTTGTTAACAGGAAAGATGAACTTTGCAGGTGAACAATGCAGGCGTATCTGGAGTGAAAATAGATGATCCGCTACTCAATCAAGAGCTCATTGAGGCCGAAATTCATCAAATTGAATTTGATGAAGAGATGGTTAATGTTGCAACTTAAAATACACATATATTTCATAACTTGTTGCCTATTCTACTGTCTAACCATAAAGACAAGGATCATATTGCAATATTTGTGTTTAATTGTGAAGTATCGATGTTTAAACTTTTGCCTCGAAAAGTAATAATGTATTATAATCCATATAGTGTTTAATTATGACAGTACCAATTTATCCTTTCTTCAGGCAGAAGAGATCCAACTGAAGGCGTTAGCCAACGTCGTGGAGACCCACGAAATCGCAGAACAATGCATACAAATTAATTACAATGGTGCAAAGAGAATGGTTGAAGCTTTCACACCACTCCTCCAGCTTTCTGATGCACCAAGGATTGTAAATGTGTCCTCTGGTTTGGGAAAGCTTAAGGTGAATATATAGTCCCATTCCTTTAACAAATTGAATTGAACCTAACATATATATGAGAACTATTCATTAATCAAATATATACTAACTGCAGCTACAAAACAATGAATGGGCTAGAAATGTTCTCAGCAATATTGAAAGCCTAACAGAAGAGAAGGTGGACAATGTGATCAATGAGTTTCTTGAACATCTTAAAGAAGGTCCTATTGAAAGAAAACTTTGGTCATATCCACTCTCTTCTTACAAACTCTCAAAAGAATCATTGAATGCATACACAAGGATTATTTCTAAGAAGTACCCAGAAATGCGCATCAATTGCGTTTGTCCTGGTTATGTTAAGACTGATATTACTTCAGGAACCGGTCCGTTATCAACAAAAGAAGGGGCAGAAAGTGTAGTGAAACTTGCTATCTTGCCTAAGGATGGACCTTCTGGGTTATTCTTCAGTCGCCACGAGGTTACATCCTTTTGAGGTTCAATTATCTTCATTTAAATCTTCATATATGTTGCATGTATTTTCGTACCATTTGAAGCAGAATTTCGATTTGAATTTATTGATAAATGTACAAATATAAAAGACAAGAAAGTCAGTTTCAACCTCCAATAGCTATTTTTACAATGAATTTCATGAACAAAATCAAACATTACATCAATAAGATCAATTCTTCAGCGATTTTTTGATTGTACAAGTAAATCGAAATGCCTAAATCAGAATTTTAATTTATAAAATGAAGTATAGAACCCAAGCTCCATATGTCAAGGGAATCAGCAAATTCCAACATCCAAATAAAGATCTAA
The DNA here is from genome assembly GCA_003412495.2 of Echium plantagineum. Taxonomy (NCBI): domain Eukaryota; kingdom Viridiplantae; phylum Streptophyta; class Magnoliopsida; order Boraginales; family Boraginaceae; genus Echium; species Echium plantagineum. Next base: position 30,175,671 of record CM016564.1, read on the forward strand.
GTCCAAGAATATCCTGTTGATGAAACAAAAAATAAAATAGAATACTAGAAGTTAGAACAGATGATGAACTTTGAACGATGGAGTCAATGCAAACGATGTTTTACTTCCTTTGTTTTTATCTGAATGACCTGATTCGAATGAGTAGTTCGTTCGAATAAAAACAGAGATGTACCTTTGTGGAGAAAAGCAATGGGGTTGCAGAAGATGATGGCTTAAGCCCTGTAAAGCCAATATTATAACTAGTGCTCCCATCAGGTTTGAACAATCCAAAGTTCCTCTCAGAAGTTGGTCCAGGCTTCAAATTTTCATTGAACAGAGCAAAAATATAAGCTTTTGTCTTAATCTTTGGCCTATAAGGAGTCCCTTTGTTTTTCAGCAACTTTTTCCTCAGATTTTTGTTGTAAGTTTTTGCATTTTTTAACGAGGCCCCTGCTTCATTATCATCACCTTTCGAAGCCCAACCTGTCTCAGAAACAATGACTTCCATTTTACCATATCCAACTTTTTCGAGAGCAGCATAACTTGCATCGACCATAGCTTCAAACATGTTGTCATAATGCAGCTTAGTTTTTGCATCATAAATCCCAGAATTTTTCTGAAATAGGGCATAGTTGATGTCTATATGCTCTGGATCACTTTTATATGCCAAGAAAGGATATGCGTTTATGTAGAAAGGCGAACCGGATTGTGAAAAGAACTGCAGGAGTGGCCTCATGTAAGGAAGCACACTCTCCTTAAATGCCCCTGCAACATTGTATCAGTTTCGTAAACTAGTGTTTTCATGTTAAAATATGCTTAAAATATTGTAACATTATTAGGTACCTGCAGATGGAGGGTATGTTGACTCGAACACGCCTTCCGAGTGGGGACTGGAGACCTCAATCTTATCAGCAAGATTTAATTGATTAAGTGCTGAATACACCATTTTTACTGCGGGAACCAGAACTTCCCAAAGTTCAACGTCACCGCCCCCAAGGATTTCGTTCCCAACAGCAATCCCCGTGATGCGAGTCCCAGGGAGGAATGGCTGAACATTCTCTTTCAACCACGCCACTGCGCGATCTTCACTCACACTAATATCTTTCAAGAATTCATTCCCTAGTCCCACAATGATCTCAATTCCAGAGCCTTTTAAGGCAGTCAATACATCATGATTAGCATCATAAATTCTTATGTTCTTAATCTTGGAAGCCTTAAGGAGAGTCACAACGCTTTCAGGGGGCGGGAGATTGTCTGCTATTCTTCCATAGTTTACGCCATAAGTGCCCGTAAAACAATGCACATTGGCATTGAAGGAAAAGAATAACAGAAGAAGCAAACAGGAGAGAAAAGAAGATGAGTTCATTGGGTTGAATAATGTTGAAGAATAATGAGTTGTTGCAGTGAACAAATTCCATATGTAGTAGTAAGAAGATTGAAGATGGCTTATAGAATGAAGTCATGATAAATGATTGTCTGAGAGATCCGTAGCTTGCTTTGCAGGGTTGCATGGATTCCAACTCTTGAAGATTCCTAGTTTATTCAACAACAACACTAATAATTGAAAATGGACAGAAAAGTGTGAGGGAGACCTAAAGAACATATTCCAAACTTTTTGAGGAAATGTCATATTTGTCTCATTCTTAAAGTATGCCTTTCTGAATCGGAATGGCTTTCCATCCTTGTCCCTTTTTTCTTGAGAAGGAAATCCGTTTTCTATTTTTGGCAAGTAATGGAGTCGGGTAATTGTACATATTAATCGAGTCGGGTGATTATTCAATTATTTGCCACATTGAATAATTTGTCTAAACGGATAGGATTCTCACTTCCGACAAGAAGTAGTCAAGTCATATTTTTGTTAGACCAATAATAAATTGGGTAATAGGTTTTTTTTTTTTTTTTTTTCCAAACGATAGAAGTTACAAATACTCATGCGATAGGAAATACATTACAAATCTAAATTAACCAAGTGGGAGCCTAAGCTCCAAATAAACAGCTTCATCTTCTCTGACTGCTGTTGTAATGAACATCCGCGTCCTGGATGTGCTCCAATTCACGTAATGCTGAAACTTCGCTTCCTGAATGTGAGTCCGTCCCCGAAGTTGACTTGAAACGCCCGGAAATCCCACAGAGTGGGTGCTGGAAATCGCCGAAACGCCTGGAATCCCACATAGTGGGTGCTGAAATGCTGCACGAAGACGCTGCAAAGGCAGCCACGAAAGCAGAGGAAGTATGTTTAAATATACTCCTCTGCGAGAATCGAACCCGAGACCTCATGGAAAGAGGCTCAGGCCCAGTACCACTAGGCTAGAAGCCTTGGATGGTAATAGGTTATTATGTCATTTGTATGTGTAATCTACAAATTAGCTAGTCCAATCTTAGTGGATATTAGATAAACAAGAGAAAATTGAAAAACGTCACTAATAAGATCCCTCCTTTAATTTTTCCCATGCAATTTATTTTATTTGCCTAAATACCATTTTCCTATGTAAAAGTACTAAAATATGCTTCCACCTCTTCTTCATTTCTCTCTTTTTCCGAGAAAATTGGAAGTATACCATTAGTCAAAATTTATATTTGCTTAGGAAGACATTTCTTTTTTTATTGTAAGTTTAACATATTTTGAAAGTGAAATGACTATTTTACCCCTTAGCCCAAGTCGGAAAATATATCTTTTTTTTGAAACCCACTTTTTATTGTATTCTATTGTAGTTCATTGTGTTTCATTGTATTATATTGTAGTTTATTATGTTTTATTGTATTCTATTTAGATTTGTTGTGTTATATTATTGTATTCTATTGACATTTAATAGAGTTTATCGTACAACACATCAAAAATATAACAAAATATAAAAAATACACCTTTCTCTACGACTCTCTCAAAATATAAAACAACATATTTAAGGTTCATCATCTTCATCTTCGACATTATAATCATCTTCATCTTTATCAACATCTAAACCTTCATTTTCTTCAAAATAAATTTCAAAGTTAAACTTCATTGCAACAAATTTGAGTTTCTCATGTTTTAGATCTGATTTCTAGTTTCATGGAGGGGAAGAAAGGTGTTTTTTTATATATATTTTGTTATGTTTTTTCTGTGTTTGTACGATAAACTCTATTCAACGTCAATAGAACACAATAAAACACAATAAACTACAATATAATACTGTAAAATAGAATAAACTACAATAGAATACAGTAAAATATAATAAACTATATTAGAATACAGTAAAACACAATAAACTACAATAGAATATAATAAAATACAATAAAATACAATAGAATACAAACTTTGACTAAGAGGTAAAATAGTCAATTCGCTACATGGTCGTTACGTTAAAAAAAGAGAGATATTTTCAAATTTGGGCTAAGGGGTAAAATAGTCAATTCGCTCTCAAAATGTGGTAAACTTACAATAAAAAAGAAATGTCTTCTTAGCAAATACTAACTTTGACTAGTGGTATACTTCCGATTTTCTCCATATGCTATACTACGATCAGAAGTGTTCACATATGTAGTTCCCTAAACTTGTGAACCTCAAGCTTCCTCAACTCGGTCATTGTCCAGCACCTTCTGTGGGCTCATCGTTCGCTGATGGTTCATGAACCACTATATATCTAGCTCCAAACAAGGCTACAACACTACTGTAGTAATGTTTATCCACTCCATAAACCTTTTCTCAACACAATATAATCGAATAAAAAGCCCTCAGATGTGATTTATTTACCGATATTTGTTCAAAACAATACGATTTTGGGGTGATTTGGGCAAAAAAAATTAGAGAGAACAAGGTGGATTCCAAATAGATATTTTCAGATTTGGATGGTGGGGGTAAAATAGTCATTCACTCAAAGAATGTGGTAAACTTACAATAAGAAAAGAAATGTCTTCATAGGCAAATACATAGTTTGATTAGTGGTATTCTTCTAAATTTTCTCCATTAATACATGTCATATAAAGACCCCGTTCCCCCATCAATCGTTTCTTCTCTAGAGGCTAAAATGCAAATAAAAATGTTCTATATCATGTTCAAATTTTCAATTAATTTTTTATTATTATTTTATTAGCATCTTAACTTGTGCTATATAAGCGCATTATAGAAACATCGATATATAATTGATCTACTTATTGTTGGTAAGTAACGACATTGTATGCCCATAATGATTAACGCGTACAATACATGAGGTTAGCTAGGAGCTAATGAAATAATATACTCCCTCCAATCCAAAACAAATGTCTTTCTAGACATTTCACACAAATTAAGAAACAATCATTACATTTACACTTTCCATTTATGCCCCTATAAAGCAATCATTAATAATTCAATTATCACTTAACTATATGATGCAATCATTACTTTTTTTGAGTTATTCTATGCAAATAGGCATATTAAAGGAAAAAATGGTATATTGTACATTGATTTATGTAAAAAGACATTTTGGGGGGGGGGGGGTTTCTAAAATGTGCCCTTAAGGCACAGGTTAAGAAACTAATAAGGAATCATGATTGCTAGTTAATTGTATTTTAAATTTGAATGTTATCTTATATGCTTACAAATGTTAAATTGTATTACCATATTAAGTGCTTAACATGTGCCCTTAGGGCACATTTTAGAAAGACCATTGTTTTTTGATATTGCTGAAGTGGCTAGAAAGACATTTATTTTGGATTGGAGGGAATACTCTGTTAACTAATTAATACAAGCTAGCTAAGAGGTTGGTGGATATATATAAGGTAATCAAATAATAAATTGTGATAATCAAATATAAATGAGGTTGATCCAATATAAATACAATAATAGATTGAGATTGAGACAAAGTACCAAATAGTATTTTATTTTTAAAGTTTGACCATGTAAAGTCAAAATGTACCAATTATTTAGAACACAAGGGTACATATTTTGTTTCCCACATGTCACTTTTTTTTTCAATGACCTGCTGGACTTAATAATCAGGCATTTAATTAAGGCTTGATTGCATTTGGCCACTTCAATTATTAAGAAAATTTCAAATAGACATCTGATAAATTTTTTATAATAAATAGGCACCTGAGGTATAAAAATGACACCTGAAATTTTTCTGAAATTTTTAAATTTTAAATTTGTTGATGGAGGAGGGCAAAATAGTCAAACCATACTTAAAGCTATCTCAACCTAATTATAAATTAAGAGAAATTTGGAAGATTACCATGATTTGAGGCACATATTTGCCAAAAACCACTGTTTCTTTTTATTATTATTGAAAAATACCACAAAATTTATGTAAATTGACTAAACTATCCTTACTTCATCTTCCCCAACTTCATCTTCCCCAATTTTCAACTACCAACAATCACCATCCCCACCATCAACCTCATCACCAACCACCACCACCATCACCATCCACCACCTACTACTCAGATCTCCCCCCCCCCCTCCGCCCCTATTCAGATCGGCCCTTCCTCGCCCCCGATTCAGATCTGCCCCCCCCCCCCCCGCCCGCCCCGATTCAGATCTGCCCCCTCTCGCAACGATTCAGATCTGCCCCCCCCCCCCCGTCACTGTTTCAGATCTCCCATTCTTCTCCGTTCTTCTCTTTCTTCTTCGTGCTTTTCATATATGGTGGAGAAGGGGTTTTGTTTTTGTTGTTATTTAAGGGGGATTATTTGTGGTGGTGGTGGTTGGTGATAAAGTTGATGGTGATGGTGGGGAGGATGGTGGTTGGTGGTGGTTGGTGATAAGGTTGATGGTGGTGGTGGATGGTGGTGGTGGTGGTGGTTAGTGATAATGTTGATGATGATGGTGGAGAGGGTGGTGGTTGGTGGTTGAAAATTGGGGAAGATGAAGTTGGGGAAGATGAAGTAAGGGTAGTTCAATCAATTTGCGTGAAAATTGTGGTATTTCCAATAAAAAAAGAAACAGTGATTTTTAGCAAATATGGGGTTCAAATCGTGGTAATCTTCCAAATTTCTCTATAAATTAACCTAACCTTAAATATTTAACCCAACCCCAATAAAAACATCATCTTCAACCTTACACTCCACTCCCACCTCCACCACAACCCAAAATCCCATACCAACAACACCCCACCCCACCTCACCTCAATTCACCTATTCCAAGTTGATATTTTACCATTTGTTTATCCCGAAGAACCTTATGTTTTTTTCTGTTTTCATCTTTTTTTTCCAGTCTTATATACTAGGTGTATTTGATGCTAGATGAGCTCATTCTTGCTGGCCAACTTCAAGAAAAAAGTAAACACGTAAGGATGTGTTCAGACATGGCTCCTTCGCCAAAATTTTTTGCATATTTCTTGTCTTTATATATTTGAAACTTACGTGATAGTTCAGGGTTCAAAATGAAAATAAGCCTGAGATTTATTTTTAATTTAATAAGTTTTGTTATTTGTGAATTGTGCCCAAAAGTTTAATATATGTATTATTTCGATTTTGCTCTTATTTTAAAACGAAATTACATCATATTTGACGCTTTAGGGGTAAAATGAGACAAACCATAGTATAGGGTCCAATATGAGGCTTAGGATAGTATTAGGGTCCAATTTAAAATTTTCATCATAGTTCAGGATCCAAAATGAAGATAAGCCTTTTTATTTCTACTCAAAATGGTATATTTATATAAACATTATTCATCGAACATATTTTTATTAGGATTCCAAATTATCACACATATTTTAAAATATCACTATTCATCACTCACGTTTAAATAATAAGCAAAAGTAAAAGTGATGTGAAAGAATCTGTTAATCGCGGTTCTCATCATGCCCATAGACCGGGCCTGAATGTAGACTTAACTTCGTGAATTATTCTGTAACTTAAGAAGTAGATAAAAGGTACAAGAATATATACCAACAAAATGCACGGCATAACTCAGTTGATAAAGAGAATTGGTTATATTTGGTGGCCCCTTTATCTCTTCATTTGGTGTGGTTCGAATCCCTCTCAAATTGAACTCTTAAATTATAGTGATATACTGAAAAACCAAAATGCCCTGACTAATTAAGGCATAGAGAAAATAGCAAGACTAGCACCTTTGAAAGTCTTTTTTAAACTAGGAGCACCCATCACTTTTTTTTGCAAAGGGATAGCACCCTTCCCCCATGAAAAGACTATTTTGCCCTTACATCTAAACTCACCAATATCTCTTCTTCTTCACGAATCCATCAACCACCACCCTTTCCACCACCACCACCTACCTCACCAACAACAACCACCAACCATCTCTTCTTCTTCATAAACCCACCAACCACCATCCTTTCCACCACCACCACCACCAAACTTTAATTAATAAAACCACCACCAACAACAACCAACTTTCTTCTTCAAAATACAAAACCATAACCAACAACCTTTCATCTTCAATACAAAATGACACCACCACCACCACCATCACCATCAACAACCTTTTTTCTTTTTTTAATACAAAAAACCACCACCAACCTTCAACCATCATCTTTATTTCACGAACCACCACCAACCTTCAATTCATAAAAACACCACCACTAGTCACCACCTTTCTTCACCAACCTTCAACCACCCACCCCCGCCACTGCCCGATTTCCGCCCCCCAGTGCCCCGATTTTTGCCGCCACCCCCCCCCACTGCCCCGATTTCGCCCCCCCCATTAAACTGTAAAATCGTGTTTTATTTCCCCCAAATCCTTGTGGGGTTTCGAAAATTGTGATGGTTGGGGTGTGGTTTTGGATTTTTGGGTGTGGGGTTGTTGATAGTGGTGGGTTTGAGAAGAATAAGAAGAAATGGGGAAGAAGATAAAGTAGTGGTGGTTTAGAATTTGGGGTTGTTAGTGGTGCGGATTTGTGAAGGCGATGGTTGTTGTCGGTGAAGAAAATGAAGTGAGAAGAAGAAAAAGAAGAAGAAGAAGAAGAAGATGAAATGAAAAGAAGATGAAATGAAAAGAAGAAATAGAAGAAGAAGAAGAAGATGAAGAAGAAAATGGTATGGACGTAATTTGTTTTAATTTTGAGGGTAAAATAGTCTTTCCATGATGAAGGATGCTAGTCATATGCAAAAAAAAGTGATGGGTGCTCCAAGTTTAAAAAACACTTTCAAATGTGCTAGTTTTGCCATTTTCTCTAAGGCATATCTTGCGAATAATATCTGACATCATACCCAGTACATCAAATTATCGAAATTCTTAAATCCACGATCTCAATCTTTTAAAAATGCACATCACAAAATGCCGTGCTTAAATATTAGTGCGAGAAAGTGACTAGTTATGATAATAGTTGAGGGTCCAGCTGATTTTAACTTTTAAGAAACTCTATGTTCTAGAATATCTTTTTTAAGTCGAAGAAAGATTTCATGCGATATGTTATTCTGCTCAAATCTCTTCGTATTTTTATAATCCATAAATATTTTTAAAGAAATAAAGATCTTATGTGATTTGCAAACTAATGTTAATATTTTATCTACTTGACAATGAAGTAGAAATATTGTAAAAGGTGTTTGAGCACAATTTCTAATGTAGAATCTAACACGAACAAACAAAATGTGATAGATTACAACCAACGAATGGACAAGATTATTACGACATAAAGGGTCAGGGCGAGAAAACTATATAAAAATGATTCCTGGAATTTTATCAAAATTTAGATTTAGGGTATATTTATCAAATATATTAAAAACTTATAATTAATTTATTATTATTTATTGAATTTATTTGTTGATGAATTATTTGAAGTATTGGATGAAATAAGATTTTATCAAACCTGGACTTAATCGAATAGCTTAGTGGAAAATGATCTTGTTAGTGACCACAAGGTCTTGGTTCGAAACTCATCACATCTATCGCTAACTTACAAATAAAAAAAGATTTTATCAAACCCATAACAAATTTTTAAGTCAAAATTCGTAACTTAATTTTATCCTCTTAATCAAATTAAAAAGGATAAGTCCCACTTTTAAATATTTCTCCTCTCTTCACTTTTTCACTTTTATTTAATCCTCCAAATTCACAAATGTTTATTAATTATTATAACAAAAATTATTAGTAATAACTATTATTGTTATTATTATTATCGTTGTTGTTATTGCTATCATCATACTTTTTATTACTATTATTATGATTTTTTTATTATTACTATTATTATGACCACTACTAATATCATTATTATTAGTACAATTATTGTCACAGAATTTTTTATTAGTAATATTATTGTTATTAGTATTGATATTTCTATTAAGGCTTAGGTCTGTTTGTTAAAACTGAATGTGTGAATCTAAAGTTTGAAGTTTAACAACAAGTGACTAAAAACTGAATGTCTGAATCTGAATAATAACTGAATCTGAAAAATAAAATATTTAAGTGTTTGATAACAGTTCACAGAAAAAGACTTAATTTAAGTCGAATTGACAAAATTGTCCCATAGCATACTTCATTCAAATATATAAATTACTAAGCAAGTCATTTGTATAAATATTATAATCTAAATTATAAATAAATAGTATAAATATAATAATATGATTCAATAAATATTAAAATTTTATATAAAATAATTAATGTTATTCAATAAATTATAAAATTATAAAGAAGATAATTAATGTAGGTAAATAAATATTAAATATTTAATTAAAAGTTATAATATCTAAAATCCAAAAAGTAAATATAACATGAATAGGACCTAGCAAACAAAAAATTATGGTTATTAGTCATATATATATGTATCGACTGCCTCATCATCACTTCTTCATACACACATTATATAGATGTACAATAATTGGACTGTTCACCAATCCAGCCATTGGCAATATAAATCATTATCAACAATCACAGTCGCAACTAATAAGAAAAATCTATACCCAAATTAATATGAAAAATAATATTTTAACAATAATAGTAATAACAAGAAGATGCTAAAAAATAACTAAAACTTCAGTTTTAACCATAAGATAATATTATCATAATTAAAATAGAAAATTACATTGAAAATATATAACATCAAAAATAAATTGAATAGAGAAAAAGAAAAATATTATTAGTCTGTTTGATAAAAATTTCCTCATCAATTGAAGTAGATAATTGGGAGAAGAGGTGTTGAAGAGAAAAGAAACGTGTAATCTCTGAGGTTAGATTTGGGCAAATTGGATTTTTGAAAGAATTGTGAGATCCAGTCATTAAGAGGAGAAAAATAAGTAGCAAATTTTGACTTAAAATTTTGTCAAGGATTTCATTCAGATGTGAATTTATTAAGTACTTAAATTTTTTTGTTAACAAACAAACTTAATGAAATAAGTACTGAATTAATTAATTTTAAATACTTAAAGGATTTAACAAACATGTCCTTAGAGGTGGGGTGTGACTTGTGAGGAAGAAGGAGATTATAGGAGAAGGGTAGAATAGTCATTTCTAGGGAATAAGTGCTACTCCTTCCGTTCTCTTTTACTTGTCTTTCTAGCCATTTGCACATAGATTAAGAAAAAATAAAAAACGGCCAAAAAATACATTGAAAATGTAAAATGACAATCAATTGAAACTATATAATTGGTTAGTTGATAAATTCATAGTAAAAAGTAATCAAAAAGTACATTGAAAATGTAAATTTGTAATTAATTGTGCTAGAAATACAAGTATTTGAAAACAAAAATTTAAGGCTAGAAAGATAATTAAAAAAGAACGGACAAACTAGGGAGTAGTATTTTGTAAAATTTGTCGTAGGTGCTCAAAATTAAAAAATAACGTGTCACATACTCACATTCTCCCAAAATTCCCCTATATTAAGTACCAGTTCTCCCGTTTGATTGCACCAATTAATCTTAGATTTCCACATTCCTTTGATAGAATGGGAAGGTCGTTCCTGTATTTGGCATACTCCTTATTGTCCTTGATGGTATTTTCAGTTTCAGTGGTTTCAGCCAGAATCGTTGAACATACCTTCATAGTAAGTTGACAACTTTAATTTTCTTCAACATCAATACTGTAATAATTTCTTGTATCTTTGGAACAATTGAACTTGAAATCATATATCCTAGTATTTTGTTAAATTATTACCAATCATGCATGTTCGCTTAGGTTTGGTCCCTTGTGTATGTTCTACAAATTCTTCTACACTAACTCCTTGCATTGCATATATACTAACATTTCATGGCTACTTCAACACTAGCTTCATGCTTCTTAATTAGCTTCTTATCGGCACTATTAATTAAGATGAATGTAGTACGTATTAGTTACTTTTTCTTTCTTTATTAGATTATTTTATGTACTAATAACGTTTTGTCAATTTTTTAATGATGTACTCCCTCCGTCCCTGAATGATTGTCATATTTTGATTTTTCATGGTCAACAAAACAAGAATTGAAATAATATTAATATTTATTAATTCTAAGGTAGATATCTGTCAATAGATTAATTGATGAATACTGTACAAATATTAATATTTATTAATTCTAAGTTATCTAATACCTAATAATACTAATATATCATATCGGAATTATATGTGTTGTACTGTTGTGCAACTATAATTTCGTTTACCCAATAAATCCATTTGAATGATAAGGGGCGATATAATTAGAATTTCTACAATATGTCATAAAAGTACATGTTAAGAGATTAAAACAGAAATAAAATGTTCTATATGTCAAGTTTTAAATTTTCAATTAAATGTTTTAATTTCTTTGTTATTAGCATCCTAATTTGTGTTATAAAAGTAGATTATAAAAACATCGATACAAATTAATTTATTATTGCTAAGTTAACAACATTGCACGTCGATGATGAATAACGCGTACAATACATGAGGTTAGCTAGGAGCCTAATGAAATAATATACTATGTTAGTCATTAATACTAAGCTAGCTAAGAGGTTGTTGGATATATATATGGTAACCAAATAATAAATTGTGATAATCAAATACAAATGAGGTCAATCAAATAGAAATATAATACTACATTGAGATTGAGACCAAGTACCAAATAGTATATTATGTTAATTAAATAACACATGAGGCTAATATTATAATACAACATGTTCGTATCATCGTATCGGACTCAAATGATACATAAAAAATTTAAAATTCTTAAACTAAGGCTCCTAAAAACTTTCTGTTCTGATATATATAATATTAAAGTTGGCATGAGATGTTCTTTCGCCTGATCAGTAAACTTAATATATGCATGAGTTAATTATTTTAATTTTAGTGACCTGCGGGACTTAATCATTCAAACAAATTTAATTTTATCTATGATATAAATAATTATTAGATTTGTTCAATGTTGGTATATAAGTGTCTCATGTGTAAATGAATAATATACATTATTTGCTAATCATTATTCAATATATATGTTGATTATTAAATAATACGTGATTTTAATATTTTAATTAAATTATACAATTGGTTGGCATGGTAATAATATAATACATGAATTAACTAAATAATACATATTTTGTTTCCCACATGACACTTTTTTTAATTTCAATGACTTGTTGGACTTAATAATCATGCATTTAATTAAAGTTCATTTTAACTCTAATTTTCTGTTATTTAAACGCTTTTGATATTATTAGGAACAAAATAAAATAATGAGTATTAGTTTAAACTTTAAACATTATTTTGGTTGTTACATATGTAATAGGTTTCAGGAGTGGGTCTGGAGAGGCTATGCAAAGAGATAAATGTTATTACAGTCAACGGTAGCATTCCTGGTCCAACCATTTATGCAGGGGTCGGTGACTCTCTCGTTGTCCATGTCATCAATACCTCTCCATACAATATCACTATTCACTGGTACTACTCATTATTATTACTATTTTTTCTTTTTCTTTTTACAAATTAACGATGAAGTGAGTTTTGAACCAGGACATTCTGGCCTCTAGCAAGAACCTTAATCAATAGACTATTCGATTAACTCTTTTAATTACACTTGTGATGACTTCGGTATATATGAGTGAATTAGGTGGAAGTTATATATTAGTCACACATAATTATATACTTCCTCCATCTTTAAATGATTGTCATATTTTGATTTTTGATGGTCAATAAAATATGATTTAAAATATAAACATTTATTATTCTACATGTGAAAAAGTTATAAGAAGTTGATATTTCAAAACTATATATTGAGACGAATCTAACAAGGTTCCGCAAGACTATATTTCTTATCATTTAATAAGAATTTATGCTCAAATTTTATTATGTTTGACCAACAAAAATCAAAATGTGATCATCTTTTAGGGACGGATGGAGTATTATGTATATGTGTTCGAAAATTGTACAAGTATAGCATTATGGTCTCAGAAAATGACAAATGTAAGTTATGGACTTTGGAAAAATAGAAACGAATGTACAAAATATGTCAACAACGGAGACTATATATGTTGCAATATTTATATCATTTTCGAAGACTAATTTGCAATATACAATATAACAAAATACAACTTCGTATGAGTATTGAGCTCTAAAACTTCTATCACTTAAATGTTATAATCGAGATATATTAATTGAGTTAACGTAACGATTTCACGCTTTAAAGATATATAAGTGGAATACGTTACACAAAATATAAGTGCCATATATAGCAATGGAGATAATTTAGTTTCTGCTAAATGTAATGTTTAATAAATATTTTCAGTGGAACATTCTAACACAATGGGAAAATGCTTATAGGGATCAGTTGAGCAAACCTTGCACGTGATATGATTGGGGATTAATAGTTAATTTTGCACTAAATACCAGTACTTGATGTTACTAATAAATCCTTTCATTTGAAGGCATGGGATAAGACAATATAGGACTTGTTGGGCAGATGGAACTGAATCCATAACTCAATGTCCAATAACTCCAACAAATAAGTTTACTTATAGATTTGATATTAATGGACAAGAAGGAACATTTTGGTGGCATGCACATTCCGGTTTTCAGAGGACAACAGTGTACGGGGCTCTTATTATTTACCCAAAAGCTGGTAGTTCTTACCCTTTCCTGAAGCCGTACGAGGATGTTCCAATCGTCTAGGTGATTTGATCTTTTAGTTTTGTAATGCTAAAAAATGAAAAGATAGTTTCGTTCCACACTTTAGTTTAATGTTACAGCATTGTTTTACTATTTCTTTAATTTGAATCGATCTTATTACATTACACGTAAATGTTACTATCAAGAATTGAAGCGAGAAAATCATTGACCTAAAAGATTCGATTAATGGATTGCAGGGGAGTGGTACAATAAGAATGTTGCTGAACTAGAAGAACTAGTGGAAATAACAGGTCATGCTCCCAATGCATCTGATGCTCTGACCATCAATGGATGGCCAGGGGATTTCTATTCGTGTCCAAATGGTGAGTTTGACTCGAACTAAACCCGTATCTAGATAGTAAGTAATACCCGGTGATCAGTAGGCTAATCCTCGTGGTTCATAAATAATCCTTAACTTGGCGACAGGAAGAAGAATTCTCAAAGGGCCAAAGAAGTTGCAAGATTCTGCTCTTCAACTCACTTCAAATATAATAACTACTCCTGGATCAGGTACTTCTTCTATCATTCTCATTTTAGGGAAAATAATATCATGCCATTTCTCCCTAATACGTTATATATTTCCCCTTGTAACAGGAATTTTCAGATTGAATGTGAAGCCACAAAAAACATATCTTCTTCGTATCATCAATGCTGCTCTCAACACGAACAATTTCTTCAAGATTGCGAATCACAATCTCACAGTCGTCGCAACTGATGGAATATATACCAACCCATACCAAACTGATCTAATTGTCCTCATTCCTGGTCAGACTACTGATGTTCTCTTAACAACTGATCAAGAATCCGGCAAATATTACATGGCTTCACGTCTCTACCGAACCTCAAAGGCTATGACGTTTTGGTATAATGACATCCCAGCCACAGGGATCGTCGAGTACATCAATTCGAATACACCAAGTCAATCAACAATCAAAATGCCGATTATGCCAGATATCTACGACACAATGGCAGCATTCAACTTCTTTGGTAGCTTAACTGGTCTAGTCTCAGGGAAGTTCTATGAACAAGTTCCACAAAAAATAGATGAAAATATGTTCATAACTATTGGAATGGGGTTGATTACATGTGAAGAAGGGTATCGCCCAAAGAGCTGTGAAACACCACAAGAACAAAGAATGTTTTCATCGATGAACAATGTGTCATTTCTAATGCCTACTAAGACGACGTTACTGGAGGCGTTTGTTGATCAAGTAAGCGGGGTTTATACCAATGATTTTCCTGATCAACCTCCTACTAAATTTGATTATGTGAATGAGAGTTTTAGGTTGGATCCGAATCTGGTGTATACAAAAAGGTCGACGAAAGTTAAACAATTTAAGTACAATGCATCAGTAGAGATTGTATTCCAGTCTCATTGTTTAGTAGGTATAGAATCCCACCCTATGCATATTCATGGGTACAATGTCTATGTATTAGGCCAGGGATTTGGAAATTTTGACCCATTCAAGGACCGTTCCAAGCTAAATCTTCTGAACCCCTACATGCGTAACACTATTTATGTGCCCATTGGAGGATGGACGGTAATTCGATTTCGTGCAGATAATCCAGGTATATTCAGTTATCTAATAGTAACTATTACATGTTTCGATTTAACTACATACTCGAAAAAAGTCGAGCCTGCTACAAAATAATTTTTTCAACGTTTCATATTTATTAGGTGCATGGTACATTCACTGCCACATTGAAGCGCATGTAAAAGTCGGTCTAGCAGGAGCTTTTCTGGTTGAGAACGGTCCAACACCATCAACTTCTTTGCTCCCACCACCTCTCGATCTTCCCAAGTGCTAATATCTAGTAAGCTTTAATAGAATTTTAATCTAAATGTATTATTTTTCTATAAACAAATAATCAAGCTAGATAAGATAAGTGAATTAATTCTATCATTAGAGAATCATGATCAGTGTGTTGTAATAAGAAATAACGAGAGAATTTATTGATTAAATGTGCTACAAGCAAAATTGAACTTCCAAAATTTGAGCTCAAACCAAACAACGCGACTGTCAAAAACACAACAAATGAACGATATTATTACATCAGCCAGAGATGAACACATAATTCATTTACCAAAAGCGGTAGAAGCAAAATCGAACTTCCAAAATTTGAGCCCCTGCAGGACGAGACACCTTATAGAACATGTATAAATACATGTCTTATTCATCCATACAGGCCTCAAGCAGCTGCTACAGAGGCAGCATCAGCATTAGCTCTACGACCACAGTAGTCGAAGCCATACCATGTGCCACCAGGAATAAACACATTGTAGTAGAAACTCACAGGGCTAGAATTTGAACCATAAACCGTGACATCGTAAGGCATCCAACCATCATATCCACTCCTGTATAAGTATAGATAACAAATCTGATACGTACAAGGTCCGTATAATGTATATGTGTCAGTTGAACAACGCTCAAATGCCCTTGATCCTCCTAATGTTGGAGCATAGACCTAATTTCATCAACTCAAAAAGTAATTAATTTGTCAATTACCAGTGTTCAGATTTTAAAGTTTTCTATGTCTAAATCTCGTGAATATTAATAATGCATTTTGATCCTGTCCAAAAAGTTTGGAACTTTAGCTATTTTCTACACATTTATCAAAATCAAGAATAAAAAGAAGTTGATAAATGATGGGTGAGACTGAGATTAGAACCTGATTTCCATAAGCATCACCAAACGAAAGACTAATTCGATCCCTTGTATAACTAGGTGAAGAGCAGCTTGTTCTGATGATCACAGTAAAAGGGCATGAACCATAATTCTGTACAAAAGAAAACTCAACAATTACTTACTCAACATAACTTTTAACTAACCTAAATTACAAAAAAAGTGAATTTTTAACACTTTTTATAAATAAATATAAAGTCCAAAATGATCTTTATAGAGAGGGATTATTAAATGGGCAATGGTGTAAATTTACCTTTGAGGTAGTGTTGATCTTGAAAAATGGAGAAGCTTGAGGCTTTAGAGTGATTGATCTTGCTTGCGTATTAATGAAGAAGATGAAAAGGAACAAGACAACTGAGATTTTGCCGAATACCATGGTTTTCTTTTTCAAGAAAATGTCTCTCTTGTCTGATGCTTCAAGTTTGGAATTGTGTGGATAATCAAGACCTGGGAGTTGGGTCGCTGGAGGAATATATAATTAACCTATTCGAGCTTTATAGTAACGGTTGAATTTCATTACTTACTCAAACGATTATTTTCGTCTATTTTGTTCTTTAGTCAAACCAAGCTTTATCATATTAAATAAGGTCGATTATATGCATATGAATTCACATTATTCTTTTAACCTAAACTAATGTACTCTGTGTTTTTGGTCAGCCCAAACAGAATAATAGGAAAAAATAGATTTAGTAAATTCGAACATTTTATTATTATTATGCATAAAGTTGTACGTGAGCCAAGTAGAATGTGAGCTCGATAAATTTAGCTAGGGCCAAATGATATGAACTAACTCGAAGAAAGCCAAACGATAACACATTGCCATCTTCAGAAGCAAAAAAACACATTTATCATTATATATACTTGAAATCGGACTTGGTCACGACAATTAATATTCGTGAACACTAGAGTAAGCCTCGAACATATTTGATTATATAGAGACCATGATAAAGCTTTATATGGCAGTTGAGGCTAAAAACACACATCCACTTCATAGAACTTCAGCAATGAAACTTACAATGCATCTTTAAGGAGAAAATCCCACAAATAACATATATGTACAACACCAATGAAAAGTAAACACAGAAAATGAACAAGATATCTATTAATGAAAGGCTGTTTGATTTTTTACAGTGATAATATAAGATATACACATTCTTCATTGCTTTCTACTAGTTGATCACATATTACCTAAAGTTGATTCTGTACTTGAAGTAGTAGAACTGGGATTATTGTATCTCACAGGACTCTGATCGACCAAAAATAGCATAGCGGTTATCCGCTACATTGTCGTAGACAAAATTTCTAATGAATCTGCAAACAGAAAATAAAAGGAGTAAATAAATTGCACTCGAACACAGGCATATCCCGGGGGCATAAACTAATGCAGAGCAAATTTATAAGAACTTACAGTGGTACAAACTGCAAAAAGAATGCCATCTGGGGGAAGGGCAAGTTTATATACTCCATAATCTTCAAAACAGCTTCCGACTTGATGTAAGACCTAGATTAAACAAACATGGAAAATTATTATTGAGATTCTTATTAGTGGTTCAGTATCTGATCAAGCATTTGACAATTCAAGAAAACAAATTGAGAGAAAAAACTTCAACAGAGTGCTATGCCTGCAGATAACACCGAACAGATGATGACAGATGGATTCGATTACAGAAAAGAACATTGAGTAGGGAAGGCGCACGCGCAACCATCTCTTCTATATATGCTAATCACAGATCACGACTAAATAAGACAATCCAAAAATCATAATTATTCCATGACTGCAACAGCGTCCGAATTAATGAGACAAGAATTTGAATAATCATTTGTATGTCCAAAATATGGGTAACAAAATTACCTATCCCTTTCAACAAGTACAACACTAGAAATATCATCAGGTGCTCTTCCTGACCTCCTTAAAAGTTTCTTTCCAGCTTCACTTTGTAGTGCTTCATACCTTATTGATCTGACAATGAATCAGACAGGTAAATGATAGACCTATATTCTTGGAAATAAAGTAATAAACTAAAATATATGAAATTTCAGAAATGAAGAGTAACTAAGATCTAGTTCTTTCTCTATAACCTCTAGCTAATCCAGGTTACGAAAACTGATTAACACAACTTAGATTGGAGATGATCGTAATATTTGAAATAAAATGTTACGAATTTTATCCGTTATAGGATAGGGTCGGGAAATTAAACTCATAAGTTATCCTACTATATACTTCCAGAACCCTGCCTATACGGGGACCTTTAATGCCCCACACTGCCTCTGATGTCCTGATAGTACACCAAAATCAGAAATTTGCCCCTGTGGTCACTCACCCCTCAGGTAGAGGGAAACTCGCAAATGCAAGATCTATCAGTTACAGTTCACATAATTTATGAAGTATATCTTAATCGCCTTGAGATACCTTGTTTCCCCCAAGGGCCAAGACCCAAGCGATTCATCACGTGACTAATATGTTATGTAACAGGCCAATATGATAGGCTAATCAAATCTTACGAGAGCCAAATGGTGATCACTTCATATTATGAGAGAATGCAACAATTGTAACTGATTCAAACTATAAAACTTATAATCAGAGTCTAAATCGTGAACTATATGAACAAGTCAGACGCGACAATTAAATCACAAACTTTCTAAGTACATTCTACAAAGAACTAAAAAGTCCATGAGCATCAAGGACTGATTAAAACTTGATCTGACTACCAGAGAGGTTAGTTCTTAAATTTAGGGATATATTAGCAAAACAAGCATATAAGACTCCAAAATAAAATGGTAGTAGACCAACAATAGCGAACCTCTTCCCATCATTATCACGTACAAACTTCACTCCTCCATTACATAAATTGCATACACCTATCAAATTAACGAAAATTAAGTCAGATTTAGCACCAATTCGGAACACGCGAGGCAAAAATAAATAAAAACATACTCCCTCCCCATCCAAATATAAATGAAGGTTTTTCAAGAAATAGTCAATTTACTTTTTAAGCAATAATGTATCCATGTAACTTTGAGTTTCTAACAAAAGACTTAATCCACGATATACTACACACCAATCACTTACATGTTCAGAAGTTAGAACATAGTCGAAATTGATTTTTCTAACTGTGAATTAGTACTTAGTAGCTAGTGTTTGTACTCCGCTCTTGAATCAATGCGGAAACAGCCTCCTTGTTATCACAGGTAAGGCTGCCTGTTATCCGCCCCCTATCCTACCCTGCTTTGAGAACCTCGTCAAAGTCATTGGGCATGTTAATGTGTGTAGATGTAGCATGAATCAGCAATAACTTGTTACTATTATTTTGCATAATTTAATCACAAGAAATGAGCACAAGACAATAAACATAGACTGTAGTAAACAGAAAAATGAGAAATGTAACAAGTGTATTAATAGGTACATACCATCAAACAACATAATAGGCCTTGAATCTTGCTCGAAAAAATCATTGGTTGCCTTAACCCAGTCCCCCACCGTTTCTCCGCCACTTCTTGGTGGTGCTGATAAGGCGGCGATGGAGGGTTTTCTACCATAGTGGAGGTGTCTAACAGGTGGCCGTGGTACAGTCAACGGTGTGCAGCCGGTCAACGCCATAAGCAACTAATAACTGATTCTTGAATTTTGTTTTGTTAAGATCATGTAATAGAGTTTAATTTAATAACTTGGTACTTAAAAATTAACTACGTATTTCACTTTTCCTCCACGAAAATTTTGTGTGGTCAAATTTGAAGATACGACTGTATTGACAACATATGAGTTCGGGAGTCATATAATTAAGGCATATTTTCTTTTGGGCCCCTGCACTATCGAGACACTTTCGTTCCGCCCCTAAAGTATTTTAGTTTTCAAATAAGGAACCGAACTATCCTTCTTTTCAATTACCCCCTATTTTGCATTTTTTCGCCAAAAAAATGAATTGAGATAAGGGCGAAATCGGAAACACACGTACAATTAGATTTTAGGGCAACATTTTTAATAATTAAAGAAGAGGGTTCACTAACCAAATCAAAAAAATATTTTTGTTAATAAAATAAATTAGTCTACTTACGTCTTTAGTTCATCAACAGTGAACACATCATTCCTATACACAAGGAAATTGCAACCAAGTTCTCCCATATATACTATAATCAATCAAATTATAATTTCAGTTCACAAAAAAACTAAAACTTTTCTCCAAAGAAAACTCCCTCCATTCCAAAAATATTGGCATATTTGATTGTCGACGGTCATCAATATTAACTAACTTTCTCGACTTAGGTCACACATCACATTGCTTTTAATCAAAATTCGACCATCAAAATCCAAAACATGACAATTTTTTTGGGACAAAACATAAAGATGCATCAAACCTGGCAGAGATTTTAAGTGAAGCTATCGTAATTATCAATAACAACAATTGGATTTAGGTTTCTTGAAGACTCTACTGGATTATAACAGAAACAGCGGCATTATTTTGTGATATTAAAAAGATACCATTTTTATTATTTTTGCAAAAATTGGTTTTGAGAGAAATGTTATCGTTGAAAGATCTTGAAAAATGAGGATATGATAGTGATTGGAAAGTGGAGGGAAGAAGATGGAAATTGGTTTTGAGAGACATGTTATTGTTGATCAAAATAATTTTATTAACAAAAATATTTTTTTGATTTGATTAGTGAATCCTCTTCTTTAATTATCCAAAAAAGTTGTCCCAAAATCTAATTGTACGTGTGTTTTTGATTTTGCCCTTATCTCAATTCATTTTTTTGGCAAAAAAACACAAAATAGGGGGTAAATTGAAAGGAATGATAGTTCGGTTCCTTATTTGAAATCTAAAATACTTCAGGGGTGGAACGAAAGCGCCTCAATAGTGCAGGGAGGCAAAAGTAAATAAGCCTATAATTAACTATTGGTTTATGATAGAAGATAACTATGAAAATATATTATTTCCTAAAAATTATTAAATTTTAATTTATTTAAATAAAATGTAGGTATCAAAAAGTGTAATTAAGGTTTGTATAGTATAGAAAGTTTGAATTTAATTTTGACATAAATCTTTTGTCCATTCATATTTTAATTTTTTTTTTTACAATCTTACTATATAGGTTGTTGGCAAATTATTTTTGAAAAATAGAGAAAGAAAAATAAAAAATGGCAAAAAATAACAACAACTTTGATGCGCAATTCTATTTTTCCTTTTTTATTTTCATTATACCATAACTCATAAGTCATACTCAAGCCTTTGCTTAAATGATTGAACCTTAACAATTTTCATTTTAAATTCAGTTTGTTAGGAGACTATTTTTATACTTTATATTTATCTAGATTAATTGAAAGTAACTTGTTAAACTTCATTCACTTCATAATTTACTCCCTCCATCCCTATTTCATAATTATTTAAATATAAATATATCTTATTTTACGTCCAGAAAATTATAAAAAACTGATATTTCAAATATACATTGAGACGAATCTAACAAGATCTCATATGACTATATAATTTTTTATAGCCTATAAAAATAAATGGTCAAAGATTTCAAAGTTTGATAAAAAAAAAAGTAAAACATCTATATCAATTATGGATGGAGGAAATATATAATTTCTATAAAACTTCGAACTAAGGTAGAAAAAAAATTCTTTAAATATATTTTACCTTATTTTATTAAGATTATTATTTAATTAAAAATAATATTCAAACAATATTTCAAATGAATCACTTCAAATATGGAGTAGTATTTTATTTACCCTCTACTAAACCCTACCCAAATTCATTTCGAAAAAAAAAAAATCATTATTTCTTCCATAGTTCTCCTGCTTAAAGAAAGCCACCATCTTAATCACCCACAATAAGAAAAACCCAGTTGTATCGTTTCTTTAACAAAAACCCTTTTAGAATTGCTCTAAAACCCCCCATTTTCTTCAGCCTCTCCATTGATTTATACACTTCATCATTAGGGGTTTAGAATGTGCCGAAGTTGATAAAGATTGAATCTTTTTTGCCTCTTTGTTCAATTATTGACCATATATTACAGGTTTCAATATGATTCAAGCTTCAAAGGGTTGAATGCTAATTAAGGTGCTCCCATTTTACTAAATACATTAAATGGTATATTTCAGTAATTGAGGATATATTTTAGATTTGTGGTTATGCTAAATTTATTGAGGATATATTATAGAATATGCTCGCTCTGCGAATAATTCGCAGATTTAGTGCTTCATCCACCTTTACATCTGCCAAGAATGCTGTTTTGTGTAATGGTAGAAATAATGTTTTAAGGAAATCAGAAAATATCTTGAATGTAGATGAGCCTGTTCTTTTTAAATTGAAGAAAGAAAGGGACCCGGAAAAGTTGTTTACTCTGTTTAAATCGAATGCGAGTAATAAGCTTTTAGTTGAAAATAGATTTGCATTTGAGGATACGGTTGGTAGATTAGCTGGGGCTGGTCGATTTGATTATATTGAGTGTTTGCTTGAGCAGCAGAAGGCTCTTCCACAGGGACGGCGTGAGGGATTTGTTATACGCATTATAATGTTGTATGGGAAGGCTGGAATGACTCGGCATGCGATGAATACATTCTTTGATATGCATTTGTATGGTTGTCAAAGGACTGTGAAATCGTTCAATGCAACGCTTATAATTTTGACTAAATCGCATGATGTTAACATGATTGAATCATTTCTTAGAGATGTGCCTAGGAGGTTTGAGATTGCAATTGATGTAATGTCGCTAAATATAGTTGTGAGTACGTTTTGTGAGATGCTTATATTGGATAAGGCTTACATGCTCATGGTTGAGGCTGAGAAGTCTGGGTTGTGTCCTGATGTGGTTACTTATACTACACTTATATCAGCTTTTTATAAGGCTCGACGCTGGGAGTTCGCCAATGGATTGTGGAATCTTATGGTTCTCAATGGATGTCCCCCTAACCTAGCGACTTTTAATGTTAGAATTCAGTTCTTAGTCGATAGAGGCCGAGCCTGGGAAGCAAATGAATTGCTGGCCCTAATGCATACTGCTAGGGTCATTCCTGACGAAATCACATATAATTTGGTAATAAAAGCATTTTTTCTTGCAAAGCGCCCTGATATGGTGGAAAGGGTTTGTTCGGATTTTTATCGTCGGGGATACAAGGCCAATCAGAAAATATATCAGACTCTTATTCATTATCTTAGTAAATCGGGAAATTATGATTTAGCCTTTACAAAGTGTCAGGAAAGCATGAAGAGTAATCATTTTCCAAGTTTGCCTTCCATCTACATGTTGCTTCAAGGGCTTTGGAAAAATAATAGGCGTGATAAGGCTATATATATTATGAATTTGGTTCGGAAAAGAGTTCCTCCATACAAAAAAGATCAATTACGGGCTATGCAATCTATTCTATCATATGGCTGAGCAAATTTTATGGAGAGCTGCATCTGACAAAAGGATTTCATTGTCTAGCATATTGAATTCCAGGCGCTTTATACTTATTCTATTGACTGAATAAATCTATTATAAGAGAAGATTTTATCAAGATATGACCTTGGAAGTATCTGATGCACTCAACTTATCTTAGTTGCACTGCTGGCGAAGTACTCAATTACTTTGACTCAAAGAGTTCTAGTTGCTTATTGCCAGATTTGAAGCATCCAGATCCGGTGGAAAGTCAAAAGTCAACTTTGCCGTGCTTCTTAAAGAGCTTATGCACTTGGTAATTTGGCAACTCATTCTACATATTATTATAGAACTAGTATTATACTACTATTGCACATACAATACTTGAAGCGCTTCTCATCTTGTTAAAGTAGCTTCATTACTTAACAATTAATTGATATCACATTGTCTTAAACCTTGTATAAAATTATATGAAAATGCTATCATTAGACAAATATACAGTCAACTATGAGATATGACCTTGTCCAATTGTATCACTTTGCCTTAGTTGAGTCACACAAATGATTAGTAAATTATGCTGATTTATTCCTCTCTCCATTTTTGCGTTAGTTGATAGTAGGAGTATACCACTTAATGCAATTCATAATTTTATTGGAGCAGAATATGTCTTTTAATTATGCAGTTCTTCATTGAAAACCAGTATGCATCTTGTAGCTTATTAGGTGCTCCCAGCGCCACTTATCTGCCATCCATGTCTTCTAACTTCTCAAACCACCATACAGCTAAAATTTTGTTAAGAAATCCTGATATAATCCTTAAAGATATTAATTGTGAGGAGCACTAGATTATCCTGTTCAGCTTCTTTAGCAATACCAAAGCCTTATATCAGAATTCATTTTAGCTTGCCAAGACAAGTTTTGAGGTTTTCAACAACCCAGATGCAATGTTAATGCTGACTTGGCCCCTTTTCCCTCTTATAAAGGGTGAGGAGATGAGAGGGAAAAGGGGTTAATTGTGAGGAGAACCTTGAACTCTGCCCCATATTTCCCCATCTTTCCCTTTGTCATTGGCAAATCCCTCTTAGGAGTTCAAGGTTAATTACTGCATTGAAAAAGAAATTACTTCAAAATTTTGTATTTTGCCGTGCATTCTGTATTCATTTCTTTAGTTACCATTATTAGCACTTGAACATCACTTGCATGTAGAAGCGACCTGCAAATGTGCCCTATAGAGACATACAAGTTGACTGTAATGGAGATATATTTGTTAATTTGTTCTCTTTTTCATTGGCAGGAGAGTAAGCACAAGTGTTACCTGGTTTTCGAGACTCAAACAGTGGTACACAGTAATCTTTGCAAACTCGATCCTTTTCTGTTGTATTTATCACAGATATTCGCCCCATAAGCAAATGACAAGATTTAATTACACTCGTTGCTAATTTCAGAAGAGCAACCGAACCGATGATTCCGCTTAGTATTAGCATTTGATTTTTTCGTAATCACAATGTATTAAATTCTTTCATTTGTTCTTCTCAACGTTACCATGTAAGTCTCATGGCATCGATAATACCCCATTTGTTGATCTTTTTCATCATCAATGATTTAGTGACACTCTTACTCTGTTATTTGATTTTGCTTGATCACTGCTGGAAGGGAACTACTCACTGATATGAACAACTTCTTGAATTATGCAGTATCTCAGACAATGTAAAGTTAACAGTTTTGCTCTAGTTTTTTTGCCCTTAAATGGTTTTTCTAGAGTAGATAAGAGCATAATTGTCATAAGTTTGATAGGTGAATGGAACCAAGATCCAGAAGTCTAATTTTAAATACTCACGACGTTTTTGAATTTTTTATATTATCATCTTAAGTACTTAAGAGCATTCGCAGTATTTTTCCCTAAAATTAACTCCTTATACTACTTTATTAAATTTAGGAAATATATTTTAACTTTTGTACAAATTCAGATTCTCTATTTATTACTTACAACACTTGATATGAAGAACAAAAGTGGTTTGAGGAAGGTGTAAATATAAGACACTCCCTATAATATTTGTTAAAGTTTTTAGAGATAGGGAATCTGCTATTTGGTACCTTTTTGCTTTTCTTTACCTTTTCCTATTCTAAAGATGAAATAAGAAGTGTTTTAGGGCATCTGTTGCGAAGACTCTAATGAATGTTAAAAAACATGATTTCTTGAGGGGTTGGTTAATATCATGATTTCTCTTAATTGGACAGAGCATGGTTGAAATAAGCTTGGATGGTGAGGCGTTTACCCAACTCAGATATCTTAAATTGTCTGAAATATTAAGTTTACAGAAGATGAAATTAACAGAAACAAGTTTGCCTAATCTAATTGTGCTAAAGATTTCTGGGTGCAAGAATTTGGAGATGGTATCTGAAGATGGATTGAGATATCTACATAAACTGAGAGATGTACAACTTGGAAATTTCGGCATGTCCGAACTAATTGCTAGTTGTCGGAAGCATCATCATCACTATCCTCATGTCTCAATCAGAGAACTACATTTCTAAAGCAACTAAACATCTTCGTGCAGTTATGTATATCTATACAAGACACATTGCCATCAATTTGACCTCATATTATTTGATGATTGATATCAGTAAGAGTTATGTATTGCACGAGTATTTACTACTGCTATTTAGGAATAACATAATTTATGGCAAAACGCACAAATATGGTGCTTGTAGTAGGATTGGCCGAAGCCATTTCCACGCAAAGTAATGTACGTGGCACTCGCTCGATGTATGTTTCACTCTACGAGGCGTTGGACATTTTTTTTACTATAAACCAACGATTATGCAAAAATTACGGTCGTGTGGAAACCATTGTGGCGTGAAAAAATGGTTTCCACCGATCAACAACTCGATAAGCTTGGTTTAATATTGTTCTTAAACGTAACAAAATAAAATTCTACCAAATTCATGTTAAGGGACTCCCTAAAGAAGTGTCTTCTTGTTTCATATTGCCAAGTGACCTACATAATTTAGTAATTTTTCTATATAATTACTTAAATTTTATTTATATTTAAATGGATTAAGTTTGGAATTGAGTGAAGGCTTCATCATGCTTAGTAGGTCAATAGTCAACACTAAACTGAGCCGATTATCTGATTCAATAAGTGATCAAATCAAGAAAAAAAAAAATTC
Organism: Echium plantagineum; assembly: GCA_003412495.2. Classification (NCBI taxonomy): domain Eukaryota; kingdom Viridiplantae; phylum Streptophyta; class Magnoliopsida; order Boraginales; family Boraginaceae; genus Echium; species Echium plantagineum. The sequence goes on from CM016564.1 coordinate 30,202,824, forward strand.
AACTCGAACTCGTTATTCTAGTTCAAGCCTATCTCGACTTATGTACATAACCTATTGCAAGTGCAAATTCTAGACATTTTACACATTCTTATTTTGTCCTAGATACAATCCTAACGAAATCAATTATTTTCACGCCACATTAGTGTTCAGATGATTGTGAATTTTGCACCGTCGTAATTTTTTAGTTCAAAAGACATGTCCAACGTGTATAACATATGATAAAAAAGTACACCGAACCGGTGCCTCGTAAATTTAGTTGGTCGGAATAGGTTTGGCCAATCCTACCTACTATAACCAATTAACCATACAAGTGGTTGCACCAAGCCACTACCAACATACATCACAGCAGCATGGAGGTCATCCAGCGGCTCATCCCCCTCTCTTTAACCCAAAGATCCCTCAACCCATTAAGACGAATCCCATTTCGGGTCTACCTACAAGCCCGAACGCCCTCATTCCAGCCCGAACCTCACCCCCTCTCATCACTCTTGATCAAAAGACACCAAAGATCATCTGCTAGAGTTCGGGCTGGTTGGCTATCAGGCTTGGTCCAAACAAAGCCCGAATTGCCCGACATTACCAAGGCTGGTGACCCGGTTCTACATGAGCCCGCTCAAGAAGTCCAGCCCGATGAAATCTTATCGGATAGGATACAGAAGATAGTTGATGATATGGTTAAGGTCATGAGGAAGGCACCTGGAGTTGGTCTAGCTGCTCCTCAAATTGGAGTTCCCTTGAGGGTATGTTTCTACATTATGCTTTTAAGATTCAATTAATTGCATATATGGTCAAATGCACTTTCCTTCCACAATAATTGATATTGAATTATATTTTGTCTTCGAAAGTGATCGATGTTTCACACTTGTGACTGCTTTTAGCTTCCAGAACATGACGAATATGCAATATATATCGCTTAATGCAAGTGTATACACTTTTAATGATAGGACTTAAGTGCGGTTATGTTTACACTTCGATGGACCAACTGTGTTACATTACTAGTTTACTACTGTCGTGGCTCGTGACTGAAGTGCAACTCAGCTACACTTAGTTAGACCATATATGCATTTAACTTTTTCAAGATTGCACCTTCATGTGAAACTAAACCAAACTAAGATTGTAACTTTATGTGGAAAACCAAACTAAACTCAGACTAATCTCACTAATTGGGGCCGGTTATATAGTAGGACTTCCCGATATGCTTTTAAGATTGCACCTTTATGTGGAAAACCAAACCAAACTAAGCATAGTCAACATGCCCAATGCCTTTGAATAGGCTCCTTGCTAAGTTGTTTAATGGAGAGTCAGACAATATGTGGAGTTACCCCTGTGATATCATATCAGGGAGATTGTTTCTGAAACAAATTATAATCTCACTAAATAGGTCATATGTATAGATACTTCATCGTCCGCATTGTGGTTTGTAGATTATCCTTTCAAGATTGACATTAATGTGGAAAAATGATATTATTTTGCAGATTATTGTTTTGGAAGATACAAAAGAATTCATAAGTTACGCTCCAAAGGAGGAAATTAAGGCTCAGGATAGAAGGCCTTTTGAGCTTTTGGTATGTGTACAAATTTTATGTCAGTAATGTTTAATAGAAGTAAGAACGTCAACTGTTTTTTTTTCTTTTTTCATTTTGTGATTTGTGGTTGTTCTTTTGGTAATGGTAATGTAGGTTATTATAAATCCAAAGTTGGAAAGGAAAGGCAACAAAAGTGCATTGTTTTTTGAAGGATGTTTAAGGTAATCATTGTTCGCTCGTGACTTGTGTACATAGATTTTAGCTGAATCTGCATTCTTGAGTATATATAGAGAGTAGCTATTAGTTTAATGAACTAGAATTGAATCAAGAAAAATAGAGTGTGAGAGCACAAATGTTTCAGCTCAGGACATGTGGCTTTCTGCAAGCTACACGTTTTCTGCTGAGACCTCAGATCTCTAATTGGTCATTATCAGTTTTCGTGTTTCCTGATAATAATTTGTCATAGACTTCAGTATAATTCATTGAAAGAGTTGAATCTGTTACGTGTATGTTACCCCAAGTGAGATGAAGAGTAATTTACTCAAGTTTGTTTGTTAACAGCTCAAATGTGTATATTGATCTTCTATGTGATAGAACCAAATTTTAAAGGTGAACATGCATCGGATGATGAATAGTGCATACCAGAATCTTAGCTGCTATGGAGTTCTTAAGCTTTGCATAAAAACTATGGTTTAATTTTACTGTGCTACACCGTGCTGTCGGTGCACATGACATTGAAGTATGAAACCAGTAACCACACACCAATATTTTTATGAGATCAAATTTCTTTCTAGTTTCCATATGTGAAATGCTTAAGAGTAGTTATCTTTTTGGTAAAGCTATCAACAATTCTTGAGTGTCCAAGCAACGTCCTTTTTAAAAGAGTAATATGTTTCGAGACAAGTATTTCAAATTTCAATGTTTGTTTGCAGTGTTGATGGGTTCAGAGCAGTAGTTGAACGCAGTCTAAATGTCAAGGTTACTGGGCTAGATCGAGATGGTAAGCCTGTGGAAGTTAATGCTTCAGGCTGGCAAGCTCGGATACTACAACATGAATGCGATCATCTTGATGGAACTCTCTATGTTGACAAGATGGTTCAGAGATCATTCCGCACTGTTGCGAACTTGGATTTGCCACTTCCAACTGGATTTCCCAAACTCGGAGCATGTAGCAAGTCATGATAGGAAAATCCTTGGGCGAGAATTAAAGAGAAATTGGGTAAACTAGCACTTTTGAGATAAAAAATTAACTTGGAGCACCTTTTTACAATTTTTAGCAAAATGGCACAAAAGGGGATGAATTGACAAAAATACCCCCTTATAAATTTTTCTCGATTTTTTCCTGGTTTTTTTTTCAATTTCTTTTTGATTTTTTTTTTTTGTTTTTTTGTAATTTTTTTTTCAAAATCTTTTCAACTTTTTTTACGGTTTCTTTTTTTCATTTTTTTTTTCTTTTTCTTTTTCTTTTCGATTTCTTTTTTCGATTTTTCGATTGATTTTTTCGATATTTCTTTTTTCGATTTTTCGATATTTCTTTTTTCGATTTCGATTTCTTTTTTTCGATTTTTTCAGTTTTTTTTTTCGGTTTATTTTTTTGAAAAAAGAAATCGAAAAAAGAAAAAGAAAAAAAATCGAAAAGAAAAAGAAAAAAAATTGAAATTGAAAAGAAAAATAAATCGAAAAAGAAAAAAATTGAAATCGAAAAGAAAAAGAAATCGAAAAAATCGAAAAAAGAAATCGAAAAAATCAATCGAAAAAATCAATATCGAAAAAATCTATCAAAAATCGAAAAAAGAAATCGAAAAGAAAAATAAAAAGAAAAATCGAAAAAGGAAATCGAAAAGAAAAAGAAAAATCGAAAAAAGAAATCGAAAAGAAAAAAAATTGAAAAAAAAATTGAAAAAAAGAAACCGAAAAAAAAGTTGAAAAGATTTTGAAAAAAAAAATTACAAAAAAAAATCAAAAAGAAATTGAAAAAAAAACCAAGAAAAAATCGAAAAAAAAAACTGAATAAAACATTAACTTTATAAGGGGGGTATTTTTGTCAATTCATCCCCCTTTGGTGCCATTTTGCTAAGATTTATAAAAAGGTGCTCCAAGTTAATTTTCTTCTTCCATAGGTGCCATTTATCCCAAATTCTCGAGAATTAAAACCAAGGAGCATTCCATACAGAAAAGAGCGAAGCTTTAGATAACCGTTCCTCATGCTCGCAAATCATATAGAGTTTAGTCACCTATCAAGTATCAAGGGGAAATCTCTCATCCGAATCATGAATTCATCTTCCTTTTGATCCCATTCATATTGTGATACAACTTCATCGACTAGTTGATGTTAACTGGTTAGTTTAGTAATATATTGTTTCAGCATTGTGGAAAGAAGTTCAAAACGTCATTGTAAAATGTCCTAAGCACCCAACATTCAAGAACATATTGAGTTGTCATACTTCACATGCATTAATGCATTATGCCCCTTTGGCATAAGATGAGAACTTGCTGCCCAAAAAATTTAGAAGAATATCATAGTTTTATGGTAAACCATTTAGAAGAATGTCCATTGTTATCTTTATTTGACTAAATACCACAACTATCAATCTGGACAAAAATTCCCCTCGCGCTTGGGTTGTTCATGAGTCAAGTTCAAGCCAATATCGGGTTATCTGGCCATGTACACTTTTTCGAGTTGTGTAATTATGAGAAATTTGGCGAAATGGCACCTTTGGTTATGAACTTCAAGCACCCATGGCAAATTCTTCGCCTAAATGGCACTTTTGGGAAGGCGAAATGACTAAAATACCCCCAAACTTTTCTTCTTCCTTCTCTCCTTATCCAACCACCAAGCATCCTCAATTAAAAACCTTATTCCACTAACCACTACAATCACCAAACATTACCAACCAAGAAGGTGGCAGAATAGAGGCCGAATCTAAGCAGTGGAAGGGTGGGGGCAATTTCGAGCACGAGCAGGGGTGGGGTGGCGAGATTTGAGCGGGGCGGGGTTGTTAGTTGGTGGTTAGGGCTGTTAACGAGCCGGTTTTGGCCCAAACCGGTTCGGACCATTAATCAAACCGGTTTCACTGGCAAATCGGTTCGTCAATAAACCGGGTTGGATGTGGAATTAATAATCGGTTCGAAAATAAAATCGTATAAACCGGTTCTTTAATTGAATCGTTTAAAACCGCAAAAAATCGGCTCGTTAATTGGTTCGAAATGAGAATTGCTCGCTCGGATCGCCAATCATTCGGTCGAAATCCGTTTTCACTCGCAAATCGGTTTTTATGATATGTTTGTTATATTTTTTTTGAAAAAAATGAATATTATAAACGTTTTTAACGAGCAATTTGGAACCAATCATAACTGAGTCGATTTAAAACTGTATTTTAATAAAATTAATTTTATAGACGGTTTGAACGAGCGAGTGCAAACTTTTTTTGACTTATAAAAACAAATCATAACTGGTTCGAAATTTAAATCAAGCGAGCAAAACGAGCCGGTTTTAACGAACCGATTTACGAGCGATTTGTGAACGAACCGGTTCGCTAACAAGCTTATTGGTGGTGGTGATTTTATGAATTGAGGAAGAAAGGTGGTTGGTGATTTTGTAAATTGAAGAAGAAAGGTGGTGGTTGGTTGGATAAGGTTGTGAATTGGGATGTTTGGAGGTAATTGGTGGTGGTGGTGGTGGTGGTGAGACAGATGGAGATGGTGGGCAGGATGGTGGTTGAAGGTTGGTGTGGTGGTGTTGTGAGTTGAAGAAGAAAGGTGGAAAGAAAATGATGGGTGTGATAAGATTATGATGGGTGAAGTTGTCATTTCATGTGTTAAGGTGCCATTTAGGCAAAGAAACTATTATGAGCGCTTAAAGTTCATAAAATGACCCACAAGTGCCGTTTGGCCAAATTTCTCGTGTTGCTTTATTAAGCGGAGAAATTTGGAAGAATGATATCCTTGTGCCTTTTTTTTTGTTTATCAACCTAATGCCCCAAATGTGCCATTCTTCCAAATTTCTCTCATTTAGTCAATAAAAATGCCAACAAAAATTCTCTAGTAAAACTCGACTAACCTTCTTGTGGATTTCAAGTCGATTATATTGGATCCGGTACTAAGAGGGTAACGGGAAACCCATTCTCCACAATATGAATAATAATTGTGTTTGATTAATATCCACAATATACAATAAGTTAGTTTTGTTTAATTAAAAAAATACTCCTTTTGTTTATAAAAAAAGTTATAGAGTAAAAGTCAAGTTTACTCCACAAATCTGGTGAAAAAATTAGTTCGACTCGAGTGTGGTTGCCTTGAGAAACAAAAGCACACCTTCTCTTGCTAAATGCTAAGCCAAGAGATTGAGTAGTCAAATTTGGTGCTTTGATTATCTGTTGGATTTTTTGGCGCCGCTCTATTTCATGCTTCAAAGGTTTCACCTTCAATCTTAATTAAGGTACCATTATCACGATAATATTAAATTATATTATAAATCAAAACATTTAATATTTTTCACCGAATATTTTATATACATTTATTTCAGAATTTTAAAATTGAACTGCCAAAGTTCAGAGCTGGACAATTTTTGAATAACGCTAAATGGAAAACTAACCTAAATTTTAATTATGAATTATTTTTAGTGCTATTTAGTAAAGGGAGGGCGGGAGGTTGAAGAATATAAGGAGTTCATATTAGATGGTGTGTCTTGACAACAAAGATGATAAAAGTATAGCAAAATGTAGTATTCTCAACCTAATTTTGGTATTATAATGATTTTAATTCAAATCGAAGTCGTATGTTCAATTAACAATGCATAATTTGTTAATTTTGGGTCATTTTTCAGTTGATGTACAAGAAAGCAGGAGAAAAAGGCTCTTTCTATGATTTCTGATTGTAACATACGATTTATACACTAATATAAAATTACTCTTAAATAGCACCACTTAGACAACACAAATTTAGAAGACACATTCTAAATCTTACTCAGACAGCGCTCCAATACCCGCTGTGTAAGTGAAACATAATATTTGCCCTAATAATAAACTCTAGGCTTTTTAGCCGTTTGCCCCCTCTACTATCGTTTAATTTTCTATGTGGTCCCTGAACTATCAGTTCATTTCAGCTTGCCCCCTGATGACATTTTTCTTAACTTTAAATGACAAAATGACTATTATACCCTAATAATCATTTAAAGTATAGAAAGCATATTTCACATAATTAAAATTAAATCCCCACTCCTTTCTTCTTCAACACTCCCATCCCACCCCCACCCCCTACCACTACCCCTACTCTCCAAAACTTTTGATAAACATACCTACCCCCACCCCCAAACCCGATCTGCCCCTCCCCAAAAACATGATCCACTGTATGCAACAATTGATTACAAATTCCAACTTTACTAGACTAAGCACGAAATGCAATGTCCAAATTTATTGCACTAACACCAAATTCAAAAGATTGATGATTTGTAAATTTACTGAAATTTATAAACTCCAAATAAAATATAATGTTCTACGTTTGAATTATAATTACAATAATTGTATGCACATAATCATCAATCTTAACTTTTCAATGGCTCTATCTGCAAAATTGCAGCATGATGCCAAAACAAAAAAGCAACCATCTAATTAAGATCGCATAATATCACACCTATAAGAGTTGTTCAAAGCATTTTGAGTCGGCACTCTTATACACCTTCAACAATCAAAGATTGCTTAATTTTTCAGAAGATGCGAATCTTGGAAAACTTGTGAAGAAGGCAAAATCCCTACAAGCTCTTGCAATGGAAGCTAACAACACGACTCCTCTGTTGATTTACGATGGGTTTTATGATGGAAGTAAGTCAATGGCAGTGAGAAGTAATTGCCTTCTTTTGGAATAAACTTTTCCAAGAACTTTAAATCTGGTATATGATAGTTATTGGGGTGGGGCAGATCGGGTTTTGGGGGGTGGGGGGTAGATCGTGTTTAGGGGGTGGGGTGGGGAGGGGAGATTATTGGGGTAGGGGTAGGGGTACGGGGCGAGGTAAGCGTATGGTGTGTTGTAGAAGAAAAGGATGTGGGTTTAATTTTAATTATGCGAAATAAATTCCATCTACTTTGGATTAGTATTAAGGTATATTAGTCATTTTATCTTTTAAAGTTGAAAAAGACGCTGTCAGGGGACAACCTGGAAAGAACTGATAGTTCAGGGACCAGATAGAAAATTAGCCGATAGTATAGGGGGCAAACGGCCAAAAAGCCTAAACTCTACCCAATTAATCAGCCTTCCTTCAACACACAAGTCCCCGCCAAACATCAAATATAAACCCCAAATCATCGGCGACCACCACATTCGACCACCATCATCAAATCTTCGGCGACGCGACCACCACATTCAACCACCACCAGTAGCCTCGACTACCTTCTTCGACCACATTCAACCACCATCTTCGACCCCCAAATCAATTGAAGTCGTCCGCCCAGTCAATTATTCGTCGACTTCTTCTTCCTCAACCCAGGTAACATCAATTATTCTTATTAATTTTTTTTGTTTATATTCAAATTGATGTAGTTATGCTTGTTAATTTTAACTTAATTTGTTTTTTAATTTTACTTTTGTGGGATAATTAATTGAATCGTGACCTGTATCTTCCATGTAATGAGCTTATTGTATTTAGTTTAACTTTTTTGAATTAGGGATTATGTAAGATCGTCCAGCTAATTTTTCAAAAATCAAAAGTATTGCAAATTTATAGTTACACAATAATGTAGTTATGCCATTTAACAAGCATTTCTCTGAGGTGTAAGTTACAGATATTGCTTGATAGATGTCAAGTTAAAGATTATATTTTTGATTTAATTTATTTGTGTAGAAGTTTGGTTGAATTTGCCGACTGTTTTTTTAATGAAAATTGGTGAATTTGTAAGAACTTAGTAGCTTATTTTTGTAGCTTGATATTTCGTTGTTTTTTCCCAACTTAGCTTGATATTGATAGATGTGAAGTATATATTGATTGATAGATGTGAAGTATATACTTTGACTTTTAATAGAGTATTAAATTATCACTGCAGAGTTGGATTATTTAAGGTGAGGAGAAAATCTTCACAAGAGGTGGTCAAACTGTTGAAGAAGTCAATATGTATGCAAGGAAAGGAGCTGAACTTGTGAAAGAACTTGCAAGTAGCGAACCAGGTCAACTAATGGCATTTAATGTATGTATTTTGATCCTTTAGCTATATATCAAGTTTAATTACGAGTTTATTGCTAGTCTCAGTGGAAGTGGGCTTTCTCGTTATGGGAGCTTGGAAATTGAGATTCCATTAAAAGGGGTTTGTTATCTTGTGAATCACTAATAAACAGAGCGTGTGTCTAAGTTCTATGCGTTGGCTCGAGGTTTTAAGTTGACATTGTTTAGCTTGAAGTCCTTGACTTACCTCTGGTCACACACTGGGAGGGAGGTTTTGTGTGTTGTGTGCACATAATATATATAGAGAAACTTAATCCAGTTGTTCTAATCTAATTCAAGTTGTTATTTATGTCATATTATTGTGCCGCAGAAATCTGAGAGTGTTGTTCATGATTGAATTTGAGAAATCATCTTTAGTATTTATCAAATTGAGTTCATGATATGTGCAAGCTAATGGCTTCATTACTTTCACAACAGACTTTTGGGTATCTTAGCTAGTGTCATTCGAAAGGATGTTTGAGAATGAAGTTCATATATAGATGATGAAATAAGCACTTCAATTATGTAGAGTAGTTCATAAGAGTAAACAATTTTGGATCCCTTTCACATCATCTGCTCAATGCTTCACGAGAGTAAAATTTTGGATCCCTTTCACGTCATCTTCTCAATGCTTTCATGCCTCCAGAAAACCATTATTTAAATGTAGTGCTTTAACTTTCAATTAATTGCTCGCTAGGTTGACACTCGTTGGTGTTTTTATTTTATTTTAAGAATATGGATATAGAAATCAAGGATGAACTTGAGAAGTGGAGAGATGATCTATTTCACAAAATTTACTTCAGTATATTCGTGGTTCTTTATTTCATTATTTTGCTTCTCCATTCATGAACTTCTAATTGATAGGCTCTGATCTTCTTTTTTATCACGTTTCACACATTACCTTTACCCTTTTTTCTTCATTTTAGAGTGATTTATTCAGTCAAGTAATTAAAGAATGCACTGGACTGGGCACTCGGGCTATGATATTGTTGAGGTAACCATACTCCAGATTCATCCGATCTCTTATTGCTTTTTATTAAGTTGCAATATTCTCTCCCTTTTTTGGTTTTTTTTTTTCCTTTATTTTGCTTAAGTAATGACAAAGTTGAAGGGGATGAAGGGATTTTTAATTTTAATATGCAATCGACTCTTATTTCCTGATTGGAATACTCTTACCACAGTGGCTGATATCTTATTTCCCTGCTATATTGGCCAAGTATTTTTCTATTAACTTGTGACATAAGAAAACTGCTGTGTCACAAAGGCACATTTGCATATTTCTAGATATGGTTTCTCCGCCTTATATATGTTTGTATTTCCAGTAAAAAGTACTCTATTTCTTGAGTGAATAAACATTAATTTTTTCTGCTTTCAATATGTTCTCAAATGAACATTTTTAACGAGAACTAATGATGGTAAGACATTCTCTTAAGGTTTATTAAGGTTTTATCTTGCCGTTGTAACTTTTTTATGGTGTTATAATTGCAAGAATTATGTTTCCGTTGAAACTGTTCTCATTTTGACTAATGCAAACTAATTTCACTGTCAGCGAGGAAGAGGCCCGAAAGCAAGAAAAAGAAAACCAGAGGGCGCGTGGGGAAGCGGATAATGACAATCATCCTGAGGAAAGTTCTTACCAAGGTCCCCATGGTGTCGGTTTCCTCATCCATCACGCTTCTGTAGTCCGTAATAAGCGGTGTTTAATGGCATACGTGTAAGTGCCTGCAGTCCGCTGCATGACTATATTCGGCTAGCTTGAGTGATATCTTCAATAATAACTTGCATGTTCTGTTATATATTGCCCCTTCTAATTCTGTGTTATCTCTTCATTAATAGTTATAATAGAGCAGAAGTTATTCGTAACTTGGGATGGACTGTAGAGCGTGTGCTTCCTGAAGACATTGAAGAGAAGTTGGGTAGCACAGAGAAAGACTATTTTAAAAATCATTCTAAGACTCTGCAAAAATATATGTCAGACCTGGATATTGATTTGGCAGTGGTAATATACTAAACTATTAGAAATTTCACCTCTTTGAAAGCAAGAATAATTTATACCTTGAGAAGCTATATTAAACTCGAGACTAGAAACAATAATTTGAAATTCTAGCTTTGAGATCTTTGAACTGCAAGAGAACGGGTTGACGATGAAGCTCCCACTTCTGACAGTCGCAAAATATTTTTCCAGGACAAGGTTCCACCGAAAGATCCTTACATCAAGGTCAGAGTCCTTGAAGATATCGGTAGCGTTGTGCTAGGCGATCAGTTAGCTAACCTTGCTCATCATGCCATTCTATTTCTTAGGAGGACTGATGCAGAACATTATATCTCACAGGTGGGTGTCCTTCAATCTAAAGCATGTTCTGCTATTAATTATCTGCCTAATTCTAAACTTCCTAGTGGTTAATGATCGACAGGGCTTGATGGAGGAGCTTACAGTTTAATGGATAATCTGGCTCACTAGCTATTAGATATGAGAAAGTGTTATGATATAAATCATGGTGAAACTGGATAATCGGTATATCACATGCTGAACATGTGAGATACGAAGGAAATGAGCAGAGTAGGGGGGATGCTGAAACTGGATAACATGCATCTTCGCATCTACTACCTTAATATATCTAGCATATACAGATCAGCTGTGGAAAATGGAGATATGGTTTGTATCAGTAATTTATCAGCCACGAGAATGAAGAAAAGGTAATATGCACATCCTTTACTCGAATGCCATCCTTTGTTGTTATAAAATGAGAATAATACTATTTCCTTTGATACTGGGTTACAATTTTCTTGTTTCTTGGTGCAACATATTTCTTCCTCTGACTTGGTGATAAAGATGACACTGATCATCAATGCTCGTATAACTATCCGTCCAGTCCCATTTCTTAGATACTCCCTTCAGTTTTGAAATTTTGATGCATTTTACATATTAAACATAAATGTTTGTATACATGTTGAATAGTATTTGCTGAAATCATATGTCTTGATAACATCCAATGCAAGTGTTAATCAAGGCTTCAAAATATGCACAGCCTTAAAACCTATTTTTATTGGTTGATATTTGCAAAACTATACATCTGCTATTTTTAATAATATCTTCTCTGCAAGTATTACAACTCAATAAGATCACATCAATCAATTTACAAAGGAAAATTCTTCCCTTAATTAAATGGGTGGTGTTAGTATAGTGAGGACTTTTAGAATTGTTCTAGCAATTGTCAATTTTGGAGTGGAGGAAAATTCTTGTGAACTGAACAAGTGAACAAGTAAACATAGTTAGCTATTATTCATAATTTCAAAATTCAATATTAATTTTGCAACATCACTATGTTAAGAATTTTAGATCCACCTCGACTATTATTCATCAATTATTCGATAGACTAGTATCCCCTTGGCGTCTATCAAGTTTTGGCATCATACTCAGTAGTCAATGCTCTAATGGATATTGTCTTTTTCCTTTAGATGCTATATACGTAGTATAAGTGATAGGTGTTTTTCGAAGTAATTTGCATATCCATAACACCCTAAATATACAGACCTCAATTTCCTCTCAAAATAAAAATGTCAACAAAATTCGTTGAATTTTTGTTTAACTCATCTTCATACTTCAGTGTAGCAGTAACTGGAGTATTACTGTCAATTTGTTTACTCGTTTTCTTCGATCGTAAACTTTTATTTCGTTTCAAAACAAGTAATGTTCCTCCGCCCCCAGAGGTAGGTGGCGCGCTGCCCCTAATTGGGCACCTCCACCTCCTTGGAGGCGCTCAACCACTTCATATAAAATTATTCTCTTTTGCCGAAAAATATGGCCCCATTTTCATGATACGTCTTGGAACAATCCGAACTATAGTGGTGAGCAGTACCCAATTAACGAGGGAACTGTTCACCACAAAGGATCAATTAGCATCCTCAAGACCGAAAGGGTTAGCGACTGAACACTTGGCTTATAGCTATGCCAACATGGGAATGGCGCCTCATGGTCCATACCGACGTAGTCTGCAAAAACTATTCGCAACCGAGTTCTTCTCGAACCAAGCCCTTGAGATGGTCATGGAAGCTCGAAAATCCGAAATTATCTCGTCAATTGATGACCTTTATAAGCTCTGCCGCAACGACGGTAGTAATAAGCAAACAAGTGTTGATCTCCAGAAATGGTTTCTTGACTTGAATTTGAACGTTATGATAAGAACTATAGCAGGTAAGATACTCATCATTCCATATACATTCACAAAATTTCCCAATAAATAGTGTGATTCTTTAGTCTCAGATAGCAATATCGTTCGAGATTAGTCATCGAAAATGGCTCAAATATTACACTGTTTTAACAATATATTATCAGTTAATAACTCTAAAGACGCATATATAAGCTAAGTAGTTATTCATGTTTAACATCTTTTATATTTTGTAACTCCAACTCTATATTGAAATTTGAAGGTCGATCTAAAGAGGTAATTGCCAATTTAGTTCAGATAGTGGTACGAAATTGCATTTTAGTTCCCGATAGTTATATGCAAATACTAAAATTGACATAAATATTGAAGTATATATGGTCCCCAAAAACGACAAATGTTGCGAATTGTATCCCTATTTATTTTGCAAGGACCACATTGCAACATTCGTCACTTTCCTAGAATCATATTGCTATACTTCTACCATTTTAGGAGACTAATCTGCAACAACTTAATAATGAGAAACTAGAATGCATGCAACTACGTCCCACCATCAAGACCAAATCATCAATGAACTCTGGATCTAAATGTCAACTAATAAAGTCCCAATTTGATACAAGGAAAACGATGCTCAGTTTCAAGTGGTGGTGCGAAGGAGGAAGAAGATCGTATGAAATGTAAGAAGATGGTGGAGGATACATTAAGATTGATATTCACGCCGGTGGCGAGTGATGTGCTTCCGTTTCTAAGGTGGTTCGATATAGGTGGAACAGAGAAGGAGATGAAGAAGGTTAATGTGGAGACGGATGAGATTTTGAATGGGTGGTTGGAAGAACATATAGAGAAGAAGAGAAGTAAAAACAATAATGTTATTAGTGATCACAATCATGATGATGGTGAACGAGATTTTATGGACGTGATGATATCGGCTGTAGATGATGGTCATGTAGACTTGGGTGGCTATGATGCTCACACTGTCATTAAAGCCACATGCATGGTAAGATTTTAATCCCTCATCAATAAAATGAAGATGCAAAAGTTTTAATAAATTTTTATTTTCATAAATTGGCATTGTTTGGATCACTTATAAGTTATAATATTTTTCTGTGACAGTCTCTGTTACACTTCTATGGTTTGACTATTTTTTCAATCTTTCAAGCATATTACCTTACATAATTATTTACTATCACCTCCAATTTAAAAAATTGGTTGTTTTTTATTTTTACAAAATTTTGTAACTTTTAACTTTAACGATAAAAGTTACGAATAGTCAAGTATTTACCTCTATAAATATAAATGAGAATATTAGATATAATAGTATATCTCTATAATAACATGATTAAACAAGATATGGTGCTTGAAAATTCAAAAAGAAATAAGTATATAATAAAATGTAGGCTTTTTTTCATCTGGGCACCTGAACTTCTGATTTTATAACAAATAGGCACCTGATGAACTTTTTATAACAAGTAGGCACCTGAGGCCGAAATTTGGCACCTGAACTTTTGGATTTCACAAATTTTTTAATTTCTCAGATTTTTGACATTTAAAAATTCCTTAACCCAGGGGCAAGTTAGTCATATTGAAAATATGAGTTTTTGGAGGGAAATATTCGAGAAAAGTTCAGGTGCCATTCCGAAAAATAAAAACATTTAAGCGCCAAAATTGAAGAATAACTTAAAAAATAATTATTAATAATAATTTAAAAACTAAAAAAAAAGGACCCCACCCCCCCCCCCACCCCCAGCCCCAACCTGCGTAACTGTTGGAGTTCCTCGCCCCCCCCCCCCACCCAACCCCAACCTGCAGTAGCTTCTTCTTCCCCCCCCCCCCCCCCACCCAACCCCAACCTGCAGTAGCTCCTTCCCGCCCCCCACCCCCCCCCCCCCCGCCCAACCCCAACCCCAACCTGCAAACTGCAGCTCCTTCCCCCCCCCCCCCCCCCCCCCCCCCCCCAACCCCAACCTGCAAACTGCAGTTGCAGCTCCTTCCCCCTACCACCCCTCGACCTGCAACAGCCCCCTACCACCCCCCCTCCCAGCAACAGCCCCCTACCACTCCCCCCCCCCCCCCACCACCACCACCTGCGAGCAGATCGTACCTTGGAGGGTTCATTCTAAGAGCAAGCTTCTCAAATTCATCCCCCACGCTCACAAAAGGTGTCCAGTAATCCATTTGAACCAAAACATATGCAGAAATTTAAATGAAAAAATCATGAGATTAGGTGAGTGTTGATTTTGATTTGAATAGATATTAATGGGGGTTGGGTTAAATGGGTGGATAGAGGTTGGGTTAAGATCTTTGCTTTAGTTAGTTTATGATGTGATCTGTCTAAATTGCCCTTCATCTAATTGTTTAAAATCTGAAAAAAGAGAAATCCAAAAGTTCAGGTGCCAAATTTCGGCCTCAGGTGCCTACTTGTTATAAAAAGTTCACCAGGTGCCTATTTGTTATAAAACCAGAAGTTCAGGTGCCCAGATGAAAAAAAGCCTAAAATGTAACACAGAATATCACATGTATGGACTAATTGATTTCTTAATGCTGGCTTTGTTGTGCATGTAAACACTTTTATTTAAGAGACTATGTAACTACTAGATACAACGATGTTTTAGATTCTATTCTTAGACATGAATCATGATGTCGTGATACAATCATATCACATCAAAATAGAAAAAGTTGATGAAATGGTTTATAATAATGTGTAAATTGTATTTTAGTCATAGTAAATGATTGGTATGTAAAAATAGTTTTTGTAATTGGTACAAAAAGTATAGTTTAGTTAAATTAACGTTTGTGTTAAATTAGATAAAAAACGTGAATATATCTAAATATTGGAGCAAAGTTAAAATTTTAAAGTTAAGTCCAAGCAAAAAAGACCAATTAGACCTCAATTTTGGACATTTTTTTCTGAGACCCAATTTATTTTTATTTTTTTGTAAATTAGCGAGACGGTGAGATTCGAACCCAGGACATTCTGGTCACTAGCTGAGACTCAATTTTTTAAGTAGTGAAGTTTAGGTTTTGTTCCAAAATTGAGGTCTCTTCGTGTTTTTGGCTCGAGTTAACGGTAAAAATTTGATTTTGCCCCAAAAGTCAGGTCTAATCACATATTTCGTCCAATTTTAAGTTGTCTCTCTGCTAGTCGATGTTAGTTTAGGGACTCAATTGCACCTTTTGTGCCAATGACTAGGACCATTTTCGCAGATCGACCATTTACTAAGAACAAATTTCTCTAATTTGGTCAATTATTTTTCCATTGACACTCCACATTTAACATAAAAATAGTTGTAAAGTAACAAACAAATTTGCCATTAAATATATTTGGAATTATTGCAGACCATGGTTGTTGGAGGGAGCGATACTTCAGCAGTGGTGCTCATCTGGGCACTCTCCCTACTATTGAACAATCGCAGTTCATTAGAAAAGGTTCAACAAGAACTGGACATTCATGTTGGAAGAACACCAACATTCATATCATTAGATATCATCAACAATAAGCTTCAATATCTTCAAGCCGTAATTAAGGAGACATTCAGATTACAACCTCCAGGTCAGTTCTTTATTAGATAACGTAATAAATCCAACATTTTAGATTTAATTTATATTTATCGTTTCTCGTTTTTTCTATACTTGAAAATTTTCATATAGTTGAATTTTGAGTATAACTTACGGATAATAATGGGGAGGTAATTGTTGAAATGGTCCCAGTAAGTGGGTGGCCATTGTAGTTTGGTCCCAATAAGTGGGACCGATGCGCAAATGGTCCATGAAAGTGTGTAGCGGGTGCGCATTTGGTCTCTAAAATTAACAGATCCGTTAATTTTAAACGTTTTTTTTGTGGTTTTTTCGTAAATAAATGCTAAAATTGGGCTAAAAATGTAATTTTTAAGAGTTTGGCTTAGTTACAAACTTAAAACTTTATTTCCCGCTTCGTTAAAACTCCGGTTTTGACGATTCAAAATGCGTTGGAAAGCTATTTTCATCATCTTTAAGAATATGAGTTCAAACCTCAGTTTTATCAACATTAAGATTTTAAAACATTTATTATGACAAAACATACATGAAAACGTTGAATCACTTATCATCTTTTTGTACAAAGTGAGTTGAAAAATGTCTCTCATGCATATGCAATCTTCGACAAATATTATTCAAGAGACTTTAAGCTATGATTGAAGGCTAGATTTTATCTCTTCTTTGTCCTTTCATGACACATGAATATCAACTCTTTCTTTTTGTCATCATTGTTTTCTTTTAACTTTTTTTCAAGTCCTCAATGACTAGTGTATGGTTAATTATATTTTTTCATCATCACACTTTAGAAATTGTTAGTCCAAATTGTACATTATTTTTAGGGCAAAAGACATCTACCATCACTCATGTTTCACTCAATTCACCATTCACTCACTCATGTTTCATATGGCGTCCCATTCAACCACTCACACATCTTCAAAAACAGTTCCACGTGGTTATTCTGTCAACATGAGTGAGTGAATGGTGAAAAGAGTGAAACATTAGTGATGATTAATGTCTTTTTCCCTTGTTTTTATCTTTGTTATTATTCTCTTAAATAAAAGTGTTAATCGATATGTGATTATCCGACCTTTTTAATTTGATAACAACATATCGACTAACTCAATGTTCATGCATACATGTTGATGTCTATATATTTCTCATTCATGTTCCATATCTTATACTTAAGTTATACTATATGCATGAACAAGTTGATGCTTATGTTGAGGGGTGTTATTATATTTTCTATTATTGTCATAACCTTCATGCATAAGGTATTTGTTATTGTCAAATTAAAGAGTTAGTCGATATGTGACTAGTCGATTTTTCTATTTTGATAATAACAAAGTACAACTTAGACTAACAATTTCTAAAGTATGGTGATTAAGAAATAGAATCAACCATACAATTTTTAGTTTGAACTCATATTCTTAAAGATGATGAAAATAGCTTTCCAACGCATTTCGAATTCATTACAATCGGAGATTTAACGAACCGGGAAATGAAGTTTTAGGTTTGTAACCAAGCCCAACTCTTAAAAATTACATTTTTGGCCAATTTTAGCATTTACTTATGAAAAACCACAAAACGTTTAGAATTAATGGATCTGTTAACTTTATGGACCAAATGCGCACCCGTTACACACTTTCAGGGACCATTTGCGCGTCGATCCCACTTACTGAAACCAAACTGCAATGGTCACCCATTTAGTGGGACCATTTCGGCAATTACCTCTAATAACGGGCAACTATATATTCGATGATGCAATTGCACCACCATAAGTGGCTCGGCAAGCAACTCAATCGCCCTTTGCATCACCACAATTGTAATCCTGGTCTGCCCCTATATCAGATACGTAATTTACATATTTGTTGAACATGCATATTATTTCAGGTCCATTACTTTCCCCTAGAGAATTTGATGAAGATTGCACATTGGGAGGCTACCACATTTCAAAGGGCACCATGTTATTTGTGAACGCGTGGAAGCTACAGAGAGATCCGAATCTATGGCCCGACCCATTGGAGTTCAAACCTGAGAGATTTCTTACAGCACCACATAAAGATATTGACATGAAAGGACAAAATTTTCAGTTTTTTCCATTTGGAGCTGGCAGGAGAAAATGTCCGGGATTAAAACTTGGCAATCAAAATTTGCATTTGGTATTGGCAAATTTGTTGCATGCTTTTGATATTTCTACTCCAAATGGTCTGCCTGTTGATATGAGTATGACTTCTGGTGTTGTTACTGCCAAAGCAACTCCTCTTAATGTTCTCATTGCACCTCGCCTATCTCCTAAAGTTTAGTAAATAATATGTGTAAAATAAAGTGCAAAGAACACTTGAAGGGCGGCATCATCTACTATTATATTATGATTACCTTACTATAATTGTATGTTATGTGGTTGTAGTTCTTGTGAAATAACCATGATAATGTGGTTACCTTACCATAATTGGTGATTTTATAAATATAATAAAGTTGTATTAACAATATAATGCTTGCTTGTGCTTATAACTTACAACTTATAACCGGGACATAACTGTGACATGATTATTCAAAAAGACCATGCAAGTACTGTGCGTTTGATGGCTATAAGTGTTTTTTGTTGTGTGGTTTTGCTTATGAGGTTTATATCCGTTTTTTGTTTCATCGATGAACTGCAGTTTATTTAAGATTATTTTGTTTATTGTTTGGTCGTGATTCTTGTAAAATAACCATCTCACTGTTATATAGTGGTTAAAATTAAATTGACGAAACTTCAGTCAGTATAGAAAAAAGGAGAATGATTTTTGTATCACCTATTCACCTTATTTATTAAAAAATGACATAAATATTGTAAGCAGTGAACCAGAACACAATTTGATGTTATTTTAGATTTATTTGAGAATCACATAAAAAAGGAGAAGCATAAGGAGAGGCATATAAACCGTGAACAAAAAAAATGGAGATAAATTAATGGAGAAGAGAGGATCTGATAATCAAAAAAGCATTGAAAAGGTGGATGGGAAAAATATGAAATCGTATGATTCACGCTTAGATAGGGGTTAGGTTGATGGGAAAACATAAATAATTAAATGACAATTTAGCCCATAAATGATAATGACCGTAGATTAAAGATAGGGACAAAACTACCTAATAAGTTGTGGGGATTAATTTGGTATGAAATGCCAAGAAAATTATCTGATATCTCAATTTCAAACTCGCCATGTATCATTTTGTTATTCCAAATTGTAAATTATACATTATCTCAAATAATCTTCATGTATCTCCATATTATCACAGGAGTAACGTTATATTCAATACTTTTTATTCATTCCGATATAGAACTCTTTATATATATATATGTATATATATGCATTTATATATTTCAGAAAGCAATAGATTATCCACTATTCCAACAAATAGAAGGCAATTCTTGATTTGGTCCCAGAAAGTGGGATGAAGTTATACTTTGACCCTAGATAATTGTACTGTTACAAATTCGGCCCCTCAAATTGTAATGTTAAAGGTAAATGAACATTGGTTGCCAAGGAGAACATATATATATAATTAATAATATTATCTACTATCCAAATAAAATCGTAAGATACATTAATATATTATTCTTTAAAATAATAAATATAGATTAGTATTACATTACATATTATTTAATAGTATAACACATTATTTTTTTAAAATGCTTATAAATATTATTTAATGTTATATATTATTAAAAATACAAGATTTATTATTATATACTAATGCATTTTATATACACTTAAATAATACTATAGAATACTTATGATTTAAATCGAATTACACTATGTATTACTTTATGAACATATTATAAATTAAACTATGTATATTAACGAATATTTATTGTCTTTTGTAATATAATTAACATTAAACAATATCTTGTAAAGAAAATTTTAACATGAAACAACTTTTATAATATAATTAAAAAAATACATTTGTCTAACAATTTGTAATATAATAATGAAAATAGTTCTTTATTAATACTAAAACTTAATTAATTTTAATTCAAGTTGTAGTATAGTGATAGATATTGAATAATATAATGATTTTATTAATACCAATACACAAACAACACAAATGAAGTCATGGCACAATGGTTAAGTTGTTCCTTATCTTTGCAAGAGATTTATGGTTCAAATCCTACAAGCAACTCTTAATTTTTGTTGGTAAAAAATTATATATATATATATATATTATTTCATTGATTTAAAAATTAGAAATTAAATTATGTATTTTAAAATTATATGTATTAAATAAGTGTTAAGTTTTGTAATTTCATAATGGGTAATGCTAAATACGGTACATTTATATATAGTACTCTATATTAATTTACTAAAATACCCTTTTAAATTGATGAGAACAAAACTTTCAATCTCATTTATCAAATTTCCTTTTTTTCAAAACTTTAATCTATTAAAAAACTTCTCTAGAACACCAACCATATCCTAGATCTGGAATGGGTAACTCAAAGCTCGAACAATTATCACCTACTCATCAGCCACCACAATTTCGTGTGGGTATAAGCATCACACATATTTTATACTACAATACTTAAATAGTGAATTTGATTCAAATCAAAAAATTGTGTCTACTAAAGCTATAAATTTTGTTAATTTTGACTTCCAATTGGGTATAAGCATCAGGCGTATTTTATACTTCGATACTTAAATAGTGGATTTGATTCAAATTATAAGTTTGTGTCTACTAAAGCTATAAATTTTGTTAATTTTGACTTTCAATTGGCTATAAGCATCAGACGTACTTTATTCTTCGATACTTAAATAGTGGATTTGATTCAAATCGTAAGTTTGTGTTTACTGAAGCTATAAATTTTGTTAATTTTGACTTTCGATTTTCAAACTAACAATCTTTCTTGTATGGAGGGAGTATTTGATGCTATTTCTGCTAATAAAGATATGACTTTTTTGCTCTCTCCTTTATTTTTATTTTTATTTATTTTGTTATTGGTTTGTCTTCATTTGTTGTTGTAATCATATTTGGTTAATTAGTATTTGTTGTCTTGAATTATTTAAAGATTTAATGAATACAAATGTTTTTGTTTGAATATGAACACATGTCATATTGATTATGTTAAAAAGGTTGAACTTTTTCTGTTTCTGCAATGTGCTCATTACTTCATTGTAAATTGTATATGGATTTACCTTTAAGTGGGAGATTTTATGATAAAGCTCTTGTCGTGTTCGTGAAGCAATCATCATCTACTCATTAATGGAATTGGTGATCAAGGAGAAGAAATTAACAGTTTTATATGATTTTTGTAGAGACAAAAAAGAAACCCACACTTCTAGAGAGGGAGTGATAAATTGCAAATGAATTAAAAATTTTTGATGCTGAAATTTCCTAAGGGTACATTTGGGAATAAGAGTTGGGGTACTGTATATAGGTACCATATATAGCATTTGCGTTTCATAATTGAAAAGTGATGAAATAATATCGATATAAAAACATTAGCATTAAAACTATGAACTCAGTTAACTATTAATTTTATAACGTTATCATTATATCATTTAATAATCATACAGTATTTAGTAAAGCAAACATGAAACATTATTTAATGAGATTAGGATAACTAAGAGTCAGAAGATAGAACTAATGTCTACGTAGGTTACTAGTACTTTTTAGTCTTTCGATCTCTCTTATATCGTATATTAGTTGTATAACTAGAAGTACAAAGCAAATTTACTCATAATATACATCAGAATCAATGCGATATTATTGATCTAATAAAATAAATCAGTTCATCCATTCATTGAAGTGGTATCCGATGAGACACAGTGCTTTTTCAATTTGAAGAATTAGAATCGTTTCATTAAGTTTCAGGTGGTATCATTCTTTTTTCTCTTGTTAATTTATTTATTTTAATTAATTTCATACTTTATTTTTGTTCATTACTTAATTTTAATGAAAGACGAGATTGAGAGCAACTACTGAGATAATTATAATTTTGTTATTTTTATATTCTATTGGTTAATTGTTTATTAATATTTGTTTGTTTATTTTATTATATGTTGCCTCGCAAATACTTATCCGGAAACGATAAAAGAAAAAAAAGAAAACGTGAAAATGAATTGGTTATATCACAAAGAGGAGCTCTTGAAAATTTTCTTTTATAAAAGTATTCATATAGCTAGTGATTAATTAAATGAAAATTTTGCATCAAACAATGCTCAAAGATATCGTTTGTGTAATCTTGTAATTTTTATGTTTCATTTCAATGAATAAAGACGAGTTCTCGAAAATCTAAATTTCATTATATATATATATATCGAGGGCCCCATTTTCATTTTCGCACTAGGCCCCGAAATCTATGGACTGGCCTTGCCTGTTTGATAAATTTGAAAAACTGAAATCTGAAGTCTGATTGTAAGTGACTGAATGTTCTATTGCTGAAACTGAATAATGACTGAATCTCTTTTTTTTTTTTTTTTTTTTTTTTTTTTTTTTTGTGAATCTCTTTTTTTTTTTAGATAATTATATTAGCATAGCATAGCAAAAGATGGACCAGTTTGTCTTACCTTCCTAGATTATAGGATTTTATCTATATAATCATATAAAACCCCATTTATATCTAAAGGACTAGTGTTGAGAGCATTAGTTGATACAAAAGGTGGAAGTTTTAGCAAAAGATTATCTAGACTAATAATATCCGTCGGGAGGAGGACTATAATGACTGAATCTCTTTAGTTGTTTGATAACGGTTCAAAAAAAGTCTGAATAATGTAAAAAGTCTTAATTACATTTTTCTATTAATAAAAACCATTAATTACTGCTTCATCCATCCCTAAATGCTTGACACATTTTGACTTTTATGGTCAACAAAACACACTTTAAAACGTAAATATCTCTTATTCAATATGTGAAGAATTATAAAAAAAGTTGATATTTCAAAAATATAGGTTGAGACGAATTAAACAAGATCTCATATGACTATATTATTTATTAGCGTTTAATGAGAATTCTTGATTAAAATTTTTAAAGTTTGACCACAAAAGTCAAAATATACCAATTGTTTAGGGATGGATGGAGTAGTAATAACAAACAATGAAATAAGACAAAAGTTTAAATTAATTTGGAGGAACCTTTTATTTTATATGATTTTATGACTATTTTCATATATAATAACGACAAAAAATGAGGGTATACGACATATATCTATAACAGATTCAGCTTAACTGTAAGATTATATGAGGATTCAGCTGTGTGCATTGAGTTTTATCAAGTCAAGAAGGCAATGGTTTGTTGCTTATTGTCGAAAAAGGAAAATAAGAAGCCAAGTTAATTATGCTTCAGTTGGGATTCGATCTCGGGTGGTTTGTCAAAGGATAAGGCTTCTCGGGTAGTTGGCTTCCTGAAGTTAGTTGGAGCTGATCTGTAGCCAATGATTAACTGACACGTGGCTTAGCTGATTAATTGAATTAACTAACGATTAGATCAGTTAGTTGGTTAGTTTATAACGGATTCGATTAGTTCAATCCTTATCTTTGTGATTCCTTCTTGTATATAAGTGTTTGATTAACACTTAATAGAAACACATTATGAAATCAGATTGTAGAATCAAAATATGAAATCCATTTAATTTTCTTTCAATTCTTTTGCTTCAAGATCGATTTCGATTGATCGATTAATTGCTTTGCTTTCTTGTTCTTGTTTGATTACTTGAATTAGCTTCTAAATCTTACATGGTATCAGAGCGACAGGCTCCAAATTACTGATTCAATGGCAAATTCAGAAGGCTCTCATAATGTAGGACAAGCTCCTAATCAAGAAGCTCCAAAATACAAAAACGACCCCCTGTTTCTCCACAGCTCAGATCACTCCAGTCTTGTTCTTGTGAGTGATCTGTTGACTGAAAACAATTATCAAACATGGAGTAGATCCATGCTGATAGCTCTACAAGCAAGAAACAAAGCTGTATTTGTTAATGGCACATTTGAAAGATTGCCAGAAGAACATGCTGATCATGAACAATGGCTTATGGTCAATGCTACTTTAGTTTCCTGGATTCTCAATGCTATGACAAAAGAGATATCCAGGGGCTTTGCTTACTGTTCTGATGCCTTTGTTCTGTGGGAAGAGCTCAGGCAGCAGTATGGATCAAGCCTGGGAAACAGATTATATGAGATCAGGAGATCTATTTACTCTGCAAGACAAGGAAAGGATACTGTGACTTGTTTTTATAACAAGATCAAAAGCCTATGGGAAGAACTAACTGCCCTTAGGCCTGGAATGAAGTATGGTGATTATGAGGAAGAAAAGATGATGTTATTCCTTATGGGACTCAATGATGAATTTGAGCCACAAAGGAGTCAAATACTGTTATATGATCCATTGCCTACCTTTGCTAAGGCTTATGGAATGGTGAGTAATGTTGAAAAGCAGAGAAGGCTGATGATTGTTGAAAATACTGATGTGATATCCATGCAAACTTCAGCAAGATTTCAGCAGAAAATTCCATCCCAGTATATGCAACCTATGAGAAATGCAGCTCAAATTGGAACCAAGACTCAATTTGCTGGAAAGGAAGACAAAAGTCATTTAAAATGTGACTTTTGTGGCAAGAAAGGTCATCTAAGGAAGGACTGTTTCAAGATTAAAGGATTTCCAGATTGGTGGCCTGGAAATAAAGATTTCAAGACAAAAGAGAGGGCCAATTTGGTTCAACCCCTGGGGACTCCTATGGACATTGGAACTGAGGGACAGCAGAATTCTGGGAATGTTCAAGCTATGATCAATTTGATTCATCAAGAGCTTGGAAAGGTGATAAAAGGCAAGGATGTTGCTGGCTGTTCAAATGATCAGCAGGTGGAAGTGAATCTGGCAGGTTTTGATCATGTGGCAGGTAACACTGAACTATACTTTGATTCTATTGATTATCAAGATTGGTGGATCATTGATAGTGGTGCTACCACTCATATGTGTCATGATATCACAAAATTTTGTTCTAAATACAAGCTTAAACATGAGGTTAAAGTAAAATTGCCTGATCACACCTTTAAGTTAGTAAGTTTTGCTGGTTCCATCACCATTGGGAATGGCCTGATTATTCATGATTGTCTTTTTGTGCCTTCCTTTAAGTATAACTTGCTCTCTGTAAGTAAATTAACTGAATCTGGAGACATAAGATTTGTTTTTCATGATAATAAGTGCATCTTGCAGGATTCTAAGAGCTCCAAGATTATTGGAACTGCTATAGCTGAAAAGGGCTTGTTTGTTTTGAAATGTGATTCCTTTTATGACAATACTGTAAATGTAAATGCTGTGCAAGATGCTCCTATAGAAAATTCTCTGTGGCATTGTAGATTAGGGCATATTTCTTCCAAAGTTCTTGGAAAGTGTATAGGAGGTGATGGATCCAAGAATAGTTCTGAACATTGTCATGTATGTCCTCTATCCAAGCAACAGAGACTATCTTTTAATAAAAACATTGCACATTCTGATATATTGTTTGAACTATTGCACATTGATGTTTGGGGACCCTATCAAGAGTTCACTAGACAGAATACTAGATATTTTTTTACTGTTGTTGATGATTGCAGTAGATGTACTTGGACCATCCTTATGAGCCAAAAATCTCAGGTATTAAGTGTGGTTAAAAACCTGATAAGTATGATTGAAAGGCAGTTTGGTAAAAAGGTAAAAGGGATTAGAACTGACAATGGATCAGAATTTATCAATCTTAACTTTGTTGCTTACACTAATGAGAAGGGGATACTACACTATAAAACATGTGTGTACACACCCCAGCAGAATGGGGTGGTTGAAAGAAAACATAAGTATTTGCTGCAGATTGCTAGAGCCCTTATGATTCAATCACAATTGCCTTGTGAATATTGGGGAGATGCAATTTTAGCAGCAACCTTCTTGGCCAACAGAATTCCTTCTAAGGTAATCAATTGGAAGTCACCATATGAAATGGTGTATGGTAAGACTCCTGATTTATCTATGATTAGAGTGTTTGGCTGTCTTTGCTATGCTACTAATATTATGCCAGGGAAGTTAAAGTTTGATCAAAGAGCAATCTGTTGTATATTAATAGGTTTTCCACCTGATCATAAAGGATATAAGTTACTTGATGTTGGTACTAAGGAAGTTTTTATATCCAGAGATGTCAAATTTTATGAAACTGTGTTCCCTTATGACAGTAATTCTAAGATGCACCATCTCATATCTAATGATACACCTCCTGTGAACCTATCAACCAGTGATAAAAATGATTTGAATATTGATACATTAACTGTTTCTGACAGTAGGAATAGGAGGTTGCCAACATGGCTAAATGATTATGTTGTTAATATTACTGATGGTTCTGTTAAGGAAATTGTGTATTCAGATGAGCATGTGGCTTTTATGACAAATGTGGCACAAGAACAGGAACCTTATTTGTACAAACATGCTTGTGGTAAACCTCAATGGGAGGAGGCAATGAGACAGGAGATAGATGCACTGGAATTAAATGATACATGGGACATTGTTGATTTGCCTGTTGATCAAAAGGCAATAGGGTGCAAATGGGTGTATAAAATTAAGAGAAAGCCAGATGGAAGTGTTGATAAGTACAAGGCTAGGCTTGTAGCAAAAGGTTTTACACAAAAGGAGGGAGTGGATTATTCTGAGAGTTTTTCTCCAGTAGCAAAGGTTGTTACTGTTAGGGTGATCTTGGCAATAGCAGCAGCAAGGAACTGGTCTTTGCATCAACTTGACATTAACAATGCCTTTCTGCATGGTTTTCTTGATGAGACCATTTATATGTCACTTCCAGATGGCTATAAGGTAGAAGAAAAGCCCAAGGTTTGCAAGTTAAAGAGATCTTTGTATGGTCTTAAACAAGCTTCCAGGCAATGGAACTTTGAATTTACAAATAAGGTAGCTGGATATGGATTCATTCAGTGTCATCATGATCCTTGCTTGTTTGTACTTAAGAAGAAGGAAGTTATGTTGTTCCTGGTTGTTTATGTGGATGATATAATCATTACTGGAAATTCAGAGGATGCTATCTTGGCTGTAAAGGAGTTTCTGGATCATGAGTTCACAATTAAAGACATAGGAGTGGCAAGATACTTTCTGGGAATTGAGATTGCTAGATCAAAAGATGGTCTGTTTCTGAGCCAGCAAAAGTACATTAAAGATATTGTTGTTGATTTGAAATTGGAGAATGCTAAGTCTGTTGCTACTCCTCTACCTTCTGATTGGAATAGTCATGATAGTAGTTCTCCTTTAGTTGATGATCCTTCTGTTTTCAGAAGATTGGTAGGGAGGCTATTATACTTGAACTTTACAAGGCCTGACATTACTTTTAGTGTTCAGTTCTTGAGTCAATTCATGCAAGCACCCACACAGTCACAATGGTTGGCAGCTGTTCATATTGTGAAATACTTGAAAGGATCTAGTAGTCATGGTCTGTTCTATTCATCTGTTCCAAACAGTTTGGATATTAAGGCTTATTGTGATAGTGATTGGGCAAAGTGTCCAATTACAAGGAAGAGTGTGACTGGTTACTGTGTTTTCCTGGGAGATTCACTTGTGTCTTGGAAGGCAAAGAAGCAGCCTACAGTGGCTAGGTCATCAGCTGAAGCTGAGTACAGAAGTGCAGCTGTGACAGTTTGTGAAATGAGATGGCTGAGTTATATTCTGAAGCATTTGGATGTACAAGTTGCATTGCCAATTAAGCTCTATTGTGATAACAAATCAGCTATTGCAATGATAGAAAATCCTGTATATCATGAAAGAACCAAGCATATAGAATTGGACTGTCATTTTGTCAGAGATTTCTATAAGGATGGATTTGTGAAACCTATTTATGTTCATACCAAAGATCAATTGGCAGATCTGTTTACAAAAGCTTTGCCAGCTTCAGTTAGCATGCCTATGTTGTTCAAGATGGGCTTTCAGCCAGCTCCATCTTGAGGGGGGAGTGTAAGATTATATGAGGATTCAGCTGTGTGCATTGAGTTTTATCAAGTCAAGAAGGCAATGGTTTGTTGCTTATTGTCGAAAAAGGAAAATAAGAAGCCAAGTTAATTATGCTTCAGTTGGGATTCGATCTCGGGTGGTTTGTCAAAGGATAAGGCTTCTCGGGTAGTTGGCTTCCTGAAGTTAGTTGGAGCTGATCTGTAGCCAATGATTAGCTGACACGTGGCTTAGCTGATTAATTGAATTAACTAACGATTAGATCAGTTAGTTGGTTAGTTTATAACGGATTCGATTAGTTCAATCCTTATCTTTGTGATTCCTTCTTGTATATAAGTGTTTGATTAACACTTAATAGAAACACATTATGAAATCAGATTGTAGAATCAAAATATGAAATCCATTTAATTTTCTTTCAATTCCTTTGCTTCAAGATCGATTTCGATTGATCGATTAATTGCTTTGCTTTCTTGTTCTTGTTTGATTACTTGAATTAGCTTCTAAATCTTACATTAACTCAGATTTCAAAATTCACAAATTTTGTTCAAATGGAGGAAAATTCTTGCAAACTGAAAATAAAAGAACGTATTCAAACATTTGAATGTGATATATCTAAAGAATGGAGGAAAATTATTGCACGAAAATTCTAAATAAAGGAAAATCAGCTTTCAAACATTTGACTATATATATTATAGTTCTACCCTCCAAATTAGTCAATGTATTATATATCACGTTTAAATAAAATCAAGTTTGGTTTAATAAAATATACTATTAGTCCCCAATTCTTCATCTTTTGCACAGCCAGCCAGACATTGAACAAATATTTTGGGAATAATTAAAACTGAGACATTGAAATAATGTGTTTTTACTTCTTTTTCACCCAAAAATTTCATCTAGAAGGACCCATGAGATATCAAGCGTACACCATGCTTGAATTCTTCAAAATAAATTAATTTTTAAAATTATGTTAGTTATTTTATTAGTATCTTCAATTATTTATTACTATTCGTGATACATCCAAATTAAACAACTGCGTTTATTTTGACTTTGATTTATCTAGCTTCAAAGTTCATTTTTAATTTCATGGTTACAATTTTGGGCATAATTTGAAAAATGGTCACAAATAATTACATCAAGTGGCATAAAAGTTATACTTTAGCTCACAAACTAGTTTTTCAATTAAATTTTACCACTTGAAGTTACTGTTTGATCCATGTAAGTGACACAAACATTGTATTTTAGTTCCTAAACTAGTGTCTCAATTAATTTGAAGTTGTTGATATTTAACATTAACGTTAGTTTGGGGAGTCAAAAGTCAACTTCTATGGCACTTAAGGGGATATTATTGAAAATTGAAGTGCAACTCTATGTTACTATCGGAAACCATTTTAACAATTAACTCCATCTTTATATTGAACCGTTTTATTGTTTTTCTCTACTAAACAAAAAATGGTCAAATATAAGTAGGATTTTGAGTTAATTGATGAAATGGTCCCAGCATATGGTCTGGTGCAGTTTGATCCCCAAAAGTGACACTGTTGAAGGAATGGTCCATAAAAGTGTGTATAATGGTGTATTTTGGTCACTGATCGGTTAATATTGACGGTTTTCGGAATGAATACTGAAGTTTTGGGACAAAAATGAAACTTTTAAGAAGTTGATTACCTTGATTAAACTAGGGGAACAAAATGACTAAAGTACCCTTTGATACATTTTTTTTCCTTTTTTCGATTTTTATTGGATTTTTTTCAATAGTTTTTCCTAGTAACAAATATTCGATTTTGGTAGTTGTTTTAGCAAAAAAGTTTCAATTTTTGGCAAAAATGTTCGAAATAAAAAATGTTCTGTTTTTTCGTAGTTTTTTTTTGGCAAACAACTATCAAAATAAAAAATCGAACATTTTTTCCAAAACCAAAAATTTTATCTAAAACAACTACCAAAATCGAACTCTTTTTAGTAGGGCAAAAAATATTATAAAAATTAAAAAACAATCCGAAACAATAATGAATAAATGTAAAAAAATATGTATCAAAATATTGGGGGTAATTTAGTCATTTTCCCCTCGAAGCTTCATTAGGGGAACCAACTTAAAAGTTTTATATTTGCCCCAAACTTCACTAGTCATGCCGAAAACCATCAATGTTAACGGATCAGAAGAAAAATGCACCATTATACACACTTTCAGGGACAATTTTTCCGCAACAGTGTCAATTTTGATGACCAATACACCAGACCTCCACTTACTGAGACAATTTCAGCAATTAGAAATGAATGTAAGGTAATGGCTGATTGTTTTATACAAGGCAAAACCAGGATGAAAATAAAAGGGGCTCAACTTTAAGAAATATAAAATAGGGGGGTCCAAAATAAATAAATTAATAAAAAGTTAAAGTATCGAAAAAAGTTAGAAAACATGTTGAAAATGAAGCTTTGAATGCTTGAACCCAATACCTTTACCTTTTAGATGAAATGACTAACCAACTAAGCTACACTTTAACTTGTTTTACTTACATTTTTTATTATATATATCCAAGATTTCAAAAAATATTGTACATAGAGAAAAATATTACCGAAACACTGAGGGAGCCGATGCCCCCCTACCGGCCTACCCCTACGTTCGCCCCTGATTTTATATGTACTGTTTTAAGTAGAAATTATTCTCTTTTTAATTTTATATTTCATTTAATTTTTTATGTTATCTCTATAATTGTTCTTTTGTAGTATTAATCTGATCTTCATAGAGCTTTCATCCGCATTCCTTCAAGCAAGAAGCGACTGTACGTGGAATAACTTATTACTGTATAAATTAAGACGGTCAATTCACCAAAGTTTTCGTCTATATAATATACCATATTTCCTAAACGGAAAACTCTTAAATTCTCGAATTTCTTTTTGGAACGGTTTTGGAATCGAAATTAGAGTATGAAAATTGATATTCTTTTTTAAATTGAAAACTAATATTTCTTCCGTTTTTTAGTTGTCGTTTTGAACTTTAGCACAACAATTAAAGATATCATAGTTTTATTTGTATACCCTTATTTATTATAGAAATAAAACATTACTATCTCAAATTTCAAGACAAAAATATAATCGAACTCATTTAGTGACAAGGTCATAATAGAAAAACTAGATAAAAAGGTGTCTTGAAAATGTAAAACAACAAGTAAATAATTACAATTTTATTTGCTAAAACGCCAAGTAAGAAACATGGAGGTAGTATATGATTTATACACTTAAACTAACTAGATATTTTTTTTTCAATGGTTGTCGGATCAATTTTCCCGAACAAAATTCCAGTAACTTATCGAGAAAAAAGGATGAAACAATTTCGTTGAAGAATTCAATAGAAAGTTGTTTGTAAAATAAGTTTGTTATGTATTTTTAATCATTAATCAACACATAATATTAAAAACACGCCCTTTTCATGCTCTATATATAATACATTTTGAAACCATTCATGAAAAACAAGCTCCGAATTTAAAAAATTTCCTAATAATCTACAATTTAGTTGTCAATTACGACCTACCAGCTACTAATTTAAGTTTTAAACACTACCCTATAATTCATCATCAAGTTTTAGAAAACACTACACTAAAGTATTTCCTTGCAGTCTTCGCCAACATCATGCAAATTAGTAAACGACAAGTACATTCCGGCATCATACACTAAAATAGATACTCCCGAATCCCTAAATGATTGTCACATTTTAATTTGTAGTGGTTAACAAAACATGATTTAAAA
The DNA here is from genome assembly GCA_003412495.2 of Echium plantagineum. Lineage (NCBI taxonomy): Eukaryota > Viridiplantae > Streptophyta > Magnoliopsida > Boraginales > Boraginaceae > Echium > Echium plantagineum. Next base: position 30,234,899 of record CM016564.1, read on the forward strand.
CGTAAATATCTATTGTTCTACATGTGAAAAAAATTAAAAAAAAGAAAACTTGATATTTCAAAAATATATATTGAGACGAATCTAACAAGGTCTCACAAGACTATATTATTTCTGAGTTAATCGAATAGCCTAGTGAAAAAAGCTCTTGCTAGTGACCAGAAGGTCCTGAGTTCGAAACTCAAATCTATCGCTAATTTACAAAAAAAAAAAACTACATATTATTTTTTATCGTTCAATGAGAATTTATGATCAAATTTTGTTATTTTGACCAACAAAAGTCAAAATGTAATTATCTTTTAGGGACGAAAGTAATACTACATTATCTTATGTTAATATTAATAATTTAATATGGATGTTATATATACGAATTCCGTAAACGATAGCTAGAAGAGCCAACATATACAAATCATATGTATTTTTCAAAGTAATTATATTTACACATCCATGACATCCTAGTATACAAACCTCAGTTTCCTCTCAAAATAATAATAATAATAAGTCACAAAATTCATGGATTTTTTCTTCATCAACTCATCATCTTCATACTTGGATATTGCCATAAGTGGAGTAATTCTATGGATAACTCTACTTATTTTCTCCAATCTTAAACGTCTTTTTACATCCAAGACTAGTAGAGCTCCATTGCCACCCGAGGTAGGTGGCGCGCTGCCCATAATCGGGCACCTCCACCTCCTCCGAGGCACTCAACCACTTCATATAAAATTCTTCTCATTTGCCAACAAATATGGGCCCATTTTCAACATACGGCTCGGATCAATCCGAGCCTTAGTGGTGAGCAGTCCTGAACTAGCGAGGGAACTGTTCACCACGAAGGATCAATTAGCATCCTCAAGACCAAAAGGGTTGGCTACCGAACATTTAGCGTATAGCTACGCGAATGTTGGAATCACGCCTTATAGTCCATATTGGCGCGGGTTGCGGAAAATTATCGCGACGGAGTTCTTCTCCAGCCGCGCTCTGGAGATGGTGATGGAAGCACGACAATCAGAAATTGGGTCGTCAATTGTTGATCTTTATAACAGTCACTGCAAAGACAATTGGGAAAACAGAGTTGTTGATTTACAACAATGGCTCCTTGACTTAAATCTCAACGTCATGTTAAGAACTATAGTAGGTTAGATTCTCAAATCTCAATCCATTAATATTGTTTAGTGCTTACTCTGTTCATTTTTCTTTGTGTTTGATCACTTGCAGATAGTAGTCAAAATGAATATCGACATATATTGAATGATAATTATTTGAAACTATATCATTAGTTGGTTGATATTTTATAATAAAGAATGGTGACAAAGTTCATTTATAATGTAGTAGTATATACAAGTTTCTATGTAACAATGACAATAAATTTAGAATTGAAAAATTGTGCTAGAATGATAAGTAAAAATAAACGGGAAAAATGTGAACGTTAGAAGAGTTATTATATACTTCCTCCATTCCACTTTAGTTGATTTCACGCTTTTCGAAACACAACTTCAATCATCAATTACTTTATATTTACATTATAGAAAATGACAGAAAAATAATATTGTGAAAGTATTTTGAAAAACGAATTCAATTATATCAATTTTATATTTTTTGGATTACTGAATGTAAAATAATTTGTAGTCAAAGTTCGACACGAATTCTCAAAATGTCAATTAAAATGGAATAGAGAAAGTAGTAATCGATAGTCTACCAAAGTAATTCTAAATGACATATCCTTATTATAGGGAAACATTATACGCAAATAATGTTTTTTTAGAAGTCAAATTACTATTTTACATCCTCATTAAAATTTTAATAGCTATTAAACTTATAATTTTACTCCTTAAAACTCATTATTTGGTGAATTAATTGGATAGTCTAATGGAAAAGGTTCTTGCTAATTTAACGATCAAAAGGTCTTGGGTTCGAAACTCACCATCACTAATTTACAAAAATAAAAATAAAAACTCACTATTTGGTGTGTATAATAGATAAGCTTATTAGTCTTATACAATTATTTTTATAATATAAAAATCAACCGCTGAACCAGCAAAAGTTTAGAAGGAGAACAGCTAACCCTTCTATTAAATTGTATTTCTTTCCATCTGTGCTACCAATCATTATGTAAGGTTAATGAAATTTAGTCGATGGAAGTAAAAAAATTATGAGAGAATGACTAAAATATCCTTACTAAAATGTTAAATTTTTTGAAAAATAAAGAGTTGTACCAAAAAAAATGTTTGAGTGAACAAAAGTATACATAATACCCAACATGAGTGATCGAAAGTATACAAAGTCATACTAGGCTGATCGACTAGTGTTTTTTAACAAACGTGAGTGATCGATGAAGCCATTTGCTCATACTTATATTATTGCAGATTAGTCCAAATTCAATAACACAAATGGTGTCATATGATCGTGAAAGTGATAAAATTGCAGAGTTTTTCCTATTTTTAATGTATAAAACACTGACAAATGTATTTGTTACTTTCTCGAATGATACTGGTATACTACAATATATATATATTTTTCCTTTTTCTTTTTAAGTAATTAATTTATAATTAAATTGCACATAAAGAATATATTTGTACCTTTGTAGTAGATAGAATTATGCATAAATCATTTGATGATGGAGTGTGGAATTATCTGATTTTGAGTCAAAAAATTGGTATACTACAATGTTTGAGCTACTTTTTAATATCATAACTATATATGTGAGACTGAGCTAAAGTATTTCACTATCTAGAACTAAATCGCATTTACTCCCTAGTTCTTTAAAAAAACAACTAAAAAAGTGAACAATGTGAGATAGGAAAACGATGCTCAGTTTCATCTGGTGATACAAAGGAGGAAGAGGAACGTAGAAAGTGGAAGAAGATGGTGGAGGATACACTTAGATTGATATTCACGCCGGTGGCGAGTGATGTGCTTCCGTTTCTACGGTGGTTCGATATAGGTGGAACAGAGAAGGAGATGAAGCATGTTAGTTTGGAGATGGATGAGATTGTTAGTGACTGGTTGAAAGAACATACTCTAAACAAGAAGACAGATAATAACGTTAATGATGCTCAACGAGATTTCATGGATGCAATGATATCAGCCGTAGATGCTGGTAATGTACAATTGGGTGGCTACGATCCTCACACTGTCATTAAAGCCACATGCATGGTAAGATTTATAAATTTCTTCCCGGGAGACCGGGACCATACTGCAAAATTTGTCGTGCGATATTTGTACTTGTTTCGAAACTGATATGCAATAATGTGACTCATTTTCATGAATATTGCAATGCAGACAATGGTTGTGGGTGGGAGTGATACCTCAGCAGTGGTGCTCACCTGGGCACTTTCTCTCCTATTGAACAATCGAAGTGCATTAGAAAAGGTTCAACAAGAATTAGACATTCATGTTGGTCGAGGACAAAGATTCATATCATTAGATATGATCAATAAGCTTCAATATCTTCAAGCTGTAGTTAAGGAGACATTTCGGTTGCAGCCTGCAGGTCAGTAACTTAGATAATGTGATAAGATGCCCCTTACGACTTACGAGGACCAAACTGCAAAACATTTCAGCATCATTCCTCAGCTTACATATTAGTTGTACATGCGTGTCATTTCAGGTCCACTACTTGCCCCTAGAGAATTCACTGAAGACTGCACATTGGGGGGTTACCACATCTCTAAAGGCACTATGCTATTTGTGAATGTATGGAAGCTGCAAAGAGATTCGAATTTGTGGCCCGACGCATTGGAGTTCAAACCTGAGAGATTTTTAACTGCACCACATAAAGATGTTGATTTCAAAGGCCAACATTTTCAGTACTTTCCATTTGGGGCTGGTAGGAGGATGTGTCCAGGGCTTAATATTGGCATTCAAAATGTGCATTTGGTATTGGCAAATTTGTTGCATGCTTTTGATATTTCTACTCCAGATGGTGAGCCTGTTGATATGACTATGACCCCTGGGATAACTACTGCCAAAGCGACTCCTCTTAATGTCCTCATTGCACCTCGCCTACCTCCTCATCTTTACTCGGAATCTTTATAAAACGAAATGCATGATATTGTTGGAAACAATCTCAATGTTATCACATAAATAATACTCATTGCATAATAGACCCCTTCCCCCTTCCTCGTTCCTGCTTAGATGAAGCTTGTTCGGAGAGATTGAGGCATGGTGAATGCTGTATGTATATCGTCCATTAATATATTGATGGAGTCTTGTGTCACAAAGATAATTATCTCTGTTAACTATTACTCCCTCTGTCTCTAAATAATTGGTACATTTTGACTTTTGAACTATCGATAACCATAATGCAATTTGGTTTCAGTTCTAAGAACAAGTTAGCGATTAACCCTTACTAGTTGCATCTCCCTCGAGCATTTTTAAGGCAATATGCTGGATTTGTTATGTAAATCACTTGTTCACTTTCTAGAATAAATAATTTTAATTGATGATGAATAATAATGTGTCCAATACGTCTCTAAAAAAAGTATGTAATTGTCACAATAGCCGCCACACCCACTCATGTCATAGCAGAGTACACGTAGGAGATAAATCGTTGGATGTGTCTCACCTGATGAGGGGATTTAGAGCTTTCCTTTCAACCATTTCAACACAAGGTTGACTCCTTATAAGAGTCGAACTCACACTGTGTGAAGAGGCAAAGCTGCTTATACTCACCACTTTAGCTATTTACTAATTGAGCTATGAGGTATTTCCGGACGGGGTTGGTTGATTCATTCATAGTTTCTACTGTTGGTAAAACTAGGCAACTAGCATTTGAATAAGATCATGGAATCAGCATCAATTACATTTTGGAGAGATATAATCACATCATTATTATTTGAAAATAGCAAAAGTTTCCATCTGAAGTGTTTGAGAAATACTGTGGAAATTGAAGTATCCATAAAAAGTATAACAACAAAAGCAGGAATTATATATTACAGAAAATCCTTATTAATAATATTTCTTAATAAAGATGGGGAGATAGGCGAGGCGCAATGGTGATATTAAGAGGAGTTGCTTTTGCAGTAGTTACTCCTTCAGTTGTTGTCATATCAACTGGTTCACCATCTATAGTAGAAATATCAAAAGCGTGCAACAAATTAGCCAAAACCATGTAGACATTTTGTAGGCCAATATTGAGTCCTGGACACATTCTCCTACCAGCCCCAAATGGAAAATATTGAAAGTCACGGCCTTTAAAATCGATGTCCTTATGAGGGGCACTCAGAAATCTCTCTGGCTTGAATTCTGATGGATCTGCCCAAAAATTTGGATCTCTCTGTAGCTTCCACAAGTTCACGAAAAGCATGGTGCCTTTTGAGATGTGGTAGCCTCCCAATGTGCAGTCTTCTGTGAATTCTCTAGGGACCATCAAGGCACCTACATCATAATATATCCCCTGTAAGTGGAAATCTCGACAGAAACATTGGGGGGGTATGTTATAACTTATAACGCACTTAGAGGGGTAGAGACGTATGTATATACTATGTAATTCTGCGTTATCCTGTGTAGGTGGGAGCCTCGACAGAAATGATATTGGAGTATGTTAACTGACCTGCAGGCTGTAACCTCAATGTCTCCTTAACTATGGCCTGGAGATAGACAAGCTTGCTGAGATCTGATGATACGTCTACTCTTCTTTCCTTGCCAACTTCAGTGTCTAATTCTCTTTGAGCCTTTTCTAGTGCATTACGATTGTTTAGTAGAAGCGACAATGCCCAGATTATAATCACAGCTGAAGTATCGCTCCCAGCAACAACCATGCTCTACATGTAAATATTCAAGAAAACACACAGACAACTCATACATCAAATGATCATCGAGCAGGGTCCAGGAACACCGAACAGTCACATATTGCGTTAGAAATATAAGAAACGATCAGAAGTCGAAATCTTACCATGCATGTAGCTTTAATGACAGTGTGAGGATCATAACCACCCAATTCCAAATTACCAGCATCTATTTCGGATATAATGACGTCCATAAAATCTGCGTTGGCGTGATCACCTTTATTAATAGTAGTTGTTTTCCTCTTCTCAATATGTTCTTGCAACCAACCATCAACAATCTCATCCATCTCTGCACTAACCTTTTTCATCTCCTTCTCGACCCCTCCTATATCGAAGAACCTCAGCAAAGGAATTGTATCACTTGCGACTGGCAAGAAAATCAATCTTATGGTGTCCTTCACCATCTTATACCATCTTCTGCGTTCTTCTACCTCATTTGGAGCACCAGATGAAATTGAACATTCTTTTCCTACATCAAATTTATATTTTAGTTAAGGGGCGAGTTAATTGCATCAATGGTGTCACCGGTCAAGTTAGTTCTTTTTTAGTCCAATAAATGAACTTTTGTTTCCAAACGCCTAAAGTGTACTCTAAATTGATTATACTTTCGTATTTTATGATTTAAATTTTAAGGTTTAGACACTGTTGTACTACATGACAACACTTTACCTTTTGATTTAAGGTTGCAGTTTGTCAATAATTACACACCATCTAATAATTGGTTCCTCTTATTCATTTTAATAATTTCAAAACAAATCATTAAACCAATTTTTAATTATTGTTGTAATAAAATAAGATCGATACTACTGGAATTGCTTTTAAAAAATTCATAAGATTATTTGTTTTGAATTTTTGTAAAATAAAAATATGACCGGTCAAATGTCCTATTCGAAACTGAAAAGGTTGGCTAAAATAAAGATAAAAAATCGTCGATAGACACTAGCTACAAGGAAAACAATTGAAAAGTTGTAATATGAAAATATTTCTTTAAAGGGGTATAATTGGAAAATCTTAACATACTACAAAAAAGAAAAAGTAGAGTAAGTTACAACGTGGGAGAGAGTGAAATTTAAAATTAGAAAACCTTTATTTTATTGCTAAATATATCCAAATATTATCGCATCATCGTTTTTCATGATAGATTAATTTCTTCTATAAATAAATGATGAAAATCATGAATACAATAATATTATATAATTAAAAAGTTGAACTAAATGTTATCAGACTATCTAGCCATCGACTTTTATGATTGAGCGTTAAGCTAGATTTTTATAATCATTTTTCATAATTAATTTTAGGCTATTAAAATAAGAAAGGAAGAAAGATAATACTTAGTACTTACCAACGACTGTTCTTAGAACAACGTTCAAAGATAAATCAAGAAGCCATTTCGTCATATCAACAACTCTCTTATTACGATTATCTTGTTTGCTGCAGAGTTTATGAAGTTCCTTAATTGATGTATTAATTTCCGACACCCTCACATCCTTCACCATCTCAAGAGCTCGGCTCGAGAAGAACTCGGCTGCTGCGAATTTCCGCAGCCCACGCCAATACGGACCACTAGGAGCGATTCCGAAACTAGCATAGCTATATGCTAAATGTTCGGTCGCTAAACATTTTGGTCTCGCTAGTACGAATTGATCATTTGTGGTGAACAGTTCTTTGGCTAGGTCGGCACTGCTTACAACTACGGCTCGAATTGATCCGAGCCGTATGTTGAAAATCGGTCCGTATTTGTTGGCATATGCGATGAATTTTTCATGGAGAGGTTGCGACCCCCGCCCGAGGAGGTGGAGATGCCCGAGTATGGGCAGCCGGCCACCGACCTCGGGTGGCGGTGAAAGGGTAGTATTTTTTGAAGGGAATAAAATATTATGTTTGAAAGAAATGAGATATATTATCCATAGTAATACTCCAGATATGGCGATCTCAAAGTATGAGTAATTGAGGAAAAGCTCCATGAATATTGGAAGAAACTTATGTGTGTGTATGAGCAAGGTCTTAATTGTGTTGTATAGAACTGGCTTTAAATAACAGTTGCAGGGCAACACTATACACACCCAAATACACACTAATATAGTGGATTACTATAGCTGAAAATTACCATTTTGCCCCGATATAGTGTTGAATTTCACTAAACATACTAATCAATACATGTTTGGTATAATAATGAAACTCTAAAAGTGGTCAGGTCGAAGTTTGAATATTATTAACTCGTGGTCTTGGCCTAGTGATTATCGATCCAACTTTCACATTGGATGTTATCTCTGCCGCCGTTCTTAACGTAGATTTTCTCCTCCTCAATTAATGTAGGATTTACTTTCAGAATTATATTGTTTGACAAGAAAAAGTTTGAATCTATAATCTATAATACTTATAAAAGAGCCAACACCCTTAGGTGTTTCTTCCACATTTTGTCAAGACTATTTTACCCTTTCCCATTCATATATTACTACTAATTTAATTTTTCAATTATATGTATCTTTTAATGAGAAGATGAAGGGATGGGTACATTATGAAGTAATATTAATGATCTATAATACTTATAAAAGAGCCAACACCCTTAGGTGTTTCTTCCACATTTTGTCAAGACTATTTTACCCCTTCCCATTCATATATTACTACTAATTTAATTTTTCAATTATATGTATCTTTTAATGAGAAGATGAAGGGATGGGTACATTATGAAGTAATATTAATGATTATTTGAAAAATGAAAAATTCATCTCAACCAATTGTATCCATTAATTATTGGCCACAACTACATTATTTCATTCGAATGCAAATAACTCAGAGAAGGTGCATCACTACCGTTATTAGTGTAATCATTTCCTACAAAATAAATGTAATTAAATGTATTATTTATTGTAATTTTAGGATCATCACTTTGATGAGCCAATTCAACTTTCTCTAATAATGATTATATCAAAATAAAACTAAGCATATATAATCAAATTAAACTAATACAATTTCAATTTTATAGCACATTCAAATACTATATTTTCAACAATCCTTGTGATAATAACAATATAAAGAATTTCAAGAGCCAATAAGAATCACATCATCAAGAGTATAAGGCTCTCGAAGTATTCTCTTCTCTCTAGGAAATTCTCTCTAGAGTAACATCTCACTAGGATCTTTCCTTAGTGCAAAAATCTTCCCTTCTCGCTTCTCATTCAAAATTTCGAATTTCAAATCATACGAGATCGGATCCCCTGATCTTCTCCTTGACTGATTTTCGGAAATTTGTTACTTTCCATGATTACAATAGACAATCAATTCACGGGATGGACTGCCCTTGATTTCGGGTTTCCATTATGGTTGATTTTCTTTCCATTGTCTGGGATTTTGGTCAAAATCTTCAATCGACAAGGTGTTATAATTAGAAGGCACCAAGAAGAATCAAATCACAATCCATCATCTCTCACTCTGATAGGCACATCTAATCATCGTTTCAAACTGCTAAATTTCTTTTTATTGCTCCCCCGGATTTCAAATTTAACCATGAATGCGGACGCTTTGAGGAGGTTGGTGGCGGCGACAGAGGAGGACGTGGAGGAGGTTGATCTTCGACTAGAGGAATTCGACTTAATTTCGGGTTTGGTCGAGAGTGAGGCTAGTCTCTATGTCAAGGTCTACGGATTCCATAAAGGTTTCATTAGCCTCCAAGGTTTCCAGACAGCCATGGCTAAGGCCTGGAATTGCACAGATCTTAGTGTCACTCGGGTCGAAGGTCCCCTTCTTCATGTTTTTTTCCCCACGATCGAGAAAAGAATTCGTGTTTACGATGCCGGTCCATGGTGCTTTGATGACAACCTTCTCCTCCTTAAGGAGTGGGTTCGAGGGATTGACCCGAAGACCCTGGAATTTGTGGACTGTAAATTTTGGGTTCACATTCGGGGATTGGCGAACGAGTTTTACAACAAGGAGATTGCATCCAAGTTGCTGGGAACTTTCATGAAAGCCGAAGTGGTGGAACTTAGGAGGGATAAGATGGGGAGGAAGTTCTTCCGGGTTAGGGGCATTATCAACGTGGAAAGGCCACTGAGGAGGCGAATGGGGATTGCGGTAGAAGGTAACATAATTAAGGGGATTATCTCTTATGAGAGGTTGCCAATAATATGTTTCCACTGTGGGTTCATTGGCCACCTTATACGACAGTGTCCCCTTATTCCCGAGGACGTCGATCCTCGCTCTCAAATAAGGGTGGACAATGGTATCAAAGCTCCTTTGGAACGCTCATGGGTGATTTGTCGCCTAGACGCTGAAACTGTCCGAGGTGAGGAGGATGCTTGGCAACTGCCCCGTGACACGTCCACGCTAGCCGACCGTGAGCAAGAGGTGGAATTGTCAAATCGGGCACCTGCCGCTCTGGGTGGAACGTCCTCGGCTACGCCGAGCGTGTTAGCAGGGGGGGACGCTGCTGCGAAGACCGACGAGAAAACTGGTCAGAGGTCAAAGGCTATTGATTGCGGGCCTAAAATTCCGCCGGGGTTTGAATCAGTGATTAATCCCAAGTCAAAATCATTAATGGTGGAGGGAGTAACGGTTCCAATGAATGCCATTTATAACAACAGCTCCTTTGACCCAGAAGGAAATAGTGACCTGGCTGGTGGACCATACCCCTCCGATGGACCGGACAAAGGCAAAAAAGTGATGGATCCCTTTTACCCAGACTTTGAGGAGGGTGGCAATGCCCACGGACTACTCCAAACTCTGAAATTTTTTGATTTTTCAGCAGTCCAGCCCGGTCAGGAGCCCATCCGGATTAAGGAACCTCAATCCAGCCCGGGGCGTGGGCAAAAAAACAGACTTAAATGCTCTAAGGCTGCCTCTGCTAAGAAGAGACTACATCCTTATGGGAAGGATGTTACGCTGGAGTCTCCTAGAAAGAAGACATCTCTTTCCGATGACGGATTGGATGCCTCCTCCCCTATTTTGGAATCGGCTGAGGCTGTGGAGCAGCCCAGCCGGGAGAAATGAATTGCTTAGTCTGGAACTGCCGGGGATTGGGCAATCCCCGGGCAGTTCGATCCTTAATGGGGCTGATCAAGTCTCATAAACCCCGTCTAATCTTTTTGATTGAAACAAAATTGAAAGTGTCAGAATTTGAATTCCTTAAAAATAAGCTCAGATTTCCTAACGGTTTGTGTGTAAGTTCCCAAGGACGCCGGGGTGGTGTGGCACTACTATGGAGTAGGGATATAGACTTGGCTGTGAAGACTTATTCTACACATCATATAGAGGCTCATGTTCTGGAGGATGGCGTTGATCAGTGGCGCTTCGTGGGCTTTTACGGCCACCATGAGGTGGGGAAGCGAAGACTATCATGGGATCTGATGCGATTCATTCATCAATTTTCTAGCATTCCTACTGTTTTTACTGGAGACTTTAATGAAGTATGTTTTAATTCGGAGTTTGTATCGTCTAGGCGAGGTCGACCGAATTGGCAAATGGCCCAATTCCGTCAAGTTTTATATGATTGTGATTTAATAGATATTGGATTTACGGGGTATCCTTTTACTTGGTGTAATAACTTTATTTCCCCATTCTCCACAAGAGCTAGACTAGATCGTGCTTTCATTAGCTCAAACTGGCAGAGTCACTTCCCTAATACCTCGCTGCAACACCTGTCTACGAATACCTCCGACCATTTGCCTCTCTTATCATGTATAGGGGACAAATCTTCTTCTCAACCCAACCCCAAACCGAGATTTCGGTTTGAGGAAGGATGGTGCCTATACGACAGTACCTTTCCAGTGGTGGAGGACTCATGGGGGAAAAGTAATGCCACAGATCCAAGTGTTAAGGTGTTCGAGAGTATTCGGAATACTAGATTGGGCTTCCTTAAATGGAAACGAGAGACCTTGGGAAATATTCCGAAGGCAATCAAGGAAAAGCAAGAACTGCTGGATAATTTACAGCAGGGGACCATAACAAATATATCTAAAGGTCAAGCATGCGTGCTCGCAAAGGATATTGATCGCTTGCGAGAAACAAACGACATATATTGGTGCCAAAGATCTAGAAACTTCTGGAGGGTAAAAGGAGATCGCAATACAGCGTATTTCCATGCCCTTTCTAGCCAAAGGAGGAAGACCAATTGGGTATCCGAATTGCAGGATTCCCACGGGTCTTGGGTACGTGATTTTGAAGGGATCAAGAGGCTAGCCGAGACCTTTTATACTCAGCTGTTTACGTCACAGCAGGAAGCAGGCAGGCCCACTCTGGGCCCTCTCCCGATCAAGGTACTTTCAGATTCTCAGAAAGCCTGGCTCGCCATGCCTTTTACAGAGGACGAAATTAAGAAAAGCTTGTTTTCAATGAATGGGACCAAGGCCCCAGGGCCAGACGGCATGTCCCCGATTTTCTTTAAACACTACTGGGGCTCAGTAGGCAAGGACATTACTGGAATGGGACTTCAGGTACTTAATCGTGGCATCTTTCTTGACAAGATGAATTTCACGTTAATTACGCTGATCCCAAAAGTCCCAAAGCCTGTTTCAATGATGCAATTCAGACCAATCGCATTATGCAACACAAGTGTAAAGATTGTTGCCAAGGCGCTGGCTAATAGGTTGAAACCTATTCTATCCTCCATAATTTCCGACTCTCAGAGTGCTTTTTTGCCGGAACGCTTGATTACAGACAACATTCTACTTGCGTACGAGCTTCATCATACGATCAAGAAGAAAAAGACAGGTTCGGAAGGTTTTATGTCTATTAAACTAGACATGGTAAAGGCGTATGATAGGATCGAATGGAGTTTCCTCCGATTTATGCTTAGGCAGATTGGATTTAATGACCACTGGATTAGAATTATTATGCAACATGTCGAATCGGTCACATATGCTCTCCTTGTTAACGGGGAGCAAACAGGGTTTATTAGGCCAGGACGTGGATTACGGCAAGGTGACCCGTTATCCCCATATTTGTTTATCTTATGCACGGAAGGGCTAATTGCTATGCTTAAGGAAGCATGCAATAATGGACGACTCAATGGTATCCGCTATGAAGGGGTGGAACCAATTTCCCACCTAATGTTCGCGGATGACACATTGTTGGTGGGTAAAGCAACAATAGGGGAAGCGTCTATTTTCAAACAGATTCTCAAGACCTACGAGGAGCTCTCGGGCCAACTAGTGAGCACCGCGAAATCCTCTGTCTTGTTTAGCCCGTGTGTTAATAATGAAACCAGGAGGGACATCTCGGGATTGTTAGGCATCCCCGAGGTCCTTGACCATGGTAATTATCTAGGCCTCCCGTCCACGATCGGTACTTCCAAGAAAGCGGTTTTCACCTACATTCTTGAGAAGGTTAGATCGAAGGTGAACGATTGGAAACCTAGACTATTATCTACTGCAGGGAAGGAAATCTTTATCACTTCAGTATTACAGGCGATCCCCACCTTTACAATGAGTTGTTTCCGTCTACCTATTTCCCTATGTAAAGAGATTAATACAATCTTGTCTAATTACTGGTGGGGATCGAGTGAAGACGGAAAAAGTAAATTACATTGGATTTCTTGGGCTACATTGTGTAAAAGTAAAGATAAAGGGGGACTGGGATTTCGAGATACAAAGAGTTTTAATGAGGCCCTGCTCATGAAACAAGTTTGGCGGCTCGTCAACAATCCTGAGTCCTTGCTCGCCCGAGTGTTCAAGGCTCGATATTTCCCTCAGCAGAGTTTTTGGGTCGCATCACTGGGAAATGCTCCAAGTTACGCGTGGCGTAGTATCCTTTCGGTAAGGGACCTCGTAAACAAAGGAACAAAATGGGGGTTAGCAAATGGGCAAGATATCAATATATGGCAGCAAAATTGGGTGCCACATACGGCCTCAAACAGATTAATAACACCTCCAGATCCTGATCTATCACATGTTCAAGTTTCTGATCTAATCGACACAGAAATTGGGGTTTGGAAAATGGACAAAGTATTAGCAATGTTTTATCCAGTAGATGTGGAGGGTATTCTGTCCTTACCACTCAATAATATGCATCACAGAGACAAACCATGGTGGAAAGCAGATAAACATGGCAGATTTTCAGTACGGTCCGCTTATGCATTCATCATAGAAAATCAACACTCAGATAACCAGGCATCAAACAGCAACGAGGTTCCAGATCCAACGTTTGGTCAGATCTGGTCCTTAAAAATGGCAAGGAAAATTAAACATTTCTTATACAGAGCATGCCTTAACAGGTTGGCCACACGAGTGAACTTACACAACAAACACATAGATCTAGATCAACAGTGTCCATTTTGCAACAAGTATGCAGAGGACGAAAATCATCTATTCTTACAGTGTGAGTTTAGCAGAGAAATTCATTGTCTTTTACAGATGCCATGTACGGATTCACACACACACACAAGTTCTTTCAAAGATCTATTTTCGTCAAACATGCAAAAGGTTCCTCCGGACAAGTTCAGGCTATGGGCAACATGTATGTGGGACTTATGGTACCAACGAAATAGACTTATTTTTGAAGGAAACTGTAGGACACCGATGGAGGTAGTAAATTTCTCAACTTACTTTCTGGCGGCCGAGGAAGCAGCTCCGGCTTTCATCCACACTCCATGTCCACTTGCATGACGCTAGTCCGCCTCGACGCCTCCCGGGGGGAATCTCTCAGATCGGCCTCAGATCGGCTCCCTCCTCACTGGATCTCCGGCGACGGGGACGAGGTAGGCGGCGAATGGTGGTGTTCATGCAAGGTACGGGATGTGAGTGAAACGAAGTAGTAATACATATACAAATCAGAGGAGGATCAACTGAGCAGACGATTGGGTTTAAAAGTACCTTTAGATGACTTAAGCAGCACAACCGAGCTCTCCCATGGCGGCTCCCCGAGGGAAACTCTCAGATCGGCTGTTTTGGGGCTGTCTCATCACTGGTCTCCGGCAACGGGGAGAGAAAAGGCGGCATGGGACGAAGCTCGTTTAAGGAGGGGTGTCGATGAGAGACGAAGGGATGGCAGATAATCTGAGGCACAGAAGGGGTCTGCTCAGTTTTTGATTGAAGAAGAGACATAAATTAATGGGGTCTTTAATAAAGATGAAGAGTTTAAAGGAAGCTGCGCAAACATTAAGGGAACTGAGGCTCTTCGAAAGCCTTTATAGAGCTAGGTCTAGGGTTAGGTTTTTTAGTTTTTGGGCTTTTATTTAATGGGCTGGTCTGATAATTTGAAATCAGCCATAGTGAACTACTCAAGTCCCGAAGCTTGAAACACTTTGTATACTTTTGTTTTTGATCGAGTTCGTAATATATCGCTAATTATCAAAAAAAAAGAGTATAAGGCTCTCCATTAAATTTATTAATGATATAACCTAAATGCTCAAATAGTTTTTAATATTCCACGAGAGTCTAAAAAACAGGTAAAAATATTCATATTTATCAAAATAATATTTAGCTCTAAAGATAATAATATGGAGAACTATTTCTTTTACATGATTTAATTACAAAATATCAATTGATATTGAGAGATGAAAAATGACAATATGCATATTATGAGATCAAAAAGCAATATTTAGACATAAAAGTTGCAAAAATTATTAAATATCTATAAGAGTTCAAATTCGACTATAACAAAAGTTAGAAGTAAAAATTAGTAGAAAGATCTTCAAAAGATACAACAATTACTGAAGATAACATTTAACGTTTAAATATCTATAAGAGTTCAAATTCGACAATAAATGTAATTAAATGTATTATTTATTGTAATTTTAGGATCATCACTTTGATGAGCCAATTCAACTTTCTCTAATAATTATTATATCAAAATAAAACTAAGCATATATAATCAAATTAAACTAATACAATTTCAATTTTATAGCACATTCAAATACTATATTTTCAACAATCCTTGTGATAATAACAAGATAAAGAATTTCAAGAGCCAATAAGAATCACATCATCAAGAGTATAAGGCTCTCCATTAAATTTATTAATGACATAACCTAAATGCTCAAATAGTTTTTAATATTCCACGAGAGTCTAAAAAACAGGTAAAAATATTCATATTTATCAAAATAATATTTAGCTCTAAAGATAATAATATGGAGAATTATTTCTTTTACATGATTTAATTACAAAATATCAATTGATATTGAGAGATGAAAAATGACAATATGCATATTATGAGATCAAAAAGCAATATTTAGACATAAAAGTTGCAAAAATTATTAAATATCTATAAGAGTTCAAATTCGACTATAACAAAAGTTAGAAGTTAAAAATTAGTAGAAAGATCTTCAAAAGATACAACAATTACTAAAGATAACATTTAACTTTTAAAACTACACTATATAGTTGGTAATAATGTCAATTAAAAATCTAATTTAAAAAAATAATGAGAATAAATAATGTTTTTGAGAAATAATGACACTCAATAAATGTGTTTTAACACTATATCTTGGAGTTACCTTACTTTTAACATTCCTTTATATCCTTCAATCTATTATAATTTTTTCTTGTCTTTTATCTAAAGTAAATCCTTTTTTTTTGTTCGCGCAGTTCACTTTGTCATTTTCATTAACATCGATGATTAAGAAAAAAAAATCATATTTGCACAAATTCTCTGTTGTTTATCAACTAGCATCATTTTTATCTTTCATCTATAGGTTTGGACATACAATGTACAATTGAACAATCATCAGGAATATTGGTTTGTTGTTGAGACTTCTCAATGTAAGATTTCCTGTATATTATAGTTCTTTACTTACTTTTATGAATTATCGTTAGTTCATTCACAATAAAAACTAGAAATATGATCAATATACTAAGGTTAATATATCTATATATAAAACAAAAAATACATTCATATAACATCGATGATTAAGAAAAAAAATCATATTTGCACAAATTCTCTGTTGTTTATCAACTAGCATCGTTTTTATCTTTCATCTACAGGTTTGGACATACAATGTACAATTGAACAATCATCAGGAATATTGAGACTTCTCAATGTAAGATTTCCTGTATATTATAGTTCTTTACTTACTTTTATGAATTATCGTTAGTTCATTCACAATAAAAACTAGAAATATGATCAATATACTAAGGTTAATATATCTATATATAAAACAAAAATACATTCATATAATATTATTTAATTATTAAACTTGGATGAGATATGTAAAATTAACTGATGACTTTTATATTCTTTCTATATAAATTTATTTATGCATAAAATAATAATATGTCTTCTATTGATATATAATAATCAATAAGAATATTATGAAAATATTTCTTTAATGTTATCGTAAGCTCAATCTACATATTATTTTAAATTTTGTAAGAGTGTTCTTTTATTATATATTAAAACGATATATATACATACATACATATATATGTATATATGATGAAATTATAAGCATCAAAAGTCAAATTAAAAAATTAAAATTGTTATTACTAAAATATGAATTAAATTCATATAAGTTAATATAAATTACTCCCACCATCCCTTTTTAATAGAGTCATTTTGACTCTGGGTCAAACTTCGAAAGTTTTGACCGTAAACTTTTATTACTAGATAAGAAATAATATAGTCATATGAGATCTTGTTAGATTCGTCTCAATATTTATTTTTGAAATATCAAGTTCTTATAATTTTTACACTTGTAAAATTAAAAATATTTATGTTTTAAGTCGTGTCTTGGAGACCGTAAAAAAGTAGATGGGTCTATCATTTAGCGATGGAGGGAGCAAATGTTTGGGTTAATTTGCGAAATTATATATGACCCTTTAGTTTCTTTTAGAATCAACATATACAACTTTTTCATTGTAAATTATTTAATTCACTGTTTCTTTATGAGATTTTTCAATCATATGATTGATACTCAAATAAGGTTAAAATATGTATTTGTATGTATTTATATATGACTTATATGCAATATGTTCAATTTTGTATAATATATGACTGACAATGAATGTCAACTATGTAAATTGTAAAAAAAGTTAGATTCATAGTTTACTTTAACAAAAGTAGTCATCAAACCATATAAATCTTACAATTAGTTTAAAAAATTATTACCATTACATATCTAATTCTATTTGAATTTTGATCCTTACAATTTCATGATTAATATATATTTTATTCGTTATTTATTTTAGGAAAAGTAGTCATCAAGTTGTATTAAAGTTATTATTGAAAAAGGAGGTCTTCGGTTATTTATAATTTCAAACCTTGTTGACAATTTAGCTCATATGTACTTTAATTGTATATTACTTAAAATTTTATTGTAATAGTTAAGTGTAGTACTATCGCATTCATACTCTCATCGCTAATTTATATATAAAAACAATTATATTAAAGTTATTATTAAAATATTAGTTTCAACTATAGATTCAACTATATGTGAATGTATTAAAGCCCTTATATTTTAGTGTAATAATGTTTGTATTATTTTAGTATTAAAAATCATATTGATGACTTCAAACTGATTTTTTACATTCTTTTTATATCAATGTCATAGTTCTTTTCATTATAGAAGATCAATTCAAAACAAAAAATAAGAAGAACAATTATATTGATTTTATGATTTGATTAACTATCTTTATTATACGAATAAAATATCAAGGTAACTGTTTTATTACAAGACAACTATCTAAGAGACGCGTTAGCGAATGACTTATATTTCTTTATAATGAGATATTTGAAGAAATAATAACAATCGATTAGATGAAGTTCTTATAGTCCTGATACTATCCAAGGCCCAAAACATGTTATGTAACTTCGTCTTTCAAAGATGAATTGCAAAATCTTTGGTATGTACTTTTGTATGGCTCGTTGAAATTATAGTCAATTAATATTTTTATATATTGCACATATGCATCATCACATATATTAATATAATGTAGTTATTTAGTATTACGTAGAAAATACACTAAATAGAATGGTGAACTATCATATGCGTATTCTTAGTAACAAATATGAGTTAATCCAAAAAATGTATTTTTTTTTAATCTTTTATGGATAATATTATTTGATTTAAAATCATCATCTATATATACTACAAATAGATAGATATAGTTGAAAAAGTATTAATTATTTTAGTTAGTAACAAACTCATTTTAAAAGAGAGGTTCTTATGTAAATGATTTCTTTATTATATTTTTAAATTTAGATATATTTGCTTAACTTTATATATTTACTGCAACGATGACCCAGTAGTGGTAATAATATTTCATAGTATTTCTCAGTTATCTATTAATGATGAAAAACTATAACATTTGAAGTGTTTATCATGTGAGATAATTTTCATTCTCTTTTATTAAATCGTTATCTATGAATTATCTACATATGAAGAATTTTAATAATAAGCTTTAACGTATACGTGAGTGCATGTAGTCTGTGAGATATTTTTATTGGTATATAGTATATCAATTATCCATATATGGATATCTTTAATTAAGTATATCAATACTATAATACTCTTAAGTATATCAATATTATATTACTTTATACATAAGTAAATGTCCTTTTTAAATTCATTATTATTTGGTAAAATATTTATAAAATTATAATGGTTGTACACTTGTGTTTGTTGATTACTATAAATCAATCATGTGCAATGGTATAATTTCCCTTTTTTGATGTTTTCTTCGAGGAAGTTACAAATTGCACATGAACTGACATTGAACTCGATTAATGTGAAAAGTTACACATCCATATAAATTTTGATATATGTAGTATATATCGTTAACAATTTCTTCAAAAATTTATTACGTGCAACGCACGTAACATAATACTAGTATTATTAAAGATGTAGGACCCTCACATTTGTGAAAGTGTTAGATGGACCTATAATATCGAAGTTCTCATATTCTCAAAGTGTATTTTTTGGAACGATTTCGGAATTATAATTAGAGCATAAAGATAGAGTTTTTTTAAAAGAATTTGAAAGAAAATATAAGTAATATATGACATAATACTTAAATTAATTAGAAAGAATATTTATTCAAATGTTATCGCCATGATCAATTTTTATGGAATATGATTTCAACAACTTATTGAGAAAAAATAGTAACATAAAATTTTTGGGAAATTAGTAGAAGATTGATTATAAATTTATAATATACTTCTATTGTATTTTTAATCATTAATTAACATATACGATATTAAAAGTCTATTAATTTTATACTCTAGATAAAATTTTGGAACCATTTCGAAAAAGCAATTCCAAAATATAAAAGATATCCTATAATATTCGGTGTTGATTTTATAGACTTACTAATGTATGTTGGTATTTAAATGATCAAGTTCCACTATCTTATATCAAGTGCCTAATAACTCGGCTAATGTAAATAGGAAACTAATTACCCAAATTCTTCCCTAGAACTAATATTGAATTACGTTAGTGATATTGTCAGAACAATTTTCATATTGCCACAACAAAATTATGCTCAATTTTTTTTATACCATTTTCATTAAACTTTATTTTTATTTTTATTTCAATTGCTAATTATAAAATTTATTCATGCCTTCATTATTTAAATAGAAATAAAATTAATCTATTGTTAGCAATCAATATTATAACTATAAATCATAGAATCAAAGGGCATAAAAGAAATTAAATATAGTTTTGCTCTGGCGATATGAAAATCGCTCTCATATTATCATTTGCCATTGAATTAATAATATTTCACAATATGATGAGAAAATCAAAGTAAATTTTTTGAAGATTATTGTCATATAATATGATGAGAAAATCAAAGGGGCAGGACGATCATTTATATGTAATATGTGGATCGAATGCTTGTACATAAATGTGTTGTCTGTAAATTCCTTACACTCATACTTAAATAATATTCAAAGATTTGGACACCAATATTTGAGTGATGAAGGGACAATCTCGAGTTTTGACCACTAAAAAGGAAAACAAAGTCAACACTCGACTGCTTTGTTTGTCAGCATCTGGAAAAAGGAAAAAAATATGTTCTAACAATGGACATATTGTACCATGATTACGCAAATAAAACTAAAGAGTATTGTATTAAATTAAGGTAACTGTTGAAATAGTCTCAATAAATAAGTTATTATTGTATTTTGGTTAGTAAATAACACCGATATATAAATAGTTTCTATAAGTATGTAGCGAATGTAAAAATGATCCATCAATTAATGGTTCCGTTAGTTGTAAACGAAGAAAGAAAATTTAAAATTTTCGGGTGTTCAAATTATTAATTTAAATTATATTTGGGATAAAAATATAAACTCAAATCCCTATATTTTAAAAGTGTATTATTTGAGATAGTTACAGTCGGGAGAGAAGATATAAGAAGGTGAGAAAGATGCCATCACATTGAAAATATTATTATTTGTCTCAAATTTTCTCAAAAATTATAAAAATCTCCCAAAATAAGTAATAACATTATCGATTAACAAAACTGTTAATTTATGGATCTACAAACACTATTTATGCATTACTACTACTTACAAAGAACAAAGTACAACAATAACCCATTAACGGAGACCATTTCTACAATTACCTTTCCTAAATTCAACACATCAAACATACGACTAATAAATATATTTCTATATAGTCAGTATTAGATTTATTGATCATGTTTGCATTTTGAACAAGCTACTTGCTAAAGCATATCCATTCTCATAAATAACTTTTTTTTTTTCGAAAATAAGCGATGTATTAATAACCGAACACAAACACAATTACAAAAGGATAGTACCAGGACTAAAAGTGGACTAGAAAATCCACTACACTATTAGAACTACAACATTAGTCCTAGTTCAGTCCAAAATAGAGTGTTGGTAGCCGGGCCTCACTAAGTGAGCTGGGTCATATGTATATGCCCTAAAGACTCACTCTATAAATGCCCCCAACCCTCAATTTCTATCCCTAATCGACGCTAAAAAGCCTCATTCCACTTTTTGAGTTCTCAGGTGAAACTCAACAAACTTGAATCTGAACAGTCACCTTCTTAAGCTCCTTGATTTCGAAAACCTTCCACCACCTAAACACATTGAGAAATCCCTCTTGAAGGAGGTAACAATGAAGAATCCCTCGTCTGAGTAGCTTCCCGAGAGCTGACTAAGTTGCATGTGTGGTGGAAGACGGTGGATTGACATCTTGAAGCAACCTTGGGGCATTTCGTTCAGCTTCTTGAAAGATGATTCCAAATCCAATCGAACCACTTCATGAAGTGTTTTCCACTTGTCTTCCCAAAGTTTCAAATTTCTCTGGTGCCACATCTCCCACATACAGATGCACCACAGTTCGACCGTTTCTTGAGGTAATCTTTCCTTTAGTAGCATAAACATGTTTCGAAAGCTCTTGATCTACTTGTGATAATTTTAGTAATGCTCTAATTTTTGTTGTATATGGACATACATTGAACAAATGACCCTCATTTTCGATTGAACTATCACAAAGCAAACACTTGTCACAAATCTGAACATGCCTTTGGACTAAATTATGTTTAGTAGGTAAACGGTTGTGTGTTGCCTTGAACATAAAATGCTTGATCTTAGCTGGAATTTTCATGCTCCATATATGTGTAAAAATTGAAACTGGGTTCATACTGCTGCCTACCCCTGTATTGCTTCCTAACTGTTGTTGCCTGATATATGTGTATGCTGATTTTACTGAGAATATGCCCTTTTTTTCAAAGCCCCAACTTGGTTTGTCATCTGAATCTAGTCGGTTGAGTGGGATCTGCATAATCTATGCAACATCAATAGGAAGAAATAATGCATTTAACTTGTCAATTTTCCAGACTCCAATTTCAGAGTCTATAACATATGAAACCTTTAGATCTGTAAATTCTGGATCTTCTATTGTAAGTAGTGATCCTGAATGTGTATGTGTGGTCCACTTGTCATGCCAAACGCTTATTTGATTACCTCTGCCTAATTCCCATTTTGTGCCCTTTTGTACGAGGTCCCTCACTGAGAAGAAGCTCCTCCAGGTATAGCTCGGTCCCTTTCCCAATTGCGTTAAAAATATTTGACTGAGGAAAATACTTTGTTTTAAACACCTGGACCAGGAGAGAGTCTAGATTCGACAACAAACGCCACACCTGTTTGCAAAGCAGCGCATTGTTGAAACTTTAAAGATCCCGGAAGTCCAAGCCATCATTGATTTTATCTTTACATAATTGTGGCCATGAGAGTCAATGTAATTTCTTTTTTCAGTCTTTATTAAATCCCCACCAATAGTTAGACAATAGTGAGTTGATTTCATTGCATAACTGTATAGGTATTTTGAAACAACTCATAGCATAGACTGGAATAGCTTGTAAAACCGACGAGATAAATACTGTTTTACCTGCTGTAGATAGAAGTTTGGCCTTCCAGTTATCCACTTTGATCTTCACCTTATCCAGAATGAAGGTGAATGTCTCCTTTTTGTAGAGACCAATCGTAGAAGGAAGTCCAAGGTAATTACCATGGGAAGCCACTTCAGGAATGCTTAACAATCCTGAAATGGCTTCTCGAATCTCCCTTTTCACATTAGGACTAAAGTAAATGGTCGATTTCTGGGGGCTAATCCGTTGGCCCGACCATTGCTCATAAGTAGACATAATACGCCTAAAAGAAGTAGCCTCCTCAATTGTTGTCTTTCCCACTAAAAGAGTATCATCCGCAAACATCAAGTGCGTTAAAGGCTTCACATTATTATACTTCACGCCCTGTAATTGCCCAGAATGAGTACAAATAATAAAAAGATAAGGAGATAATGGATCCCCCTGCCTCAAACCCCTCCCGGGTCTAATGTAACCGGTTTGTTCCCCATTAACCATAAGAGAATATGTCAGTGATTCAACATGTCCCATAATAATTTTAACCCAGTGTTCTTCAAATTTAAGATGAATCAACATAGCTCTTAAGAAATTCCATTCTATACGATCATAAGCTTTTAACATATCAAGTTTAATTTACATATAACCTTTCTTCCCGTTTTTTTTGCTTTTGATGGTGTGATGTACTTCATAAGCAACGAGGATATTATCTGTGACGAGACGATTCGACATAAATAACTTGTTGATTTATAACATATCAATCATATTACATATTAAAAAAATTGCTACATAGACTTTTCAACAATATGGTGCCTCTACCAGCAACAGAAGTGGCTTATATCAATTCGTAATCATGCATGTTTAGAATTTCAATTTTCATCAATAATTTTTTATTCTATAGTTATGTTCATTTTCTGTCCGACAGGTTACAAATTTCGTATTTAGTTAGCAATGCAATAAGTATGAAATTTAATAGTAACAAAATAGGTATGTGAAAGTTTATTGAGGTAGAGGTAAAAGAAGGTAATTCATAATTATTTGAATTAATTGAATAATCTAGTAGAAGACACTCTTGCTAGTGCTCAGAAGATTATAAATTTAAAAGTTATATTATCGTTAATTTACCAAAAAAGAAAAAAGGTAGTAATTCATAATTATTCTAAAAACACTACTGGCATTATTAGCCTGTAGGTACTGCTGAATATAGTACTAGGTAAATGAGACTCTTAAATTACAAAGAAAGAAAAAGATGCAAATATAATAATTGAGAAGATGCCACAAATTTTATTTTGTCGTTCTCTTGCGAATGAGATGACTAATCACTGGAGGCTTCAATAATGGAAGTAATATTGTCGAGTATTGACCTTTTTTTGTAGATAATTCATGCATTATGAAGATGATTTATTTTGGTCGATTGTTGACTTATAGCATAAATAATAGTGTACCGAGTTTGAATTATATGTCCATATTGGATCAGATCAAACCATCTTTTAATTTGGTGGAACTTTTTACTTGGAAGGGTGGAGTGGGGTGGGGTGAGGTATATCAAAGAATAAGGGTATGAGTTTATTATAATTATATCAAATATTTTAAGATATACTCCTATATTTTTAAATAATAAAATAAGTGCAATAGTTACTTTGATTTTTAAAAATGACAAAAAGAGTTTAGGAGAGATCTTAGAAAAGAATTGATAATAATTTAGGGACCAACTGGTCAAATAATAATTTAAATTTATTTTAAATTTTACCCCTCCTTTCATTTTTAAGTGTATTTATAAGAGTTTTAAAATGTACTATTCCATTTGGTATAGATCAATAGAGAGGTAATTGAATTTTTTTTATATAGTTCTATTTCTTTGAAATTCCTCCATCCTCATTCCTATTTTCAAACTTTATACTGTTTCTAATTTAGAATATGAAAATATACTTGATTTGAAATTTATGTGTATTTACTATTTAGGCTAAAAACGTGTTGTTTTCATAGATCAAAATAATTAAAAAAGGAATGTTATTGATTTTTTTTTTCAAAATTGAAATTTAAAGAGGATGGAAATTCATCTTCTTTGATTATGACTTGTAATAGTGTTATCTGTTAATCTCTTCTATGTTGTAGACTAGATGTATATGCTAGGGTTAAAAATGAGTAATTTTGGGTTAGTGTTTTTTTTAATAAAAATGACATTGTTATTATATTATTGTTCCACTTTTTCAACATTTTGCACCATCACAATCGGATTTCTGAATACATTCCTACAGGTACAGAATTTCCATAGTACGATTACTCATGATATTTTTCAACCCTCATCTAGAAAAAAAAATACAAGATAAATTTATAACTTTTACAATTTATCATAATTTTACAACAACAAATGCAAAATACGTTTTTTAGTTTTGAATATTTCGATATTTCCACAAGCATTTATGACCATTGTTGCTTGATGGTACAATTATAAAATTGGTCAATTAATAATTTAAATAAATTCGTAATTCGTATAAATATCGATTAATCTAGTAGTTGAACTAATGATAATATATTCAAGACTTCTAGCCTAGTGAACTGGACTCGAGCCTTTATCCAAGAGGTCTTGGGTTCGAATCTCACAGAGAAGTATTTTTAAATAATTCCTCTACTTTTCGTGGTTGCCTTTGCAGCGTTTTCGGGGCTGCTTGTGCAACATTTCAGCTCCCACTCTGTGGGATTTCAGGCGTTTCGGCGATTTCCAGCACCCACTCTATGGAATTTTTGGGCGTTTCAAGACAACTTCGGGGATTGGACTCACATCGAGGAATGGAAGTTCAAGGATTACATGGATTCATCAGTCGAGAAGATGGAACTGTTTATTTGGAGTTTAGATTCCCATTTACTAGTTTAGAAATGCAATATCGAACTGGGTTCGAAACTCACCTCATCGCTAATTTACAAAAAAGAAAAATAAATGTAATGTAGTTAATATCGCATGACTATTTGTAACTTATATGTTTCAATTAAAAAAAAAAAAAACTAACGATAATGTAGTGGTCAAGTTTTGGTTTGAAATGAAGTAGCACACAAAGAAAAGTGCTAAACCCATAGATAGAATGAGCAAGCAGCCATCTTCACCCTAAACCCTGAGCTAAAACCATAGAATGAAAAGAAGGGTACTCACCCAACACCTCCATTCAATACACAGATTCTCCCTTCAATTTCTCAACCATTTTTGCTCTTCAAGAGATACTATTCTTGATGGCCTAATTGATTCTAGGTTTACTGATTCCCTTCCCAAACCACCCTCTTTTTCAACCCAAGAATTCAAGTTTTTGCAGGAATCATTAACAAATGCTCCCAAGAATGATCAATATGGAAACTTTGAGCAAGGTAAGTTGATAAAGACTGAATCTTTTTTTATTATAGAGAGTATTAATAGTATTGATGATGGATTTGGTGCTGAGACTTTGAAGTTCTTGAGGAGATATAGAGCAAACTTGGATGAGAATCTGGTGATTGATGTGTTGAAAAATGTGGGCAATGCTGAGTTGGGTGTTAAGTTTTTTGTGTGGGCTGGTAGGCAAATTGGGTATAGTCATAGTTTGAATGTGTATAATGTTTTGTTGGATTTATTGGATTGTAATCGAAGCGACAGAAAAGAGGTGGATAGTTTGTTTCAGGAGATAAAGGAAGATGATAGAGAGGTTCTAGGAAAATTGTTGAATATTGTAGTTCAGAGGTGTTGTAGAAAAGGGGTATGGAATGTGGCACTTGAAGAGTTAGGGAGGTTAAAGGATTTCGGATACAAGCCATCTAGAGGGACATACAATGCGTTGGTTTATGCTTTTCTGAATGCAGAAAAGTTGGAGAGTGCGGGTTTACTTCATAAGGAGATGGTAGATTATGGGTACAAGTTGGATAGACATGTGTTGAATTGTTTCACATATGGTTTATGTAAAGAGGGGAAGTGGGGTGAAGCGCTCGAGTTGATTGAGAAGGAGGAATTTGTGCCAGATACAGTAATCTACACAAATATGATAAAGGGATTGTGTGAAGCTTCCCTTTTTGAAGAAGCTATGGAGTTCTTGAGTAGGATGCGCTCTTGTTCATGTATTCCTAACAATGTAACCTATGATGTAATGCTTTGTGCATGTTTGAATAAGAGAAAGCTGGGTAGGTGCAAGAGAATTATTAGTATGATGATGCCAGAAGGTTGTTACCCTAGCCGTAAAGTATTCAATTCTCTAGTTCATGCCTGTTGTTACGCTGGTGACTACTCGTATGCTTATAAATTGTTAAAGAAAATGGTGGATTGCGGTTACCAGCCTGGTTATGTGACGTACAATATATTAATTGGTGGTATATGTGGTAAGGAAGAGTTACCTTCCTCTGATGTTCTAGAACTAGCTGAGAAATCCTACACTGAGATGCTTGATAAAGGTATTTTACTGAATAAAATAAATGTCAGTAATTTCGCACGGTGTCTTTGTGCTGCTGGAAAGTTTGAGAAAGCTTTTGATATTATTTGTCAGATGATGACCAAGGGCTTTATCCCAGATGCTAGCACATACTCTAAGGTGATCGAATTTCTCTGTAATTCATCTAAAGTAGACAAAGCTTTCCAGTTGTTTCAACAAATGAAGAGGAATGGTGTCTCTCCAGATGTCTATACTTACACAATCTTGATTGATAGTTTTTCTAAGGCTGGTCTGATTGGACAGGCTCGCATCTGGCTTGATGAAATGGTACGAGATGGTTGTGCTCCAAATGTGGTGACTTATACCACTCTTATACATGCTTATCTAAAAACTAATAACATAACAGCTGGAAATGAGTTATTTGAAGCAATGTTATCTGAAGGATGTATACCAAATATTGTCACTTTCACTGCCCTAATTGATGGATTTTGCAAAGCTGGGTGCGTGGACAAGGCTTGCCAAATTTATAAAAGATTGAAGGGAACTGATAATATTTCTGATATTGATATGTACTTCCAATTAATTCCTGATGCTACTGTAGAGCCCAATGTCGTAACATATGGGGCTTTGGTCGATGGTTTGTGTAAACTACACAGGGTAAAAGAAGCCCGGGACCTATTGGATGTTATGTCAAGTGAAGGCTGTATGGCAAATCAAATTGTGTATGATGCTCTCATTGATGGATTTTGCAAGGTTGGGAAGCTAGACGAGGCACAGGAGGTCTTTTCTAAGATGTCCGAATTTGGATACAACCCAAGTGTTTATACTTATAGTTCTTTGATTGACAGATTGTTTAAGGATAAACGCCTTGACCTTGCTCTAAAGGTCTTGTCCAGCATGCTTGATAATTCTTGCCCTCCAAATGTTGTTATCTACTCCTTAATGATCGATGGCCTTTGCAAAATAGGGAAGACGGATGAAGCGTATAAGCTAATGGCGATGATGGAAGAAAAAGGTTGTCCTCCAAATGTTGTAACCTATACTTCAATGATCGATGGATTTGCCAGAGCTGGTAAATTGGATAAGAGTCTTGAACTGTTCGAATATATGGGTTCAAAGGAATGCCCACCGAACTATATTACATACACAGCGTTAATTCATCATTTATGTTCTGCTGGAAGATTGGATGAAGCTTACGAACGCCTGGAGGAAATGAAACAGACATATTGGCCAATAAGTAAGTCAAACTACCACAAAGTCATTGAAGGATTCAATCGCGAGTTCATTATCAGTCTTGGTTTGTTAGATGAAATAAGTAGGAAAGACTCGGCTCCAATAGTCCCACTCTACAGACTCTTGATTGACACATATCGTAAGGCTGGAAAGTTGGATATGGCTCTCAAGTTGCACAAGGAGATTTCTTCATCTTCTGCATATACATTGAGGGATGGGAAGATCTATTCGTCTTTGATAGAGAGCTGTTCTCACCACAATGTTGACAAGGCGTTCGAGTTATACTCAGAGATGACGAGAAGAGGCGTGGTCCCGGAACTGTCCACATTTGTGAACCTTGTAAAAGGACTTATAGCTAATGGTAGGTGGGAAGAAGCAGTAGAACTTTGTGAAAGCTTATGTTACATGGAAATTTGCTGGATAGCATCATAGGCAGCATATACATAGCAGTTAGCTAGTTGAAGGGAATTCTTTCTTGCTAGTTAACTTGTAAATAGTAAGTTATTAACTTGTTGTAACATTTACAACTCGGTGAACAGGGATTGTTCCTGTTACTTATTTTCGTATTTTTCGTTCGACATACTTCCTTAGAAAAGTTGGTGTGAAATGGATTGTTCCTGTGAATCGGTGATGCTGCTCTATATCGCAACGTAACTGTCAATTGCAGCGCTATAAATCAAAATGAAGCATTCTACCACCTTCGCTTTTTATCTATTGGAAATACCTAGTATAAACGAGAGACTACTAATTATTATTATTACGCACTAGGTAAATTTCCGGTGACTAGGTAAAATGAAGCATTATACCTTCGCTACTCGTATAATGTGTACTAGATAAATTTTGAGCTCATGTAGCTATTTCCTTCATTCCTAAATCTCAGAAATTTACTTTTGCACAAACTTTTAAAAAATTTATATCCCAATTTTTTCCTCCAATACTTTATTCCACAAATAGGACATAATTTAAGAAATTTAAGACTAAAGGATCGAGGAACTAACAGCAGTTCATGTTAGATCTATTTAGAATCCTCCTCCTAGTTATTAGAGGGTAAGGTTGAATACTATCAAACTCCCCCTTCCCGTTATCCCGATATCCTGATTTAATCAGAACTTCTTTAGGAGATATTGAAACAGGTTGTATTATGTAGTATGTATACATTAGATGAGTGGCAGCAGAATATAACAACATTAACTTAACCTGCCCCCATCTTCGGAAGACCTTCTGCCTTTAGGCATACTTTTATGTTCTTTGATATAGTTATAGAGTA
Source organism: Echium plantagineum (assembly GCA_003412495.2). NCBI lineage: Eukaryota > Viridiplantae > Streptophyta > Magnoliopsida > Boraginales > Boraginaceae > Echium > Echium plantagineum. Next base: position 30,264,834 of record CM016564.1, read on the forward strand.
CCATCAGTCTTGAGAAAGATCGAAGATGAAGATTGTTACTCTGAAAAACAGAATTCTTTCATTTAATGTTTGGCAAGACATTGGTGCCCATCCATTATTTCATAAGCATTGGAAAATGATAGTCTGTCAAATCAATCGGATGCCTAACAAGTCTATAATCCCAAAACTGTTGAAGGAAAACTATCAAGCTCGGTCGTTGCCAAAGCAACCATATTGTAGTGCATCCTTGAAAATACCACCAAACATGAGGCTTTTGAAAACTGAATATGGAAAAAAGAAAAAAAGACTAGGCATCCTCTCATCATATTACTACTGTTTATTCCAACATGCAATAGCGAGGAGCAATCAATGATGATCTTCATCATCACCATGTCCATCTGGAGGTCCACCTGGGCCAACCACCTCCAACTGCAACAAGGCAAGTTTTGGTTTAGACAGAAGATCCGTAATGCGAAGGAGAAATACTGTATAAGGATTGTACTACAGCATGCAGAGAATGCCACAGAAATAAAGTACTACACAGTTTCTTTTATATTTAGTGTAAATTGAATAAACCCACAGTTTCCTATCAACTATGAGATCCGAATGCAAGATCTAACATAAAACTACCCTCTCGGATGTATAACCTAACCCACACTCAGTACCCTTCGATAGCAGTTATCTTTCAACAAAGAGTTTATGCAATTTGAAGGTTTAAAGTACAGTTACAAAGGAATTTAACATGGTCGGGTAAACAAGAGCACTAAAGGAACCTTATCCCAGTGACAGACCAGCTCCAACTGGTAATTCCATAATAAAAAAACGACCAAATTATCCCGCCAGAATTATGTTCGATATAGTTACAAGTTCTATATCATGAACTATTTTAAAGAATTAAGAGGGCAATCCATTTTCTAGAAGACTGAAAACTGTCGACCCAACTTACCACAAAATGCTGCGTGCATACAGGACACTCATGTGACTTGCCCTTCTCTAACCAGAACCAGACAACATCATGCTCATCTTCTGTTACAAACATTAAACAAAGTTGTGAGAAATAATGCAAACTAAAGGAAAAGGGAGCCAGGCCAAAAGTAAAGTCCAGCTTACCGCCTTCACCCCCTGGGCAACCCACAATCCTTTTGTCATAGTAGGACTTGACGACTGCAGGTGCTTCCTACAAGAAGAATAATGTGGGACTGTAAACAATGACAGTGCTGGCACTCCCTTCTCATTTTTAACGATAACAATAAAAATTTACAAGAAGTTGTGATCAAAGACATCAACCAAAATTGTATAATTCTCTAATACGAGTACGCTATTTATCCATATATCTATTAGCCATAACTTACAACTGCTTGATTATAGATAGCTTGAGAGCTTGAATCTCTTACAGGGTTCAGACAAACAAAACATGCCCTTCTAAAAGAAATCCAACAACAATTTCAGATGTAAACTTTATTTTGAAATTTCAAAAGATCTAAAAAGGAATTTACTCCAAAAGAACAGTTAATACAAGATTAGGTGCCACTCCAAAAGAAACTTGACCCAAAAAGGAGAGAGTGGTCGAATGGAGTTAAGAGAATCATAAGACCAGCTCTGTTTAATGGGAAATTAAATACAAAAAATAATAACTCAGTCGTTTTTGTTGGTATCAGTAATCAATCCAAGAGAATACAAAGATCTAAAGTTACTAAAATGAATGCTTAATCTTGACTAGTGAAACATTTTATACAAGTTTAAGTATAATTAAGTGACATGTACCAAAGCCTAAGCTTTTAGCTGCTGTTTGAGTAGACTATATCTATACGACGATATGATTCAACTCAGTTATGGATAGTGTAACTCCTAAACTTATGTGGCCTATCTAAATATTCGAATATAGTTTCATTCGCGTTTCGCTTTGATCCTCTACCCCTCCACCCGTGCTAAATCTCAAAACCTTTAAGCAGTTACCTCTATTGATCGCCTCTGCACATAGCCAAACTATTTCAGTCCATACTTCCTTATTTTTATCTAATGGACTACATCTCCTTTTTCATACCTCAATTTAGTTCAATCAATTTAATGGAACTCCATATAACCACCTCCACATTATCATCTTAAGGAATGTACTTGAGAATCCAACCATAGAATCCACAAAAGAAATGGTTGGTTTACTACCCACGCACAACATTTTCCTTTGGGTTATAAAGGAACTTCCTCAACAGAAATTCTACGCCATAAATTTATTACTCCCTCCATCCGGAAGAGAACGACTTGTTAAATCTTTAAACTTTGACCTCAAAGATGTTAATATGGTGTATGATATTTTGAGAACAATATGTCAGAAACATAATACTTCACACTTTGCTATTAACAGTATAATATCGATTCAAACCAACATTGTGAGTCAATTAAGACATCAATGTTTGCCAATATTGGCCATTGAAAAAGCAAACCCGAAGATCTTTTAGTTATAGAGGTAGGACATTATATAATAGCATCAATGGAGCATCCAAGAAGACAACAATCACCAACACGAAACAGATCGTAACAAAGAATAAAAAAGTTACCTTTGTACCAAAAGGACCTTCAGGAAAATTAATGTCCAAAATCTGCCTTCCCTGAAAAAGCATTAATACACATATCATTTTCACATCAAACTCTATATATACATCAATCAACGAACACCTATTTCATTATCAATTATCAAACAACATGAGATAAAACAATCTAATTAAATTATAAAAAAAAAAAATTAAAACAAAAATGAATAATTCTCACTTCAAGCTCAGCTTGCAGCTCTTCGCGCTCGTGACCAGTCGCAATCGGCATTACATCCTCCACTCTCTTAGTAGTCACATTTCCTATTTTTCCATCAAAACCAATATATCAATCACTAAAAGCATACATCAAAATTAAAAAAGAAACAGACCAATTAAAATATTTTTTTAAATGAAATTAAAAAAAATGAATACCAGAAGCGGTGGAGAAATGGGTTGAGATGAGGGGTGGTATGGGGCGGAGGGAGGAGGTGGGAGCAGATCGGAGTGTGCGAAGAAGCCGTGAAGCTGCTACTGTTCTTCTCCACATCTTTCTTTGATTCCAATACAATCAATTATCTCCCTTTTGCTTTTATTTTGATTTTGATTGATTTCGATTTGATTCAGTTTTCTTCACTATTTTTAAATAATCAAATTGGGTATTTGCTCGAGAAATCACCAATAAATAAAAGGGGTTTCTATGTTTTTGAGCTGATAAGTAATAACATATCTGAATTGTTTTGTCTATAAAGTGGTATATTTATTTTTGATATAACTTAATTAATGGTTTCATCATTTGGTTCAATTATTACCATCAATTATATATTTTATTCTTATTTTGTAGATGTAAGATTTACATAATTGAATTTGATTTCAGAGAGATAATTATTAGTATTACTGCAATTATATTTCATATTATAATTTTATCTCGATTATGAAAAGGTAAGTAAAAATATTTGTAAAAGGTTATAATTAAATATTGACGATAATATTTAATTTAGAGTTTAGATTGGTAGTTGTTTGGTATAATGGTATAGACACTGGAGCGTGGTATGCACAGCCAGTGGAATAGAAGTCCCTCGTTCATTGACTCTTTCTGGCATCGTGTGTGTGATAGTGTGATTTGGTCAATTTGCATAATTAATATTCCCTCCAATTCAAAATAATATTTTTTTTCTTATATCAAGTTAAATCTTCAATTTTTAATAATGTTTAATTTTATATATTTTTTTATAAATTAGCGATGAGGTGAGTTTCGAACCAGGATCTTTTGGTCACTAGCAAGAGCCTTTTCTACTATGCTATTCGATTAACTCTTAAGAAAATATTATGAAAATTCTTTAAAAGATGAATCCAACTATATAAATTGTATATGTTTTAGAAGATATGATAATTACTAATCGATGGTCAAAGTTCTACTTCAAAAAAGGCAAATGTCCATTATTTTGAATTGAAGGTAGTGGAGTTCTATTTCAATATATTTGATCATCTAGCAAAAAAAAGACTTTAGTAAGGATCAAGACAGAATACTATTATACCATATAAGATAATTAGTCTCCAAAGTAAAAGCAATTATTATGATAAGAAATGAAAAGAATGAATTAAAAAGTGCATTACATTCATAAACAATAAAATATATTGATAACATAAATTTTTTCTAGACAATTATATTTTGAAATGAAGAAAGTATCACTTATAAGAACTATTAAGGTAATTTTTAACAAAACATTTTTGCTTATTGTATCTAACTAATTTTTCTCTTACTTCAAGAGTATAGACTATTAGCCTAGTGGAATCGAAAATAAATTTCTTTTGAAGAGATCTCAAATTCAATCATACTTTTTCTGCTTTAGGGGTTGACTTTGCGGAGTTTCAGGTTCTGAACACCTACTATTAGGGACTTTTAGATATTATATCACTGTTCTTAAGTCATCATTAAAATAAAGTATACGGATACGTAATCCAACAGTAACCACCAACATCAGCCAGCACCACAAAAAAGCACTCCACTACTATTTCTTCTTCACAACATCACCACCTCCAACCACCATCACATATCCAAATCTTCCTCCCCTGCCTCACCCTTGAGTTGACAACCCTTCCCCCCCACCCCGCACGAAACAGCCCCCATGCAAAACAAGTTCGACCCCGCCTCCCCCACCATAAAAAAACGTATGTGCATGTAAAAAGAGGTGTCTTAAGCATATTCATAGTAACCGTCGTAGTACACTCGTGCCTTGAGGGCATGATGAGGCTCATGATGGACCCACGGAAACTTCTCTATTCATAAATTATGATAAACACTAATAAATGTTGTTCCGTCATCATGTCCTCAGGCCACAATGACTCTAGTGACTTCTTCATTGAGAAAAGTTAACACCACTATTAGTGGTGGAGTTTGCAAAAGTAAGTACTTCATACAGAAACTTTTCCATTCATAAATGTTGATAAATACTACTCCATCTGTTTCAATATGTTTGATTGTTTAGAAATTTTCTCATGTTTCAAAATGTTTGATTGTTTACATTTTCAATGAGCTTTTAATCTCCTTTTTGCCTCTATAAAGTACTTTTAGTCCCTAATAAAGTAACACTTCAACACATTTATTTGAGGACATATTAGTAATCTTGCATTATTCCTTAATAAAATACTTTTTTCCCAAACAATCAAACATATCGAAAATAAGGGAGTAATAAACATTGTTCCCCCATCATGTCCTCAGACTTCATCGAGACGTCATGGCAAAAGTTAACACCACTATTAGCGGTGGAGTTTACAAAAGTAAGTACTCCGTACAATTTCATGTTTACATTAAACACAACACATAAAACCATTTGATACAGACCAGGTGCCTACTTTTTTGTTACAGCTTGCTGTAGAATAAAATGATTTTGATGATCATAACTACTCGTTAGAACATATTCCAAAAGCAGGCAGTTCTATAGAGCAGAATCATATTCTGTTCTTTTGGAAGTGAAAGTGATTCAACTATTACGAACATTGAATCTTAAATAAATAGTGATGGAGAACAATTTGTATTTCGATGTCACATTTTTATTATGCTATTGAATCTGATTCCAGTACCTCACTTTCCACTGTCTGCAATATTCTTCAAATATATTGCATAAACAAGCCTATAAATTCCCTGCATTCTGCCACAAACACAAGCAGGGAAACAAGTTAACATCAAGGATACAGAGAAAATGTTCCGCAGGCGAAACGTCAACTATCGTTCTGATGCATACAAGGACTACAAGGAGTATCTCAGAAGAAGCAACCCAACCACACCATTGCCTGATAACAAGCAAGCTCCTCGGCCCGAGGAGGCAAGCAAACACCTTAACAAGGCTAAGGAAAGTAAAAAACACTCCCCTGAGAAGCGCAACAAGAAAGTCGAGTTTGCTGAAGCAGATAGTACAATTGAGATCGAGCACAACGCGGGGAGCTCCGAACAAGCCTATGAAGTGAAGAGCATAGACATGGAAGCAAATGATTTTATCAAGAAGAAGCACAAGCTCTTTGAGATGGCCAAGCTGGCTTCACTCAAATCCTATTATTAGTCTGGTGTTAAGTTCGTTTAGTTACTCTAGTTAGCTGCTCAGGCACAACTACAAATACTGCAACATGAGTTTTTATAGTACTAGAATTTTAGTTTCACATTAGTCAATATAAATAATGTATATGCCTGCAGCTAATTTTGCTCTGTAATGTATTGTGACTTTTAGTTTCTTCTAATAACTATGTGGTAAAATGATGTAAAATTTCAATTATGTTGTGAAATGGTAAACCGGTTAGTAGTCCAAATAACATAAAGAAATGTAACCAACGTTTACTGGAAAAAGCAATCCCGAAAATTTGAGACCAGAAGTGGTTAGCGGTGACCACTTAATATGTTGCTTAAAAGCACGGAATGCATTTGTACCATCACCATTTTCGAATAAAGTATTTTCTACAGTAGCGCCCGTGGATAGCGCTAAAAACGTATATGGGAAAAATTGATTAACCACCATTTTCCCATGGCAAATCGTCAACATTAAATCTCCTAGAAGAAGAAGACATCTTATTGAACAAACTCCTTAAGCTATTCTTACTCTCTTTTTTACCTCCAATACTACTAGTGCTTGCCTGTCTACTCAATGCAGAACAAGGTTGATGGTCTGACATAAGTCCAGTCTCCAATTTTCTTGATAAAGCCACAATTTCATAAGTGTCCAAAAGGGACTCCCTGAAATCCCAACCATTAATCTCTACCCGAGCCACGGCTCGGGTGGTGTTTGAGTTTGTTGAGGCCTCGAGCTTGAATCTTGAAGGCGTGTTCTTGAAATTGCGGCGGTGAGCATCGAACTCGTTGGTTGGTTTAGTGGAGCTAGAGTGGCTTAGCCAGGCTTGTGCCACGGCCTTGATGATTTCAATATCATGGTCTTTTTTCAAACTCATTCGTTTTCTTCATATAAATATTGTCTAGATAGATTTGAGAGTAGTAATGTTATCTTGGGAGATTGAGAGCCATTGGTTATTGTTTCTGGCTTGTTGAAAATTGAAGGATTCATTATATTTGGTTTATTTGATGTAAGATAATGTTGGTATGGTATGTTTGTTTCCATTGAAAGGGGTTTGCCATTTGCATTGGTAAAGACTTGGTCACACGGTATCCACAAATTTTTTGTGCTAATTCTTGGCAAAAGTCTGTGTCGAACTTAAATACATTAGGCGTCACATACACTGCAATGAATTTTCGTTTGGTGTAAAGTTATGTTCAAACTTATTTGTTACGGACTATCGGTTAACAAGGCTCGGGAAATACCGGATAAACTCAAGTCTACTCAATGGCGGTACTTAATTAGCCGAAAGTTTGATGAATTAGAAAACGGGGAACTCACATTCTACACGTTGAATGTACATTGGGTAAACCTCGAACAGACTAATGTAAATTACACTAGGCAAACCTCGTGTGACATGATCGATCAAGAAAAGTGTTACTAGAGACATTAAACTCATGAGTAATGACCTCTCTGTTACAAGGTCACATAATTTACCAATTTGACCATCCTTGTGGGAAGATCTCTTATTCACTTTCTTTATTCCAATAATAGAGAACAACAACTTAATTATTATTCCCTCCGTCCCTAAAAGATTGTCATATTTTGACTTTTATTAGTCAAATATTACAAAATTTGATCATGAATTCCTATTAAATGATAAGAAATAATATAGTCTTGTGAGACCTTGTTAGATTCTTCTCAATATATATTTTTTAAATATTAACTTTTTATAATTTTTTCGCATATGGAATAATAGATATTTATGTTTTAAATCGTGCTTTGTTGACCACCAAAAGTCAAAATGTGACAATCTTTTAGGGACGGAGGGAGTATAAATTTGATAGTTAATCGAATAGCCTAGTACAAAAAGGCTATTACTAGTGATAAAAAATTCTGATGCGAAATTCACTTTCATCGTTAATTATCAGAAGAAGAAAAATTATACTTCATTATAAAAACTGAAGGGAGTATATAATTACATTATACGGTAAACTATAAAGATCCAACAGGAATAAGAGTGCATAATTATATTATAAAGTGAAGGGAGTATATAATTACATGAGGAACATTGCGATACATGAAAATAGATAACTAAATCGAACTGCAACTCATCATATGATCGCACTTAAACAAATATGCGATCATTTAGATATAAAAAAGAAGAAGAAAAATCCGATACATTATTGTCACATGATCAACATTTAAGCATGTCGAAGATTGCGAATACTAACCAATCTCACATCATCAATCACAGGACCACACAATGCCCCTGAATTGTCACTCTTCATGTGATAGAATGTGCTAAGAAATCTGATCCTTGTTCGGCTCGAAACCGCCTTGAATCGAAGCTGTGACTTGATAAATCCACCCTTGGAAGTGGATGTGTAGGGAATTTGAAGAATGTCCCGTCCTGCCGCGGCTTCCACGACCATCGAACCATCACATGAGTTCTTAGCATCTCCAACAGAGAACATTAGGTCATAGAATCTTCCTGGAACTGTCCTGACTACTTGTGCCAGAGCACTTTCTCTTCCTGCAACTAATTCTATTGCTCTTTTACCATTTGGAACAGCAAAATGATCTGAATCAATGTATTTCACCGCTTTCAGGGACTCAATTATCCATCCAGGGAGGGGGGAGTGATCATCCTCCATGTGGGGTGGGACCAAGACACCCCATGTTGTGTTTGGGAAGATGTATGGACCTTCTTCAAAGTTCCCATTCTTCAACATGTTGTCTGTCATGAATTGAATCTCATCGTTAGTATTCTCTTTTGTTTCGTCTTTTCAAGAATGTCGCTTAAATACAACAAATCATACATCGAAATTCAATATCTGATATTCGAGTAATGAAAAAAGAGGGGGATGGAGGCTTACTTCTTGAGGCTCGAGGTGGATTCAAGGTCTTGAGAGCAACGGAATCGATGAGAGGGCCACAAGCAGGGTCTTTTTCCATGCCTGGATTATGAATAACAATTTCAATTTGGTCGGACTGAGCAATAAAGCCCCAAGCATAAGAGTCCCAACCATCACTACTATACATAGTTTGCATGGGCAAAACTCCCCAATCATGAGCTTGAGAACTAGGTGAAACTGAGACATTGAGTTTCTCCTCTTGGGCACATGTCCTAGCAGCACTAAAAGAGAGTGAATATACATTTCCTTTTTTAACCTTAATGTTTGTCTTGATTGATGCTTCATCTCCAAGCCTTATTGCAAAAGCTCCTTCTGGGACTATTAGTAACATGTCTCCTTGCTTTTGTCCTGCTTTAATGTATTCTACGAAGCCTGAAAGTTCCCAGTTTGGTATTGAATGTGGGTTTACCACTTTGCTTCCTTTCATTTCTGATGGTTTTGGACCAACTTCAAAGTTTCCATTTGGCAATAATCCTGAGGAATTGCCAATTATAACAAGTTAATGTGTCACTCAATTGTACAAAGTATTAATCACCATAATTAGATGTTTTTAAGACAAATCTGGATCAATTATCGAAAGTGATCATTCTATCTTTTGATGTGTCTTTTAATTCTGTATCTGTTGCGATTGATTGTACATTATTTGCGTGAATATATGTTTAGTTATGATGTAATCACCTAACATTAAACTTTCGAATATATATATATATATATATATATATATATATATATATATATATTTTGATAATTCACCCATTATATATATATATCAATAACAAATAGTGCCTTTCGAATATATAAAGAGTAGAAGAGGATATGGAAAAAATAGGAGCCAATTAATTAATTTCTATCTGTGACTATTAAGAATGATGAAAGAAATTAGTAGCAATGACAAGCTCGGTTATAATCCAAGACCCTCATTCAACATTAATTAGGTTTTCGGGAACCATAATTGTGTTTCTTATAATTTTGTTTCATGTTATAGTCGGTATGGATATGAATTAATTACGTCAGATTAATATATATAAAACAATTTTTATTTATTTACTACGTATACTAAGTGAGAATTTGAATGATATATACTACTTTCCAATTGGATGTTACACAATTATTTGAGCTTAAAATCTATAAGTTGAACTATAGACTAGAGTATACCAATTCCGAACATGTCAATATATATTTTATTGTTTATGTTTAATGAATTAACTATACTAGCCGTTTATACACAGTTCAGCCTATGGGAATTTATTATTGTTCACCATTAAATTTTTGTATAATTTATTTGTTATTATTAAAATCTTGTAACATATATGATAAATATCAAAAAAGTTGTATACAATTTGAAAAAAATATAAATGCAATATTAAATATAAAAATATACAATTAGTTAAATTACATGATGAATAATTAAAATATAAAATGGAGGTTATTTTTAATATCAATAAGTGTCATTTTCTGATTGGTTAGATAGATCATGGGGCTTCAAATAAAATAACTAATTCCCCCCTTCCCATATTATATATAGTGTAGATATAAAATGGAGGTTATTTTTAATATCAATAAGTGTCATTTTCTGATTGGTTAGATAGATCATGGGGCTTCAAATAAAATAACTAATTCCCCCCTTCCCATATTATATATAGTGTAGATTACAAGGAGATTTTATTTTTGAAAGAATAAAAAAACTTTTAAGAATATAGAGGTCGATTGAGTTAATCGAATAGCCTAATGAAAAAAGTTCTTGTTAGTGACCTGAAGGTCCTGAATTCGAAACTCACCTTATCCCTAATTATATATTAAAAAAAATAGAGATCGGGGAGTAACAGATTGGGTCAAAACATGCCTTATCAGATCTTGAAGTCAATTACAATGGTCATGGTCATGGTGAGGTGGAATGTCATGCACATGCACTCATGTCTGCACATGCAAATATGCAATGTTGGTTAACCATATATTCTCTCCATTTATTTTTAGTAAACATTTTTAGAGTTTCGAACGGTAATTATAAATTACTTTTTATTTATTCAATTAAAATATATGAAATTGATATTATTTTTAAAAATATTTTTATAAAATTACTTTTTATAATTTTTTCTAATATATATGAAATAATTAATATTAAATTATATCTCGAAAAATAAAATTTTACTAAAAATAAATAGAGGCAGTTTCCATGAAACCAATATAGATAAGAAGTGATAAGAATGAAATTAAATGGAACGACCATGCCCATTATTTTATGGGATACCTCGATTTGGCAGGAGCTATATATTGTCAGAGACTGTGCACAACTATAAATTCATTTTCGATTTAACTTTCTTTTTTCCATTAAAACGACATCTCCTACGATAAAATAGTAAGACAAATATAGAAAAAATAGTATCTACTAATAACTAATAACTAATAACTAATGCTCTTTTTACTAAAGCAAATTGAATTACATACACAAGTTGAATTATATCTAATATGCTTATGGTCTCTTTAACATAATGTTCTTTTGTTGATGGTAATAATCTAAGGACATTTAACACTTTCGGCTAATATATTTTGAGTTTAAGTCTTATTATTATTGGATTCATACTCTCTTCACTGATTTACATTTAAAAAAAATAATGTTCTTCTGTAATTTGTAAAACAAAATCATTAAGTTTTTTTTTGATATAAATAAATGTGGTAGATATTAGATAAGCTGATAAGCAATAACAAAAAGAAGGCAAGGAAATCGAAGTAGAGAGCTTACCATCAATCAATGAGAAACTGACTTGAAAGGATGCCAAAAGCAGGAAGCACAACAGAATACTTGGCCTCTTCATAGTCTTTGATGATTTCAATATGTTAGTGGATGATTTTTATAGTTTTGGTTGTCCAAATTAATTAAATTTTTGGATGGAAAAGGGGATAGACAGAGAGAAGAGAAAGAGATGTTTTATTCGAAATGGTGAGTGTTACAAGGGGATTTTATGCATGTTGGTGAGTGAACAAACCCTTAAAATTGGTCAAAATAACAGGACTTGCCCTTGCATTTATTTTGGGGATCGATGTTAATTTTATGGATAAAATTAAAAAGTATTGCTTGCATAAATCGAAATAGGATAAGTCTAAAATACATGTATATATATAAGATTTTAAATCATTTCCAAGTAAATTAACAGTAAACGCATTTAGTTCATATTGTTAAGATGCACATACATACCACATCAGAAGTCGATGTTTTCCGGATCAATATATTACATTTTGAATTACTCACTATATTATCAATTTATTGTAGATTGGAACTCCATAGACTCCTAACCCATATTAATTATATGTGTAAAAACATATGTTCATGAATATAATATTGGTATTATATATATGGAACTCGATATTATGAGAATTTATAAAATAAAATGAAGAAAATATCATCATTATAATCGACTTTATTTTGTAAGATGATGTGTGATACTCCTTAAGCATTTTATTTAATTTGTTAAAAAATAATAATACCGTTGATTACTATTTCAATCCAATCATGAAGACTTAATTATACTTCCATCTTTTGTCCTTTTCTCACAAGTTTTACATACAACTTGTAAATATAGCCACTTCAATTAATAAAGAATTCAGTTTCAAATAATAAAAGCAAAATAAAATTAAGTAAAACCTTATCCTTACGGAATGGAGTGCTAAGTGATAACTAGAGACTAGCATTATGTAGAGCCTACAAGTCCCAAGTATTTCTACCCTATGTTCATACCACCAATTATTGAACCCAACCTATATGCACGTGCAATGTTAGTTTGATAGAGGTAATAATTGTTAAATTAATTCGGATAATTATTAGGTGATCGTTACATTTTAATCTTTATAAATGACAATAATTTATATATGTGTACAGCAATGCATAGCTAGTTCATAAATTAATAGTGCGGCTCGTTACTTGGTTAAAGAAAAAAGAAAACTTAAGTATATTTTAAGCTCAAAATTACTAATTTATAAAATATTTTGGGAAAAAAGAAAATTCAACCAGTTATTATATAATGTAGTATTTGAGGTAACACATTCATTTTGCTCGTATTGGCAACATTCAACCCCTAATTAATAAGGAGAAACAATAATCTTGCTCGTTAGGGGCAAAACCGTAATTTGCCCATTTGAAAGGATAGATGGGAGAGGGGCGGGGCCATCGTGTGGTTACGTGAAGTAGTTTGGAAGGCAGGGCGTGGGGGAAGCAGAAGGGAGAGGGTGGTGGGGAGGGGGAAACAGGATGAAATGGGCATTGGGAAGGGGAAACAAAAGGGAGGGGCGGTGTGGAGGGGTAAACAAGGGGGAAAAGGCCATGGGAAGTAGGTTGGAGGACGCAAGCAATATATTTATCAAATTCAAAATAGATTCGGTCTTGAAAAGTTTCGAGGTGATCAATTTTTCAGAAATAGAGGGAAAACAGGAGCTACGATAGGTGGGAGGAGGGCTGAGGGATGAGAAGTGAGAGGGGGGGGGGACTAATTCATCATTCGATACACACTCATTAGGATTTTGTGTGCATCATTGTCCCTTTAGTGGATCAAGATGTAATAGTCATTCATTACGAAATTATTTTAACAATTAACTTTAATTGATATTGTCACAATTTGATTATATATGAAGAGAAAGATAATCAAGTGATTTACTAGTAAATTAAACCTTTTCTTTTCTTTTAATGAAATTTAAACCACCACCGCACCTCACAATTTATTTGGTGGGGTGGCGGTTTAAATTTCATTAAAAGAAAAGAATTTGGGATTTATTATAGTCTATGGAAAATTTATAAAGAGAAGTGTTAGTCGATATATATTGTAAATAATGGAGTAAAAATATTATATTGTATTAGTAATATATTATATTATATGAGCACTATATTATCAGGCACATTATTAGGTGATTTTGAGAGCAAATTGTTGAAATGGTCTTCGATAGTATGATCGATCGAATTGTATTTTGGTCTTTAATAGTTACACGGTTACACATTAGTTCCCGAAAGTGGTCAAAAAGTTGCACTTGTACTTTAGCCCCCATGTCAAGTTTTACGTTAACATTTCAGGTTTAGGCGTTAAAATTTGAGTAAAAATATAATTTTCAAGACTTAAAATTGATTTTTTTACCCAATTGATGTCAAAATGAAACTCCACAATCCCCTCCCGCCAAAACTCCCTTTCTTCTTCACCCCAATTAGGGTTGTGGAGTTTCATTTTAGCACAAATTGAGGCAAAAAATCAACTTACGTCTTAAAAATTATATCTTTATCCAAATTTTAACGCCTAAACCTGAAATGATAATGAAAAACTTGACGTAGGGACTAAAGTGTAACTTTTTGACCACTTTCGGAGATCAACGTGCAACCGTATAATTATTGGGGACCAAAATGCAACTATATCTTATCGAAGACCATTTCAACAATTTTATGATGATCCTAACATATTTTACTCTATGCAGTATATCATATTCCAATGATTAATAATATTGAAGGAATAAAAAATTACTCCCTCCATCCCTAAATGATGGAGACATTTTGACTTTTTGAGTCAAATTTTGGATATTTTGACCGTAAATTTTCATTAGTCGATAACAAATAATATAGTCAAATTGGTTTTGTTAGATTCGTCTCGATATATATTTTTAAAATATCAAGTTCTTATAATTTTTTCACATGTAAAATTAAAAATATTTACATTTTAAATTGTGTTTTGGAGACCGTGAAAAAGCAAATGTCTTCATCACTTAGGGATGGAGGGAGTAATTAGTTTGCATAACTTCTGTGGCCAAACTTCAAGTAGTGTTTTGTTCGAGATGAAGACTATTATGAGGGGCTGTCAATTTGTTCCATGCATGGATGTAATAGTTAATGATTATTGATGTTTTCTTTTTACGATGATTCCAAGATGATGATTGAGTGCATGTATTGAGTCCACATTTTTGCTACTAACTTTTTGTGAAAATGTGTTGAAATTTCATTGACATAACAATCTAAATCATATGGCAATGGTAATAAGCTTTGTTGTCATCTTGTTCCCATACTCTTGATATTTAGGGGATGAGGAAATATTTTATTACACAATATATTGAGATGATTAGATTAATACAATAGGTGTATGAGTTTAGTGGAAGCTATATATTAGACAAAATTACCCTTTATGAAAGACCTCATATGTCAAAAATAACGCATTTTGAATATCTATTAGTAATGTTCAAATTTATAAGTATTAATTGATAAGAGTCTATGTGGTTCCACTCTAGAACCAATTGGCAATAGAGGGAGTAGCCCAAGATCTTATACATGGGCAAACCTAGGCTATATGTAGGGTATTCACATGAATACCTTACTAATATTGAGATGTAGCCTAGTGGTAGTAATGTTTGGTTTAGAAACAAGATGGTCACCAGTTCGATCTATGCAAGCATGGCTTTTATTTTTTCCTCATGGCATTTCATTTACTTTTGCCCATATGTGGCTTACGACATTACCTATTAGATTATTCTTCAATACTTTCTTCTTCCAAATCAAGTCCCCATCACACCTTAACCTCAAGTCCCCAACACACGTAAATTTTCCCCTCCCTATTACCGATATGTTTCAACTGAGTTATTGAAATTAACTCCGAATGAAAATTATAATACGTCAGTCTGTCAGCAAAATTCTTAAGGAAGTATATATGCATGTTATAAATAGTTATCATGTTAACTATTTTTATATATTACTCCTCCATCCCTTAATGATTGGTACATTTTGACTTTTGTGATCAAACTTTAATGATCAAGAATTGTCATTAAACGATAAGAAATAATATAATCATCATGTGTGATCTTGTTAGATTCGTCTCAATATATATTTTTGAAATGCCAACTTTTTAATAATTTTTTCGCATGTAAAATAAGAGATATTTACGTTTTAAATCGTGTTTTGTTGACCATGAAAGTCAAAATGTATCAATCATTTAGAGATGGAGGAGTATTAAAAACTTATATTTGGGACTTTATATTATTTGTTAATTTTAATTTTTGAATCCTTAAATCCAGTCTTAATGCATTGATGTAATTGACTTAGAATTTTAATTATAGATTTTAAAATTTTATATTTACTTGTTAAAATAAATCACTTTCACAATTAGTAAGTCGTATAATGTAGAAAAAATAATTTCTTATTCTATTATTCTAATCTTAATTACTTTATATATATATATATAATATATTGGTAGTTTAATATTCATAGCCTCCAAAAAATTAACGAACAATTTTATGTATATTATGTTAACTATAATTTTTATATTTGATTGATGAAATGAATACCCTATATAAAATTTCTGGGTCCGCCCCTGATCTTATATATTAACCCGGAGGACATCGACTTTCGATGTGAGATGTGCATCTTAACATTAATGACATCAAAGATTATTGAAAGTATATAATATTTTCAGGTAGATCATTCTCATTTTAAATGGACCATGATAGATCACTCAACTGTATTCTTTTGAACAAATTTGATCATTGGACCGTTTTAAAATATTTTAGGTACATTCTATTAGTTTTTAGCAATGGTAATTTTGTTCGTTCATATTTAAGTATTGGTTAATAACATGGAGCTGTGAAGTTTTTGGACATTGTAGACATAGGACATTAAGATGATGAAAGATCTAATCTGGTAATGAATGAGGGGAGGGGGGCAAAGCATGTGCAAGCGAAAGGAAATTAGATTGGGGACAAAGTTGTGTAGTCTTCACATCTAACTCAGTGCTATCCTCCTCCTCACCGTGCATTGGTCGGCAATAATTCTCTATAATCTTCACACACTACCATGTGCAATAAATACTTGGCAAACAATGAGGTGGCACTTTACCTATAATTGTTACATGTATAATCCATATGCCTAAGTTTACTTGTCATAATTTTTGAGGTAATTGTCGAAATGATCATAGTAAATGATTTAAGTGTTTATTTTAGTTCGTGTATGTAAGTGGTATCGTGACTCCTACAAGTATATAGTGAGTGTGAAAATGGTCTCTAAGTTAACATTCTAATAGTTGTTAACGAAAAAAGAAACTTTAAGTCTTTTGAGGATTAAAATTATTAATTTAAAGAATATTTTAGGGCGAAAACATAAATTCACCTTCTCGTTTTATGAAGTATAGTACTCTGTGATGGTTTCACCAATAGCAAAATAAATAGTTATTTCGCCCGTTTAGGGGTACAACAGTCATTGTGGGGTCGATTTAGTGTTGATGGTCGAAGGGGGGATATCGAGGACGAAGGGTGGAGGTCGATTGTCGAGGACGATAGTGTGGAGAGGATTGGGGGGTCGATTGTCGGGATGGGGGAGGTTTTCGAATTTAAAATAGAGCATGAAATTGGCGAGTTTTCAATATGATATGTGTTGATTAATGATTGAGAGTACATAATAAACTTATTTTACAACTAACTTTTTATTGAATTTCTCAAAAGAATTATTTTATTATTTTTTCTCAATAAGTTGTTGAAATCTTAATTAGTAAAAACTGATCCTGATGACAACCACTCAAAAAATATCATATATAGTTAGTTAAGTGTATGTATATATCATAGAGTATAACAATTGCTTGAATATATATTTTCTATTTTTAAAAAAAATAAATCAATTTTCATGATTTAATTTAAATTTTGAAATTGTTCGAAAAAAGAAGCTCTAAAACTTAAAAATTTATGTAGTATCATGTGATAATGCTCGTACTTGAGTGGCCAAAGAACATTGGTCTCTGGGTCAACAACATGTAAGATCTAAAACTCACATGAAATCATGAATTCGAGGTGATGATTCATAAAGTAATATATAAAAAATTAAATACATATACAGAAAATATATGCATTAAAATAAAATTATAAATATATATATAATAGCGCTTCAATACAGACCTAAACAATGATTCCCTAGCTAGGGCGGAAGAAGAAGAAAACTTCTATATATTTATCATATTGAAAATAAGGTTATAGTGTTATAGATATTTTTTAACTTTAGGTAGATCGAAAAATATAAATGTCAAAATTTTAATAAATTAAGGAATAAATAAATGATTTACATACTTGACACGATTCGTCTCTCGTCTGTATTACATGTTAGTGTGTTACCAATATTTTTTACTCCATTTTTCATTTTTACAAGTTGAGCAAAATCAAATTAATAAGCTATATATTAACTCAATACTCAAATACAGAACTTGTGTTAGGGATCGGATTACGTTATTAAGCATTTGGCAGATTATAAATATGTGTTGAATATTGTTCAATTATTGATATCAATTTTTTGTTTAGTTCTGATCTTATTTCTTATTGGATTGTCTGCTAGATTCGTTGTCTCCTTTCTTCTACTACGATATCATCAACTGGATGTAATTAATTTCTTCTGCCTGTTATCCCCCATTTTTAACCCAATACTAAGAGGACGTAATATATCAACTCTCCAAATTCACTCTCTCAAATGTAATTAATATCAAAATATATACTAGATAGTCTATGATTTTTTAAATTATTAGTGTTGTAACCCTGTAAGTAAATTGTCGATATGGATTCAGAAAATAGGTTGTGGTTGTCATATAGTTCTCAAAAGTTCAACAGTTACAAAGTAGTTTTTGAAATTGGACAAAAATTGTAGTTTAGTCCAAAAATGATACCCTATATACACTACTATAAAAGGCTCTTGGACAACAATTCAGAAAAGGTCGTTCAAGTGACTTTTTATAGTAGTGATACGCTTCATATTATCACTAAACAAATTTATGTTTTGGATTTTCAGGACATAATTCAATTGGTAAAAAATTACAATATTTGTTAAATACTTCCATATAATCTTACATCTTCACATAGCATGTGTTCGATTACCCTAAAAAACGAATCATATATAGAAGTGTTAAAAAGACCATCTTTGATCCTCTTATCAGCGCTTGATCACATATATGCAATTTATATATTTCGTGTGCTTCAAATAAAAAGTATTAAGATCACGATTTTATGTTTTTCCTAGAAAGTTTACTGTCTCAAAAAACATAATTATTGATTTACTTTAACCAAGCATGTTTTATATTATGATTTAATCCGTAAAGAATAATAGCATGATGAGTACAGCAAGTAGTATGACAGTTTCTCTTCTCCACAAAGCATGTGTGAATGCAATTTGTATATAATTATCATGTGAATCTTAGCTAGATGCACTTTCACTCCATTGTCTCCACATGACCACATAACTAAAGTTAAACTAGCTTATATATATCGTTTTGGATTGTAATGTTTGATTGAGTTATGAACATGTCTCATATACATAGTATATTATATAGGACAAAAGTCATAGATTATGGCTTATGTTTTGTGTTGGTTTTTTTTCGCTCATTTATATTTTAAATGTCTCAATTCGCTCAATCGTCAATAAAAATAAATGTTTCAATATAATAGTCTATTTCATTATTATATCGTTGTTATTTAGCCAGGGGTTAATCATCACGTAATTATTTTAGGAGTAAATATGTAATTTTGTAAATTAATAAAAACTAAAAAGATTACAAAAAGTGATCCAAGACAAAACGACGTACATTTTATGTGATCAAATTATTGAAAAAATTAATGACACAATAATAAGTGACATGAGTGAAGAGATACAAATAGTTAAAATATTAGTGAATGAAAGGATTCAGAATAAAATATAGGTGATTTTTATTGCTTTTGCCCCGTTATATATACTCGACATATATATCCTACTTCAAGAGGTGATTCGTCTCAAAATTGTCCAAAATAAAAACCTTGAAACAGTCTCTTGTAGAAGAAAGAAAGATATCTTTGAAATCTATGAGAGTACAATATTTACATTACACTTACCGAAAGATCTAATATGGGAGCTAAACGTCTCTTCAAGCAAATTGTCTCTTGTACATCCTCCTCATCACATTCAAATTAACCGGGCTCAATATACACACACTAAAAGAGTGAAAAATCGAATAGAATTTTCTAAATTGGTCCTAACGAGCGGAGCACTTGTTAATGTTGTTGAATATGGATCTTTTTTAACGCATATGGATAGCTTTAATTGATTAGAATGTTGTTTCAATAACATGAACTTGTCCATCTAGTCTTTGTCCAATCATGCAAGCCCATTAACACCAATAAAAAATCGCTATCTAAGTACCCACTTAGATAGCGCTTGCTAGGCGCTATAGAAGTTATACATAGGATATCTTATCTGAAGCGCTATTTAAGGTTTAACTTGCATAGCGCCTTCAAAGCGCTATTGTATCCCTATATTTTGTGCTATTGTAGATTTTGTAACGCTTTCTCCTATAGCGTTTTTTGAAGCGCTATTTAAGTTATCACTTGGATAGCGCTTAAAAATTGAAGCGCTATCTAAGTCTTTTTGCAATTTCAATTTTCTTTTTTAATTTTAAAACATCAACAAGCGCTATTCAAGTATCCACTTAAATAGCGCGTTAAAAAAACGCGATCTAAGTGGCGCTACCTAAGCTGATATTTGTAGTAGTGACCCCATTTAAACAAACCCAATCCTCAATTCACGTGATGGACTGTTTTAATGGGTGAATTAGAGATTGGTTTTTATTTTAATGGGATTAAATTATTTTTCATAAAATTATTATGTGAAATTACTAAATTGCCCTTAATTAACTACCATATGATGGGCACATGACACAATTATTGCATTATTATCATTCTTAGTGAAGAATGTGGTGAATGGACACGATTTAAGAAATTAGGTGATCAATTGCGACCTTTCAAAAGTTAGGTGATCAACTAGTTCCATGCCCAAGGTTAAGTGATGATCCCAGCCGTTTGTCGTTATTTGTACTTCAATTCTTAAACTACCAATAAAATAAAAATCTTTTGAATGATTTTTTCAAACTTAAGCCAATGATTAATATTTTCCTCAAACTTAAGCCAATAATTTTTCAAGATATATTACCTAAATTAAAAAGATAAAGATATAACGTCAAGTTTTTGAAATAAATATTTTTTTATTGTTTTAAGACGAATTAACCATGTTTTGTATCCACAACTTCTAATACAAATTTCAAACTTTATTTATAGTTTAAATATACAAAAATTTATTGATTACTTCACTATTGTTATTGACATTATTAATTATTATTCTAATAATAATTATTATTATTGTGTTATTATTTTTATTAGTGATACTCTTTATAATTAATAGTATATTAATTTGTACAAAAGCACATAACATTTGCAATGAGCACACAAACCAATTTTTAAACATGTTTATTAAAACATTTGTAATGATAATGAAAAATGACTAATACTTATAATAACAATCATAATTAACAATATAAAACAATAAATATATCAACGAGTATTAATATAGTCGTTGATAAGCTAATCAACGAGCTTAGCACTCGTTGGTAGTGTTATCAACGAGTTCACCACTCGTTAGTCACCATATCAACGTGCCCTTTGCTAGTTCGTACAAACGGTCTCCGGACCCGTTATTAGTCTTATCAAGAGTGCTCAGCTCGTTGCTAGGCTGGTGGACGAGTGTCCTATTCGTTATGGGCAATTTAGGAAGTTCAATTTTGAATTTTACTGTTTCTGCGCGTCTATAACAGCTCATAAATTAACCCTTAGAAAATCTCATGCTCACACTTGAAATTGAAAGGACTTTATGTTTTTTTAGGTACAAAGTTTTAGGACAATATAAAACAATATTACATAGTTCATGATGAATATGTACATTATGATATCCAAATTTCATGATTATATCAAAACAAGACATTTCATCTCAAAATAGATTGTAAACTAAAGAAGAGTTTTTAGAACCATTTTTTATTTTTTCTATGCAAAACTTTCTTAAATTTGTAAATGTTTGTTTTTTAGTGTAAACATCAATATAGAAACCGAACAAACAAGTTGTCTGTCCTAATTGTCGAGCTTGAAGACCAACTAGCAGCTCGGCTCATTACAGATCAATCCAAACTCGAGTCTTAACTCATTCAGGCCTAATTGAATTGAATGAAAAGGTGTTGGCATGACTAGACTAGGGCCGTAAACGAGCCGAACAATACCGAACATCGGAAGATTCTAGTTCGGCTCTGCCATCCTCGAACCGAATAATGCCGAGCCGAATAATGGTCGAACATCAAAACGAGAAGCTTGGTTTGAAGTTCGTCACTTTATTTTCGGCGAATTCGAGCCGAACTGCCCGAATAATTTGGTTCGAAGGTGATGAAACAAAACAAAATTCGACTAAATATGCTAAATCTACCAAAGAAAATAAAAATAAAACTAAAGTATATATCTTTACCTCAAAATTCAACCAAATATGCTAGATCTATCAAAGAAAGGGACGATTAATCGTTCTCATACAAATCTGTATTAAAATATTACTCCTATTACATAATTTCAAATGATGAGTCGAGCAAAATATTGATTTTAGACGTGTCAAACGGTCCAGGCCGATCTTATGGGCCAACACATTTGTTGGTTCGTCCTGGACTGACCCATTAAAGGGAACTTGAGAGCATGTTCAACTCGAGCCCTTTTTTAAAGGGACTCTTAGCAAGTTAGCATGCCTTTCCATACCCGTTAGAATTTGGTGGGCCCGTTAAGCCTTGCAAGAGTCCATTTAAGTCTTGGATATTAATTTAAAAAATTAAAGGATAAAAGCATGTTTAATCACACATGTTTGAACTCGTATTATTGTCTTTGTCTCATTTGATCACTCTACTTCTTAAAATGTATCTCAACTCCCAATCACTACTAAAGTTAAGTCATCTGTTAAATGGCCAATGGTTGACCGCATATGAATTGCACGTGGGTAATTGGGTGGGGTTGAATTTTAGTTAAGCAAACTATTTAAATTGTCCATTTATTCTTTGTTGTAGTGTAAAGGATAAAACAGTAAATTTGTTATTTAAAAACTGAAAAAAAGTGACTTAGATTACATCTAAACAAGATAAATAATTAAGAAGGCACAAAAAAATAACAATAGTTCAGGGGCAAACGGTCAAAAAGCCTATGTACTTCTATTGTTATTATCTAATGTTATTGATCATTTCATATAACAAATGAACTTTTTTTTTCAAAAATATGTTGGATATTATCTAATGTTATTGATCATTAGGAAATATTTTTTAATAAATTAACATTTAAAATATTAATGTCAAAATATTTGATTTAATTAAGTTGAGACAATATAATGTCCACTAATCATTATTTTAAGGACACTATAAAAAGCAAGAGACGTCACTTTGTCTTCCTTGCGCTTAGCCTATAGTTTCCAAGTGTGGGATGTGTTTTTCACATTTTTCCTCCTAATTTCAGACAAAAATTGAATTGGGAAATTTATCCATTTGTCTAAAACTACAACCTTTGTATTTCCAAATACTGTAAGGAGGTCTCGATTTGTATACGTATATCTATATCTATACATAAAATAGCTGCAATACCAATAATATACATATTTAACATTTCTGATTTTTTGTAGATTCATTTTTTAAATTTGAAAATACAAAATTTTGTTGATCAGAGCAATTGGGTGTGTTTTTTTATTTCGTCAATTGCCAAATTTAGTGTCTTTTGTCGATTTTTGGTGATTATTAATAATAAAATTTGAATCTTGAAAAATAAATTAAGCAAAAAAGAAAGGGGGAATGGAGAAGAAGAAGGGTGCAACTCCGTTGGTTTGCCATGGGCATTCGAGACCGGTGGTGGATTTATTTTACAGCCCAATTACCCAAGATGGGTTTTTTCTCATCAGTGCAAGCAAGGGTAAATTTTGTGTTATTGCCAAATTTTGTGTTATTAAAAAAATAAATATTAAAGGGTATTTTTTTGTATTACTGTGTGATGATTTATTTAGGTGTTGCAAATTGCTTATGGATATTGTTTATGTGGCTATATTTTATGTGAAAAATTGTTTTAAGATTGTATTTGAGTGGCTACAATTAAAGATAATTTGTTTATCAATTATTAATATTTGGATGAATAAATAAATGACAAAAGATTCACAACAACAATATTCACCAATAATAACATGCCCAATGAATTTAAAGAGGCTCTTGCACGAGCGGATTATCAGGTTGCGTAGTATATTAGTATGCAGCCTTACCCATATGATAATAGGAATATGGACGATATTTTCGCACTGACCTATGAGTGAAGTGCAAGCACAGTTTACTACTTCACATTTGTAAAAACACGTAGGTAGTGCGATAAATTATTTTTATTTATTTTATTATATCGGAGAGTTGGAAAATAGAGATATTAAAGAAAATGACATAAGGGTTCATTATAAGATATTACACATGTTGAAGGAGGCATAGGATATTAAGAGATATTAAAGGATGAAAGTAACCGTTGGTTGATGAATGAGGCATAGGATGAATGATAATCCAAGGATGAAACCTAAAAACCATTGTGCATAGGATGTATGAAGATCTAATTTATAGTAATTTGGTGGGTTGTAATCACTCAAGTGGCCTATATATGTAGGGAAGCTCTTAAACAAGAATGTTAGAAAAATGTAGAAAAATACAGAATAGAAGTTTGATTATTAGTTCAATTTTGGTGATTGTGATAATTTTAGCAATAGGTTGAGCTATAGTAGTAACTGAAAAAAGAGTATTTGCAAGGAAATCTGTTCTGAGAAAGCGAGGGCAAACCAAAGCTAGCTATCTCAACTGCTCAAACAGCTCTACAGTAAGATGAATCATACTTCAAAATTGCTAAAACATCCAAGTCCTGAAAAGCAATTAACTTGCCACTTCAAATTGATTGAGTAAGCGTCAATATGAACGAAGTTCAAGTGAAATCATCACTTACTCATTTGTTTTGCGGATGTTTTCGCGGCCATTTACTAAGTTTCAGTGGTATAATATCAACAATGGTACTAATTAGAAAAAGAACCAATATAATAAAAACATTATATCTATTTTGTTTTACACATCATTACTGACATAAATTAATATAAAGATCCTGGATTTTATTATGATATCTTATACAGGGAGTTATTTAGATGTAAACGTGTTATTTTTAAGATGATTGTGTTCTTTTCTTGTAACTTCATATTCTTCACAAATTAAACGGTAAGATGTTATGTCTCTTTGTGGATAGATTCCAATCCAATGTTGAGAAATGGGGAGACTGGAGATTGGATCGGAACGTTCTTTGGCCATAAAGGTGCAGTCTGGAGCAGTTGTTTGGACAAAAATGCTCTTCGAGCTGCAACTGCTTCTGCTGATTTTTCTGCGTGAGTGATGGATCTGGTTTTACCCTTCCCTTGTCGGCTTGTGTCTCTTTCCCAAGTCCAACCTTGACAATGATTTTTCTTCTTGAAGTCCTATCTTTTGTCTCATTATAAAAATATTTTTACTAAAGTTGGACATGAACAAATAATACTGGCGTTGGACATGAGCAATACACTCTTTTTGCGTAATAAATGGCATGTCCTCTGTAGATGAGTATATTATTTGGGTGAGGGTACTACTGCGATTGCAGGGTTTAGTTTTGAAAATTCTACTCATTGCTAGGAGCTATTCTACAATTGAGATATGGTCAAGCATCGTCATATTCATTTTTTACTCTTCAGAAAATTATGGGATGCATTATCTGGTGATGAATTGCATTCGTTTGCCCACAAGCACATTGTAAGATCATGTGCATTTTCAGAGGTAATTTCTTCTAGTCTTCAGTTTTTCTCAAATCAAATATGTTGGTGAACTGAATTATGTGGGTTATTTTACAGGATACTAATCTTTTGCTTACTGGTGGCATGGAAAAAATCCTTCGTGTATACGATCTAAACCGGGCAGATGCATCGCCAAGGGAACTAGAAAACAGTCCAAGCTCGGTTAGAACTGTTGCTTGGCTCCATAATGATCAAACAATATTGAGTTCTTGCACTGATAAGGGTGGCGTGAGGTGATAACTTTCTCTATTTTGCCGATATCACATTGTATGGCTGGTTCGACTGTTATTCTAATTCTTGGATG